>SJYX01009959.1:72589-176866 GCA_006410675.1 Oreotragus oreotragus | reverse complement strand
AATCAAGATTGCCGGGAGAAATATCAATAACCTCAGATATGCAGATGACACCACCCTTATGGCAGAAAGTGAGGAGGAGCTAAAAAGCCTCTTGATGAAACTGAAGGAGGAGAGTGAAAAAGTTGGCTTAAAGCTCAACATTCAGAAAACGAAGATCATGGCATCCGGTCTCATCACTTCATGGGAAATAGATGGGGAAACAGTGGAAACAGTGTCAGACTTTATTTTTTTGGGCTCCAAAATCACTGCAGATGCTGACTGCAGCCATGAAATTAAAAGACGCTTACTCCTTGGAAGAAAAGTTATGACCAACCTGGATAGCATATTCAAAAGCAGAGACATTACTTTGCTGACTAAGGTCCGCCTAGTCAAGGCTATGGTTTTTCCTGTGGTCATGTATGGATGTGAGAGTTGGACTGTGAAGAAAGCTGAGCGCCGAAGAATCGATGCTTTTTAATTGTGGTGTTGGAGAAGACTCTTGAGAGTCCCTTGGACTGCAAAGAGATCCAACCAGTCCATTCTGAAGGAGATCAACCCTGGGATTTCTTTGGAAGGAATGATGTTAAAGCTGAAACTCCAGTACTTTGGCCACCTCATGCGAAGAGTTGACTCATTGGAAAAGACTCTGATGCTGGGAGGGATTGGGGGCAGGAGGAGAAGGGGACGACCAAGGATGAGATGGCTGGATGGCATCACGGACTCGATGGACGTGAGTCTGAGTGAACTCCGGGAGATGGTGATGGACAGGGAGGCCTGGCGTGCTGCGATTCATGGGGTCGCAAAGAGTCCGACACGACTGAGCAACTGAACTGAACTGAACTGAGGATGTCTCTTTAAACCAACTGTGCCAGTCACCTCTACCATGGTTTATGCCATAGTTTGTGAGATTCAGGAGTCGGCCAAGTTGCCAGTTAGTATGGTCAGTAGGAAATGTGAGAGATCATACATCAGATATATGGGAAGTACAGTGAGTAGTACCACCATAGAGTAAATAGACAAAACTTTGAATGTTCTTTTAATAGTAGTTTAGTTAATTCCATGCACAATACAAATCTGCAACCACTTATTTTACTGCTTGATGACATTTTTAAAAATCTGCTTTCCAGCATCAGTAGTTCAAAGAACTTAACATGACTTTCTAACAAAAATTGAGATCTGAATTTCTACTTCTAAACAAAGTTAACAATAAACATGATTGTGACAGAAAACTTGAAAGCATAAAAATGGTAATTTAACATATGAAGTCAAGAATACGCATTTCTATATCACTAAATTATGAATTGTTTCTTAGATAAAATATTTATTCTGTACTAATTTACTTCATTTTCAACTCTCAAGTATTAAAAATCTTAAATTATTATTATAGTATCACTTCCATTAGCAATAGTGTATGCATGCTAAATTGCTTCAGTCGTGTCCAACCTTTTGCAATCCCATGGACTGCAGGCCACCAGTTTCTCTATCCAAGAGATTCTTTAGGCAAAAATAGTAGAGTGGGTTACCATTTCCTCCTCCAAGGGATCTTCCTGACCCGGTGATCGAACCTGCATCTGCTATAGCTCCTGCATGGCAGGCAGCTTCTTAACTACTTGAGTCAACAGGGAATTTTTCACCAAGGAAGTTTATGGATTGCTTCTATCCATTAGCAATAGAAGCAATTCAAAAACACTTAAATGATGCCAGATTTATACAAATAGATATTTCAAAGGAAAAAAAACAGGTAGAAATTACTCATAATAATGTGATACTTAATAAACTGGATAAAAGCAAAATTTTTGGAAAGTCACTGTAAATGAACTTTTGAACAGTTTTGTAAATTCAGTTAAAAAGTTGTACATTGACTTAAAAGTCACCATATACATAGTAATGAAATTAGAAAAATATTGACATTAACAAAACATATTTTTGAGACTCAGAATTATGGTAAGAACTTTTTTTTTCTAAATTATAAATTCTATGCAGCCAATGTTGAAATTGATAATGTGAATGAATAATTCATAATTACATCCAAATGAACACTGATATTTTAGCAATTGAAATAAAACCTATAATTGCTAAAATTTACATACACAAGAATCACTGAAATACATAACTTTCTGTGATGAAGCTGATATGTAATCATCATCATCATTTCTTTAGCAGGGTAAGTCACATTTGCAATCTTTGCTGCCTGGCATCAGTTAAATTTTAGAAAAGTTTGAAATTTCAAAAATCTATTTTGTAAATCAACTTAATTAGGCTATAATTCTGTCAAACCTTTTATAAATGAATCACTGACATTTCATCAAATTTGTTTCAAAATCAGTTNTTTGCAATCTTTGCTGCCTGGCATCAGTTAAATTTTAGAAAAGTTTGAAATTTCAAAAATCTATTTTGTAAATCAACTTAATTAGGCTATAATTCTGTCAAACCTTTTATAAATGAATCACTGACATTTCATCAAATTTGTTTCAAAATCAGTTGTAATCCTCAAAGAATTTGATGAAAAATCAATCAACAAAAGTCATCTTTGGAGCTTTTAAAGAATTTTAATTATTAAAAACAAAGCTTGTAGAAAGAATATATTACAGAAGTACATTTAAACGTATTATTATGAAAATTTATTTCTAAGAGATGAAACAAATTGAATGGTCAATAAATGTTAAATAAGGTGCAAGATTTAATTCTGAAATTCTATCATTACTCCTTATTATATATTTTGAAAAAAATACTTTGATAAAATCTTATATTTAATGGGTAAACATATTCTGTAGTGGAATAAGATTCTAATGAGAGTCCTAAAATTTACTACATCTAAATTTCGCAAAATGTTGAAAACAAATATTTTAAAAAATAGCTTATTCATTAAGTTTTAAGTTGAAAACATACCTTTATTTTAAGTTCTCTGAATAGAGGTAAAAACCCTAAAATATTTTCGCTGAATTTTTATGTATTTAAATATGGGTAAGGGTAAACATATTCTGTAGTGGAATAAGATTCTAATGAGAGTCCTAAAATTTACTACATCTAAATTTCGCAAAATGTTGAAAACAAATATTTTAAAAAATAGCTTATTCATTAAGTTTTAAGTTGAAAACATACCTTTATTTTAAGTTCTCTGAATAGAGGTAAAAACCCTAAAATATTTTCGCTGAATTTTTATGTATTTAAATATGGGTAAAATTAGAATACAGAATATATTTCACTTAGCACACTACTATGCTATTTTTGTTAACTCAGAATTATAGACTATTTCCTCAATTAAAAAAAAAAAACATGTAGAAAGAATGATGAGTGGATAAAGAAGTTGTGGTACATATACATAATGTAATATTACTCAGCCATAAAAAGGAATGCATCTGAGTCAGTTCTGATGAGGTAAATGAACCTAGAACCTATTATACAGAGTGAAGTGAGTCAGAAAGAGAAATATATATATCGTGTTCTAACACACATATATGGAATCTAGAAAAACGGTACTGAAAAATTTATTCACAAGGCAGCAATGGAGAAACAGACATAGAGAATAAACTTATGAACATAGTGAGAGGGGAGGAGAGGGTGAGATGCATATAAAGAGTAACATAGAAACTTACATTACCATATGTAAAATAGATAGCCAATGGAAATTTGCTGTATGGCTCAAGAAATTCAAACAGGGGCTCTGTATCAACCTAGAGGGGTCAGATAGGGAGGGATATGGGAGGAAGGTTCAAAAGGGAGAGGATATATATATATACCTATGGCTGATTCATGTTGAGATTCGACAGAAAACAAAATTCTGTAAAGCAATTATCCTTCAATTTAAAAAAATAATTAAAAAAACACACAGAAAGAATAAATTGAAAGTGCCAGAAAGAAAAACACCAATACAGTATACTAACACATATATATGGAATTTAGAAAGATGGTAATGAGGACCCTGTATGCAAGACAGCAAAAGAGATACAGATGTGTAGAGCGGACTTATGGACTCTGAGGGAGAAGGAGAGGGAGAGGGAGAGGGTGGGATGATTTGGGAGAATAGCATTGAAATATGTATACTATCATGTAAGAAATGAATTGCCAGTCTATGTTCAATGCAGGATGCAGGATGCTTGGGGCTGGTGTATGGGGATGATCTGGAGGGAAGATGTGGGGTGGGAGGTGGGAGGGGGTTCATGTTTGGGAGTTCGTGTAAAAAAATAAATAAATGCAAAAAAAAATAAAACAACAACAACAAAAAAAAGAAAGTGATAATAAGATTGCTCTGGACCTTGACAATGGAGTAGAAAGACTCTGAGCTCATCTCATTCTATGGGCACATCAAATTTATAACTATTTAGAGACCAACAACTATTGGTGAAAAAGTCTAGAAGGTTAGCATAAAAGATCTCCTATGACTAAAGATATAAAGAAGGAATCAAAACAAGATGGTAGAATGGGCAGAAATATGGTATAGTCATAACCCTGAGTGGGCAACCCACAAATAAGATAATAATTGCAACTGCAGAGGTTCACCCCAAGCAACAATGGGTTCAATCCTCCTATCAGGCTCTCGAGTCCCTGGTTCCTGCACCAAGATGACAAAGCCCTAGAGTGTTTTGCTTTGAGGCCACTTGGGTTTGCTTCTGGGAGAGCCAGAGGAATGTGGGAAATAGCTTGCATTTTCAAAAGGTGTACACAGAATCTCACATACCCCAGGACCCAGGGAAGAGGCAGTAATTTGAAAGGAGCCAGGGTTAGACCTACAAGCTGATATTAGAGAGTCTCACAAGGAAGCAGGAGGCAACAGCTGGAGTTAACCCTGGAAACAGGGATGCTGGAAGCAGCCATTTGGGGGCATTCATTCTACCATATGAACACTGGGTTTGGGAAAAACTATTTTGGAATCTTCTCTCTAGCCAGCTTTCACTGGGACCTAGCCATATCAACCAACATGACTGCACTAATAATGAGACACCTCAAGCCAACCAACTAGATTGGTCGAGATACAGGTTTCCTCACCAGAAAGCTAGCTGCTTTAAGACCACTGAGCCCACACTACCCTAAGACTTGGCTCTGAGCACTGGAAGCCCCAGGTCCAGGCCCCAAACACTAGTGTACTGGCACTAACTCTGAAAAAGGCAGGGCCCTAAAGTCAGAGACCCTGGAATCCAGTCCTGCCCGCTAGTGGACTACTGCTAGCCTGCTAGCCCTAGGACAAAACTCACCTAACAGTGGGTAGGCATCAACTTCGGGAACCTCTGAGCCCTGGGAGCACCCATCAGTAAGCTAACATACTAACTCTGGGACCTTCAATACCCTGCAGGCAGAGACCCTGGAAACCAGATCTACCTGCCAATGAGCCAGAATTGGCCAATGGCCCTGATATCTTTTGAGTCTCCATTCTACCCAATGGGTTTACATAAGCTTTAAGGATGACTATTCTAATCACTTTTAATTGACATAGTATTGGACATTCTAGACACAGTAATCAGAAAAAAAATGAACAAAATAAAATTAACCTAGATTATAAATTAATAAATAAAACTGTCACTGTTTGTAGAAGACATACTATACACAGAAAAATCCTCAAGATGCTACCAAAAACTACTGCAACTCACCAATAAATTTGGTAAAGTTGTAGGATACTAAATTAATATACAGAAAAACTCCGCATTTCTGTACACTGACAACAAACAATCAGAGAAACTAAGACTGTTCAATTAACAATATTTCAACAATAATAAAATATCTAGGAATAAATCTAACTAAGAAGACAAAAGACCTGCACTTGGAAAACTAAAACATTGATGAAAGAAAGTGATGATGACACAAACAGGAAAATAAACTGTGCTCATGGACTGGAAGAATTAATATTGTTAAAATGACTGTAATACACAGACAATCTACAAATTCAGTGGAATCCATATCAAAATACCAGTGACAGAACTGGTATTTTCACAGAACTAAAATAATCCTAAAATTTGTATCGAAACTCAGAAGACTCCAAATAGCCAAAAAATCTTGAGAAAAAGGAACAAACCTGGAGGTATCATGCTACTTTATTCCAAAACTACATTCATCAAATAACATTGCAGTGGCATAAAAACAGACATGTCTTTGGAACAGTACAGGAGTCCAGAAATAAATGAACAGTTATATGGGCAATTAGTCTGTAACAGAGGAGGCAAGAAAATACACTGGGAGAAAAACAGACTCTTCAGTAAATGGTGTTGGGAAAACTGGAGAGCTACATGCAGAAGAATTAAACTGAACTACTCTTTTGTATAATAAAGAAAAATAAATGCAAAGCAGATTAAAGCCTCAAAAAGTAAAAACCTGAAATCATAAAATTAATAGAAGCAAACACATGCAGTATTCTCTTTGACATCAGTCTGTAATATTTTTAAAGATATGTCCTCATAGGCAAGGAAAAAGTAAAAAATAAACAAATGGGACTATATCAAGTTAAAAAGTTTTTTCACAGTGAAGGAAACTATCAACAAAATAAAGGCCAACTACTGAATGGGAAACTAAATTTTCAAACACTATTTCCAATAAGGGGCTAATATATAAAATATCCAAAGAAATCATACACTCAACATCAAAAAAGAAAAAAGAAACAGACACTTTTACAAGGAAGACACAGAGATGATCAACAGACACCTGCTTATAAATTATTAATCATCAAGGAAATGAAAATCAAAACCACCATGAGATATCCTTTCATGGCTGAAAATACAGCTATTATTCAAAACACAATAAATAATAAGTGCTGGATCTATGTGGTGAAAGAGAACCCTCAGGCACTGATGGTAAGAATGTAAATTGGTACAACCACTTTGGAAAAGATTATGGACACTCCTCAAAGAGTTAAAAATAGAACTACCACATGATCCAGCAATTTCACTCCTGAGTATTTAAGCAAAGAAAAGCAATATTAATTAGAGAAGATACATTCACCCTTATGTTCATTGTAACTTTATATAAAATAGCCAAGATGCAGAAGCTAACAAAGTGCCCATCAATATATGAATGCACCGAAATCAGGTTGATTATATTCTTTGCAGCCAAAGATGGAGAAGCTCTATACAGTCAACAAAAACAAGACCAGGAGCTGACTGTGGCTCAGATCATGAACTCCTTATTTCCAAATTCAGACTTAAATTGAAGAAAGTAGGGAAAACCGCTAGACCATTCAGGTATGACCTAAATAAAATCCCTTATGATTGTACAGTGGAAGTGAGAAATAGATTTAAGGGCCTAGATCTGATAGACAGAGTTCCTGATGAACTATGGAATGAGGTTCGTGACATTGTACAGGAGACAGGGATCAAGACCATCCCCATGGAAAATAAATGCAAAAAAGCAAAATGGCTGTCTGGAGAAGCCTTACAAATAGCACTGAAAAGAAGAGAGGTGAAAAGCAAAGGAGAAAAGAAAAGATATAAGCATCTGAATGCAGAGTTCCAAAGAATAGCAAGAAGAGATAAGAAAGCCTTCTTCAGCAATCAATGCAAAGAGATAGAGGAAAACAACAGAATGGGAAAGACTAGAGATCTCTTCAAGAGAATTGGAGATACCAAGGGAACATTTCATGCAAAGATGGGCTCGATAAAGGATAGAAATGGTATGGACCTAACAGAAGCAGAAGATATTAAGAAGAGGTGGCAAGAATACACAGAAGAACTGTACAGAAAAGATCTTCACGACCCAGATAATCATGAGGATGTGATCACTAATCTAGAGCCAGACATCTTGGAATGTGAAGTCAAGTGGGCCTTAGAAAGCATCACTANTCAAATACTGTGTATCCCTACCAGCCAAGAAGATTTTACTGAGTTTAAATTTCTGTAGCCTGCATTATGAAAACCACAGGTTTACTGAATGTGCATTTTTATACTATGAGGCTGTCTACCTTGAAATATGCCTGAGCTGGGAAGCCATTAAAGATTTTAAACAGAGGTGTGACATTGTCAGCATTGCTGTGGGGAGGGCAAGGCTGGAAGTAGAAAGGGATACTAGGAGGACACAGCAGTGATGCCATTACAGATCACGATGGTTTAAGGCAGGTGTGCAGAGAGACAGATTTAATAGGCATTTAGAAATTAGAATTGGTAGGAGGTCACACCCAGAGCCTGGCGGGCTACAGTCCATGGGGTTGCAAAGAGTCAGACACAACTGAGCATGTACAGCTAACTGAACATCGTGGGTGAGGAAGAGGAATGAACCAATGAACTTCCTAGGTTTCTGATTTTGGAAACTGGGTGGATGAGGGAGCCAACCAGTAACCGGAAGAATGAAAGTGAGCTTGCTTAGGGGATGGGAAAAAGATGATATAGTCAGATTTTTGCATTTTTCACTGGCTAATGGGGTTTGTACATCTAGGTACAAGTTGGAAAGGAGATATCTGGTTTAAAGCTATGATAGGCATCATCACGACAGAGCCAATGATCCCTATCTCCTGGTAGTCAGGCTTTCTGAAATACCCTCTCCTTGAGGAATTTGCTTCTGACCAATAGAATATGGAACCACTGAGAAGGTTACTTCTTCCATGATTAGACTGTGAAGACGGTGAATCCTTCCTTGCTAGTACACTCCCTCTATTGCTGTCATAACTTGCACACTTAGACGCGCTCACATTACAGAAGCCCATATGGCAAGGCACTGGAGATGGTCTCTGGTCAAAAGACGGCAAGGATCTAACGCCTTTCATCCAAGAACCTGCAAGGAACTGAATACTGCCTACAGTCTCTGATCTTCCAGATGAGACGGCAGACCATAGGCTGACATCTTGATTGCAGCCTTGTGAGAGACCATGAGGCACAGAATCCAGTGAGACTGCACCCACATTCCAGACCCGCCGCAAATGCAAGGTAAGAAACCTGGGTTGGTTTAAACCACTAAGTCTTTGGGTAGTGTGTTATGTCACAGTAGATAACTAATACATGAGCTCTTGGGATGGAGGCTAAATTGGGGTTCTGCCAGCACATAAATAATATATACTGACGATAAAGAAGCTCAACCTGAGATAAGATATAGTGATGGGGAGAAGAGGAGTGTACAGAAGCTGGAGGAACAGTAAAATTAAGGACTGGGTAGAAGACTAGGAGCCTGAAGAGAAAACTGCAAAGAAATAGTTAGAGATCTGAAAGTGGAGAGGTGCAAAGTTAAGGAAGTCAAGTGAAGTTGCTCAGTCGTGCCTGACTCTTTGCGACCCCATGGACTGTAGCCCACCAGGCTCCTCCATCCATGGGATTNGACTGGGTAGAAGACTAGGAGCCTGAAGAGAAAACTGCAAAGAAATAGTTAGAGATCTGAAAGTGGAGAGGTGCAAAGTTAAGGAAGTCAAGTGAAGTTGCTCAGTCGTGCCTGACTCTTTGCGACCCCATGGACTGTAGCCCACCAGGCTCCTCCATCCATGGGATTCTCCAGGCAAGAATACTGGAGTAGGGTGCCATTGCCTTTTCCAGGGGATCTTCCTGACCCAGGGATCGAACCCAGGTCTCCTGCATTGCAGGCAGATGCTTTAAATGCTGAAATAAATACTGAAAACTTCTTTTAGTAACACAAGATGTTTTTTGTTTACCTTAATATGAAAAATTTCAAAGAAGTGACCTGGTAGAAGGCAGATGTCATTAGATTAAGGAGAAAACACATAGCAAGAAGGTAAAAAAAGTTTCTTTGAAGAAGCTTAGGTGTTGAGAGAAGGAAAAAATGATATGATATATTTTGTAGGGTGAAAAATTGGTGGCTTTTTTATGAGGCAAAAAAGACTTGAGCATATTTATGGGATGAGGGCTTCTGGGCCACCATGCAAATTTTGATTACATTTTCTGTTATTTATAACATAGCTGTTATAATAAAACCAATAAAGGAAACAACTTTAGCCATTCATAATCCTTCTGCCCTTTTGAAGGTGCTTATATGCCCACTTGCATTTTATGTAACAAAACACCATATCATTTTTTCTACATATTATAACATAGACATTTCTTACGGTTGTTACATTTGTGGCATAGTTATTTTTAATACTGTATAATATATTGTCAAGCCTGTGTACTATAAATGATCTATTTCCTATCTCTTGGACCTCTAGGTTGTTTCCAAATTCTTACAACTATAAATAATGCTGTGATTAATTCTGCAAAGCTGCTCCAAAACAAAAACAGAGAGGCTTCCCCTAAAGATGTTTTTCTGGATGCTTGCCAAAGCCAGCACTCTTCATGCAAAAGGGCTCTGAGCTGAATTCAATAAAAATTTATGCAAAAATCGCAGGAACCATTTTTTCTTCTCTTTTTATTATCTCCAACTTCAAAAGCCCAACAGCTAGGCAGCTCAAACATATAGAAAGAGTCCCAGACTGGCTTTAAACTTGCACAGGGCACACAAATGTGTTCTGTGAACCCATCCTGTGGTGATATCTTTTCTACCAGCATTCCAAGGTACATGGAATACAGCAGAGAAGACCTCACTCATTTTTCATCTTTAATTAATTAATTAATTTTACATGGGAAAGTCGTTGCTACTCTTAATACCTTCCTGGCCATATGACTCCAAGTAATAGAATCCACTCTCCCTTGGAGGGCCAGATGCACTGCCAGAAAATATCTTTCATTTGAGCCTAGAGCTGTTGTTGCAAATCTGCTAAACATTAGGTCTGCCAAATCCTTCCAGAGGCTAGCTATCACCTTTCTGCTGAGACACGTGTTGAAAGGAGAAGCTTTCCCTGCTTGCTGCTTGTGCGGTGGTCAGCTGAAATGCACTAAGACAGAGCGTGTTACCCCTTTCCCACCATTCCTCTCCTGACTTAATGTCTCTGAGATCACCTTTCTTTTTTTCATCTTGCTTTAAGTNTTCTGCTGAGACACGTGTTGAAAGGAGAAGCTTTCACTGCTTGCTGCTTGTGCGGTGGTCAGCTGAAATGCACTAAGACAGAGCGTGTTACCCCTTTCCCACCATTCCTCTCCTGACTTAATGTCTCTGAGATCACCTTTCTTTTTTTCATCTTGCTTTAAGTTGCTGAAGGCATATATTTTTAATCTCTCAGGATTTGAGCAAGTATAATAGTTATCTACAGACCAGGACCTGAAAAATCAACACGCCACAAGGAAAAACAGAGGAAAGACATCTTGAGGGAGGAAGTATAGAGTAGTTGAGCTCTGTGGTTCTACCACGTAGAGACCTGGGTTCAAACAACAACTAAATGCTCTTTGTAAGCAAAAAGACTACAATCTTTCTTGTTCTTATCTTGCTCAAAGGTCTGGTGGGTTGAAATGGTGTGTTCATCTTCTATGGTAGAATTTTCTTACACACAGTTCAGTTCAGTCACTCAGTTGTGTCTGACTGCGACCCCATGAACTGCAGCACGCCAGACCTCCCTGTCCATCACCAACTCCCAGAGTTTACTCAAACTCATGTCCATTGAGTCAGTGATGCCATCCACCCATCTTATCCTCTGCTATCCCCTTCTCCTCCTGCCCCAGTCTTTCTCAGCATCAGGGTCTTGCACACAAGGACCTCCAGTTAGCATTCTATGTTCTCACTTGCTCCCCTCTTCCTATTTTAGAATAAGGATTCATCTAATCTGTTCTCCATCAGTCAGGTTCCCATTGGAACTTATGACTTCAGTGGGTTCCTATCCGGTGGGAGGTCCTGCAGAAGGGGCTCGGCCTATTATCTCAGAATTGAGGGGAAGAGCCCTTCTCTTGTCTCATGACGTCAGGTAGCCTTCACTCCCTGGGCCTTGTCTTTTACTCCTCCTCTAGATTCTTCGAAGTTTAGCTTAAGTTCTGGAAGCTTCTGGGATAACGTTGGCACTGAGAATTCTCTCCATCCTCCAGAGTCAGTAACATTCATTTGGTGGCAGGGAAGAAAGCGTAAAGGAGTTGGCATGTTGTAGCTTGGACTTTCTCAGCCTGGACGCTGCTAACATCTGGGGCTGGATCGTTCCTCACTGAAGACTGCATCTCCTCCCCTAGCGTGACAACCCAAGTGTCTACAAACGTTGCCAGATGTCCCTTGAGGAACAAAAATCACTTCTGGCTGAGAACCAATGTTGGAGTGGGATCCCTATGTATCAGGTGTGGACTTACATTCACAACCTAGAAGTTGAGAGCTTTGTTTTATTCAGTGGGAATTTTTAGGACTTTGAGCCCAAGAGGCAGCATCATGAACAACTGTGAGAGAACTGCTCCAGGGAGGCAAGGGGAGGAACCAGCTTCTATAGCAGCTTTGCAACAAAGGGCAGGTAGTCAGTACATCAAAAGATTATTGTTAGAGAAAAGCCAAACCGCCCAAGTTAAGGAATTTAGCACTTTTCTGTTTATGGGAGGGTTCAGTTTCTGGGCCCACTGAAATTATCCCTTTGAGTGTACCTCAGCTATCTGCTGCTGCTAAGTCGCTTCAGGCGTGTCCGACTCTGTGCGACCCATAGATGGCAGCCCACCAGGCTCGCCTGTCCCTGGGATTCTCCAGGCAAGAACACTGGAGTGGGTTGCCATTTCCTTCTCCAAAGCATGAAACTGAAAAGTGAAAGTGAAGTCTCTCAGTAGTGTCCGACCCTTAGCGACCCCATGGACTGCAGCCTACCAGGCTTCTCCGTCTATGGGATTTTCCAGGCAAGAGTACTGGAGTGGGGTGCCATTGCCTTCTCCACCTCAGCTATCTAGGGCCAGTATTTTTGTGTCCTGCGTTTCCTCGGGGCTCACCCTAGAGAGTGGCTGCAGTATGATGGCTAAGAGAGGGCAGGTGTTCTTTCCTTCCTGAGTTCCCTCTGGGCTCACCAGCTCACTGCTGCTGGTGGCTCCAATTGCTGATGACTGTGATGTCCTTTGTTTGCTGACATGGCAGGAAATAGTCCATTTCTCACGGGTAATGTGCTGGACTCTGTACAGACTTTATTCACAGCCACATCCTACTTTTCCACCTTAAACTTCTTTGGGCTTCAGTTTGCTCATTTATTCTTAACTTATTTTGTACCACATTTCTTCCTTTGTAAAGCACCTGAAACCTTAAAACTTTTTTTTTTACACAGGCAGGTAGTATGTAAATACTCACAGCTTCTTTGAAACCTCACCACAACCCTTGAATGTAGATATTGGCATCACCTTTTGTTTATTTTTATTTATTTCTTTATTTAAGCCATACCCCATGGCTTATGGGATCTTAGTTCCCCAAGCAGGGATGGAACCTAGGCCACGGCAGTGAAAGTTCCAAGTCCTAACTACTAGACCGCCAGGAAATTTCCTGGAATCACCTTTTAACAAGTGAACACTAAAGACTATAGATCTCTGTTCAGTGATTGGACTAAGGTCTAAATAACAATCACTGGAGGAGCACAGGTTGTCTGATTCCAGAGTACATGGTATTTTCAGGCCACAGTGCTATTTTGCTTTCTCTTCATAGACCTGTTCTTATTGCTCTGCTGAATTTCAGTCTGCAGAACTGGGATTCTGTCTACTATCTCTTGGGAATACTGTGCATATGGGGGCATAAGAATAGTCATCTAGAGGGAAAACAGCTTTTCTCTTAACTGTCCAGAAGTCCCTCAAACGAGAGAATGGGAGGGGGGGTAGAAAAATCTGACACTAAAAGCATTCCTTTTCTATCATTTATCTTATACTTCACTTGAAACTATTCAATACTTTTGAAGCTGCAAGAAATACCTTACAGGAAAAAAAAAATCATCTCAATGATGACTTTAATGCACAGCCTTAGCTTCCTGGCATTTCCTTCATTTCCTCAGGGGAAGGTTATTTCTCCAACTTATTTCTTTCCAACTGATTGCTAGGATTTCAATCTCTTTAGACCTTTTGCATTCGAGGAAGAAACACATCTGCTTTTTTTCCCTCAACTTGGGGAGTTCGGAGTTCATCACAGTCTTTTCCTGTTTAACTACCTATAGAATTTGAATTTCAAAAAGCAAATTGCCTTTTAGGCTAGAAAGTTCAAAATCAAAACATATCAGCTTCACATCCTCAAAACTGGAAAACAAGAAGTTTAATTTCTTACTTCTGCTTTCTCTTCATGGAGGAAAAAGGTATCTTGATAAATGATCTTCTGAAAGGAAAACGAAGACGCCAACAAAGGCGTGAGTTGCACGTTCTGTCCGAGGGCTGTTTTACCTCCTGCAACTTTGGTTTGCTGTCATCAAGAGGACGTTGTGCAGAGCAGCCATAATGCAAGCTGAGGATTCAATTATTTCACAGTCTAGGCGATTTCAGGCAAATCCACTTTTAATCAGAACTACAGTTCAACGAGGTCAGTATTTTACAGCTGATGAAACTAAGGCCCAATCGCTAGCTAACCCATGACCAACGTACAAATTTAAGTCCATGCACTTGCCATCGAGCTGAAGAATTTATGTCATAAGCTTGCCTGTTTTGGTCAGGAAGTTTCTACTTAACTGTAGTCCGAAAATAAATATTTATTACAGTTAATAAATATAAATATTAACATCAGTATATTTAGAGGAAAACTGTTAAGATTAAACCTCCCAAGCCACCATGCATGGATTAGAGCTTAGAGGATTGCCACCAAGGGTTCAGAATAGGATTTCTGAGAACTGGAAAGGATCTTAAAAGTGATTTTACAGAACAAGGTCAGCTTGTCTCATAACATTTATATCTCTTTCTCCATTTTTCTTAATTGGGAGGCAGCAGGTACAGTAGAAAGTTTGTCACACACCGGGGGTCTAAATTTATCTTTATTAGCTAGGCATGTCCAGCTCACTAAACCCATTTTTATCTTAATGACAGAGGTGGAATAGATGGCCTACCAGCTCTATTTTTATGTGAATCTGTTGCTTATTCTAATAGGAAAATCCTGATTAGAAAAATCGAATTGTTACAACCTTAGCTTAACCTTTAGACTTTCTTGCTTCCAAGTTGCTTGCTCTCAGCTGGGGCCTGATTTTCATCTCTGCTGTAGCCATCTAAACCTGATCACTTGTCCCACTTCTTTCCACAAAGGCAGCAGGCGAGGCAGTGATGTGGTGGGGAATGTAAAACCTCGGTTCCAGAAAATCAAAATCATCTCCCTAATTCACAAAGCTTGTGAAGATTCTTCCCTGTGGGTTTCTCTGTGCCATGTTCCTGTTTGTTCTTTACTCCCTTTAAAAAAACATCTCCAAAACCCCTCCTCTACCCGCTCAGTAGAGCTGAGCTTGTTTAACAGAAATACATCTCAGTTGCTTCCCCAAAGCAAAAGCTTATTTTACAATCTGAATTTGGGAAAAAGATGACTTGAACGGTAACTAATAATTACATATCCTTACTGCGTTCCAAACACTGTTGTACATGCTTTCCATTCATGAAGGTATTTAACCCCCGAAGCTCTGAAAAATAGATACAAATATCCTTTACTATCCAACTCTAGTCAGTTCCTGAGACCAGGTTAGAAATCAGAGTTCAATAAGTCTGAAAGGTCAGGGAAACTTCATTATCTGAATTTATCTTCATTTACCTGCTTGGGATGGCCTGACCTTAAATAAAGCAAATAATGTCATTCAAAAGTGCAAACCCATTTGGTTCCTTTATTGTAACAGCAAGGGTTTAGGAAGCGTTCACACAGGGATAGAGATTTATCCCATTATCCCCGTTTTACAGATGAGGGAACGGACGCACAGGCAGGCTGAGTAAGCTGCCCTAGGTTTCACAGCTCGTGTGGCAGAGCCAGCAATCCCTCCTAGGCACTAAAGCACCAGGGTCAGGATCCAGTCTGTGCTAGACTGCCCAGCCAAAGCTATTGTTTTCTTTGTGGCCAGTGGTATCATCAATGCACATTACCACTGGAGCTTTTCTGGGAGTGTTTTGAGGGAGGCTTACCAGAATTCCCAAACTCATTTTTTTTTTTTTTCTAGAGCTCACTTTCTCAACAGACTTTGATGATATGTTCTGTTAGCACCAATATAAAAAAGTTTTAGATAATGCAACTAGCTTTTTGTAGTTTAATAGTTCAATGACATGGCTTGAGAAACCATGATGTTCCATTCAGTCAACATCTTGAATTAATTCCACCACTGCACGTGAAATGGTGATCTTTCTCTTGTAGGGTCAGAGGAAAAGCAGATGTCTCACAGCAGAAAAATGCAAGTTGGAGGGCAGTGTAATTGGAGCTGTCTGGGAGATCTGCATGCAATCTCTGAAAACTTGGGGCCTCTTCAAACCATTGTTTGTTCTCAACTAACCATGCTTGTGAGACCAGACCATGGCCGTATTTAGTCCTTTAATATTTCCTCAAGTATTTAATGAATGATACGGGCAACAATTTTCCTTCAGAGCTCAGCCAGGGCCCTCAGGAGATTATGCAAAAGTTTGGACATGCCCTCCCGTGGGTCAGCTGACTGACGTCCAAATAAAAACCAATGGATGGGCTCATGTTTACAGGTTAAAGAAAATCTTAGATATTAAGCTGATGTGAATTTTAGTGAAAAATGAATTCCTGCTTCGTTGTGAAATCTATTTACACATTCATGTAGCAACAAGGCTAGGCATAAAGTAGGATTATAACTATATTCAATTAGTAACAGTAACAAAGAAAATACACCTCCTTGGAGGTCTTCCAGATAATAAGGGTTCTGGTTACACCTGCCACTCAGAGTGTCTGCCTCTTTGTCATCATATGGTAAAAAGGTCAGAGGTATGTGGCCATGTGCCAGGAGCCACCCTTAAACACAAGGCAAACTCCTGGAATATGCTTCAGCTTAAGAAGAGCAAAAATGTCATTGTAGTGAATTGCAATGCAAGAAGGACATGAGGTTTAAGACAAAGCTCTGAGACTTAACATGTCAATGTGAAATCTCCAAGTATGCACCTGATATCCTTGGTGATTTTGGACCCTCTGGTGGAAAGTGCAGAGATTCACTCTAAGGCACTCAAGGAGAGTCACACTTAGAAAATCTAGGTTCTAATCAAGACTCATCATTTGACCTTGGGTGAGTCACTTGCCCACTGAGTGAGCCTTAGTTTCTTTTTCTAATTAAGAGAAAGTGAAACAGCATGATCTCTAGGATTCCTGTCAGTTCTAGGCGGCTTGTGGTTCTTATTTATGGTTTAGAGCTTTGACTAATTTGCGTAATTTTGCCTAATCTATCATTTCTACTGAATCCTATCTGTTTACTCAGTGTGGAGGTTTCACATCTCTGAAATATCCCTTGGAGATCCCAAAGACCTGAGCAAATGTGAACGTAATATTCCACTTATTAAGGTATTACTGCTCGGCCAATGAAGGCTAACCAATACCTTCAAGGGCAAGATACACTGTAAAACGTTTTAACCAATATTCATACTCATCAAAACTTGAGTTGCTTTTCTCTATAATCCCTGGCTCCTCAAATACCCAGGAGATAACTTTTCAGGGTTCATGCATGCATGCTCATTCACTAAGTTGTATCTGACTCTTTGCAACCCCATGGACTGTAGCCTGCCAGGCTCCTCCCGCCAGGCTCCTCTGTTCATAGCATTCTCCAGGCAGTGATACTGGAGTGGGTTGCCATTTCCTCCTCCAGGGGAGTCTTCCTGGTCCAGGTCTAGAAATCGCATCTCCTAAGTCTCCTGCATTGCATGTAGATTTTTTACCAGTGAGCCACTGGGGAACAGTTCACTAGATTTTAATTGCATATACCCCCTATTGTAAATATTCATAAATTTGTTGTTTTTAGTCGAAATGCCCTGAAATCAGTTTTCTTTTTCAAGTATTTACATACATGAAACAAATATAACAGGAGTCAAGAGTAAAAATTCTCTTAAGCACATACATAACCATAGTACATATTACTTGAATATTTATAAATTTTTTGAAATTTAATAACCATTGTCATATTGTCTCATGATTTATACAATTTAAAAATAAGCCTGTGTGGTCACGTCGACTTTTAAAAAATACAGCAGGTGTTTGAATGACAAAATGATTAGCAAAATCCATTACTTCATCATTCCCCATCCTCCATAAAAAACACATTGAACAGAGTACTGAGGAAAAAGCACTGCTTTTCAGTGGGAAAGGATATTAAAATTAAAATCAAGGGCACTTTTAATTGTAAAGGCACGAATCTTCACAGGAAGCTATCTGTAATCTTTTGAAATTGCAGTAGGAATACTGTACACGTCTCCAGTCCGTGAATAAGGCATCTTCCCTTCCTGGCTGACGGTGGTCAGCATGAAACCCTGCGAGTTCCACCCTACAATTTAGGAATCGGGGTGGCCGCCAGCGCTATGCTTTCAATTGCACACTCATCAGCGCCTCTGCGGATACGGAAGTAACCGTCCTCACCCCAGTCGGTGCCCCAGCTGTTTTTAACAATCCAGTAATCCAGTCCCGAGGCCGCGTCGGTGCCGTAGCCCACCAGCAGCACGGCGTGATTGGTCAGCTCGAAGGGGTTGAAAGGGTCTCGCAGCCCCGTGTGGTGGTAGACGCCCTGGCGGTAGTGGAGGAAGTCGTTGTAGACTTCAAAGGCAACGGCCATGGGCCCCTGATGGACCAGCTCAAGCTTCATCAGGGCCTCGTTGCAGCCCCCGTAGAAACCGCCCACGTAGTGGTACTCGGAAGAATAGTACCGGAAGCAGCCCTCTTTCAGTCTGCACGGCGAATCCGTGCCTGTGTAGGGGAAGCAGTCCTCCTCCACCAGCCCGAAGTCCTGGGCGTACTTCCCGGCCACGAGGTACGGGAAGCCGCCTTCACAGCCTGCGGGCGAACACACAGGGTTAGCAGCGTCTGTTGGAAACTGTCCCATTTCACATGCTTTCTTTTCTACTCCATCAGTGTGTCTTTAAAGATTTATTGGATATTTGGCTGTGACGGGTCTTGGTTGCCGTGTGCAGGCCTTCTGCAGTTGTGGCAGCGGGGGCCCCTCTCCAGCTGTGGCCTCGCTGGTTGTGGGCCTCCCCAGCCGTGGATCCTGATCTCGGCTGTCCTGTGGCACGGGGGATCTTCCCGGACCAGGGATAGAACCCGTGTCCCCTGCATTGGCAGGGGGATTCTTTATCACTGAGCCACCAAGGAAGCCCACTAACTATTCTTATGTCACCCCTGGAAGTTGCTCTTGGCTTAAATACCACTTCATTCACCCTTCCATCAGCCATCTAGCTAACTATCCTCTTATCCCCATCTGTCTGACATTTATTTGGCCCCTGAAGTGGAAGGTAGCTTCATGGTTAAGTGGGAGGCTCTGAAGCCTATGTAGATTCAAATCCAAAACTGTGTTAAGAATTTAATTTCTCTGTACCTCTGTTTACTTATCTGTAAAATACAGATGGCAATAGCACCTTCCTTGTAGGATTAAGTCACATAAAAGCAATAAAAGCTTGCAATTATTGTCACTACTAAATAGGCAGACACTTCCTCAAGGAAGTCTTCTCTGACCATCTCCTGCAGAAAAGTCTGAATCAGGTCCCCATATCCTTCCCTCCAGTCCTGGCCCTAGTATATCTCAGAGACACTGCAGGTTCAGTTCCAGACCACCACAATAAAGCAAATATCACAATGAAGAAAGTCACACAAATGCTTTGTTTTCCCAGGGAATATAAAAGTTATGTTTACAGTTGACTGTAGTCTATTAAGTGTTCATGTTTTCCAAAAGAAGCAATACACACGCCATAATTTAAAAATGCTCTACTGCAAAAAAAACAAAACCCACTAACCATCACCAGAGCATTCAGTGAGTCATAATCATTTTGCTGGGGGTGGGGGGGGGGTTGGAAGTATTTCAAGAATTACCAAAATGTGACAAAGAGACATGAAGTGAGCAAACACTGCTGGGAAAACAGCGCTGACAGCCTGGCTCAACGCAGGTCACCACAAACCTTCAATTTGTAAAAACACACCGTGTCTGAGAAGAGCAATACAACAAGCTATGCCCGTATACATATCCACAACCCTGTACTTTTCCTTCATTGTTCTCATACTTATTGAATTTCTATTTTCCTCACTTCACTGTAAGCTTGATGAGGTTACTCTCATGATGTTTTAGAGTCTTCAGGGCCCAGAAGTCACAATGTGGGTGTTTAATAACTATCTCAGGAAGAATAAAAGGCTCACTGACAAATAACTATACACCAGCAGTTGCACTGGTGAACTGAGAAACTTCCAAGCAGCCAAATCTGGGGACAGCAGCAGCAAACTTCAAAATGAGACGATTTCTCCCTGAATCCACTGGCTTTCTACATACCTTATGTATGCCCTGTTCTGAAAGCCTACGTACAAAACTTTTATATCCTTCTGGAGAGAAACTAGTGTTCATACGCTTTCCGTAAGAATTAGGTTTCAGAGTGAGACATTATTTGGAACTGAAACTCATAGTTAGAAGCTGGGAGGTCTTCAAAATCCTATGGAACAGCTGCATGTCTGTCCCTTGTCTATATGAAGCATAACAGCTGCTCCCTCAGGTTTCTGACCACTGTTGGGTAATGTATGTAGGAGGCTCCAAAGAGCCCGTCCTTACTCAGAGTATAGCGATTTCTGACCCTGTGCTGGATGCCACAGCGAGTTCCATGGGAAACCACTAAGTAGTGAGTGACAGGGCCAGAACTTGCACCCAGGTTTTCTGAGAGCAGACACTGTGCTCTCTCTACCCCCCATCCTGATGGTTTTGCCAACAATGGCAAACTACACACAGCTCAACAGTGCCTGAAACACAACACTTACCTTGAGCGTACTGACTGCAAGACACAACCTCCTGAGGACTCAAGATTGGGGTCTGAGTATTGTTGGTTAGTATGCGGATTCTTGCTTCCATCATCCCCATAGAAGCAAATGAGTAGCAGCTTCCGCAAGACCCTGGTGATGGAAAAGGAAGACATATAACTTAAGAGAGTCTGACGCCCTCAAGAAAAGCCAAAGGAAACCTGAGTGGATGACATACATTAATATAGCTATATTGAGTGCTGCTGCTTTTGTTTCTAAGGATTAGCACAATAAAGGCGACTTAATCAATGAATGCTATTGACCTTACAGGCAAATATTAAGATTTCAGCTTTTTCACCAAAAGGCAAACATTACTAAATGGGACTTTCCTTGAGAATGCTTTGGAAGGGAAAAAACCTCCTAACTTCTGCAAAGCACTTGACAGTATTCTTAATAATGAAGAAACGATGTATTGATACATCTGCAACATTCTGAGTCAAGTTGAAAGAAAACTAGGGAGGAATACATATGAACTGAGCTTCTAAATATCTCCAGAGAGGTATTTCCTAAAGCAACTTGTTGGGTGGAATTAACTCTAAGAATGGCTCAAGTATAGGTGTATTATTATAGAGAGCTGGATTCAACCAGGGAAAATATAACAAAAAGAGTAATTATTATATAATGACCAATATGGTATTTAAGGTATTCAATAAGGAAGTAAAGATATTAAAGCAGATGGAGGTAGTGAAATTTAAAATAAATTGAAAAGTAGTTGGATGGAAGTAGGGGAGAAGGGAAAAGAAAACAGCTTAATTTAATACCTGAATGCTCTGGCAAAGACAAAATAAATTTACTTATGAAGCATATGCTAGGAATATAGTTGCTACTTCAAAAGAAGAAAAAAATACTATATTACGAGGTAATTTATATAAAGATATTTTTTAATCTGATTCTTCAATATGAGTAGAAGAAATTTATACACAGAATAAAATATGGCATATAATAAAACTAGATTTCCACTTATTACAATTCCAGAGGAAATGAACATAATTTTAATATCTTTATTATAACATAGCCTCTTTTACCTCTGCCACTGATGTAAATTCTACCTGGAGATATACTTGTACCAAAGCCCCCAAAAGTGAAAGTTAGTCACTCAGTCGACCCAGGGATTGAACCCAGGTATCCTGCATCCAAGATCTGCTGCACCCAAGACACTGGAAATTAAATGAAGTTGCTATATTATTCAATTTACTAATACCTTAAAAAAAAACAAAAAACTAACAAAACTCATTCTATATAAAGAGAATGCTGCCTTTGTTCTCTTTAATAAATGTGAATTTAGTAATTTAGTGACTGCCTTCCTCAGAAAAATATTCATAACATTATATTTTAAAAATATGAGGGGCATCATTTTTCTCTTCTCCAAGTAAATGTTCATTCATGTCCTTCCCTGAGAACAAAGGAATATCAGGATATTCTAAACTCAGTCTCCAGCGTGCTATAAAAGAAAGTCAAAGTGTTAGTTGCTCAGTTGTGTCTGACTCTTTGTGGCCCCGTGGACGGTAGCCCGCCAGGCTCCTCTGTCCATGGAATTCTCCAGGCAAGAATACTGGAGGGGGGGTAACCATACCCTTCTCCAGGGGAGCTTCCCAACCCAGGGATTGAACCCAGGTCTCCCACATTGCAGGCAGATTCTTTACCATCTGAGCTACCAGGGAACATTCTAAACTACTTGAATTACTTAATATTATTTTCCTTAAACTAAACTATGAACTTCCTTGAGTGTTTACAGGAAATCTGTCTTCTTCACCTTGATGCAATGAAGGAACTCAGTGCATCTCTGTAGAAAGAAGTCAGATTATGAACAAGCAGACACATATTTATAGCCAGGAAAGAAACTTATTTCAATGGAAACAGTCAATATTTACTTTTAGTCTATTAGTGTCCCGTCACCCTTTAACTGCTACCATTTCTGACGGTTCCTAAAATTCTCCCCACAAACATGACGGTTCCCAAAATTCTCCCCATAAACATCTCATATTTATCCATACTGCTTTTGCTAAATTGTGACGATTAGAAGAGAAACATTTGGAAGGGGGCCTTGGAATTTGTCTAGTGTACAGTCTACTCACTTGACAATGCATACACGGAAGAGTCAGAAAGAGGCAAAGGCCTGGCCAGTCACCAAACTAAAGGCCGGCAGATGCCAGCGCCTAGCTGCCTCCTGACAGGAGAAGGCACTGGCACCCCACTCCAGTACTCTTGCCTGGAGAATCCCATGGACGGAGGAGCCTGGTGGGCTGCAGTCCACGGGGTCGCACAGAGTCGGACACGACTGAAGCGACTTAGCAGCTGCCTCCTAACACAGGAATACCGTTTTCTTCCATTTACAGATCCATACCTACCTTAAGGAATTCTCAGATTTCCTTTCCCCATCTTCCGATTACTCGGCAGACCAAAATTAACTTGTCCATTTTGTTTGGGAAGTCATCTAAATACTACCACCCTTAGGAGTCCTCTTTCACATGATAGAAAGTCAGGGAACCAGATGAGTGACAATAAATGGCAAAGCCGATGTTCCTTTCATGAGACATCAGTAATATCACAAGAGAGTCTAGAAACAATCCCAATTTGGCCGTTTAGCAGTCTTGGCCCATGGCAGTCACAGAAATAACTCCGTTGGTTTCAAGTATTAAACTTTCATTATCAGGCCATCCGGTATTGTGTGAGGGACAGGCCACATGTCCATTCCAGGACTCAGAATGTGCTATTACCAGAGAAATTACAAGGAAGAGGGAAGGAAATAATCTTCCTCAAGCCTCTGATGTTCCCAGAAGGTCAGCTGCTGAAGTAATTAACATCTCTTCAAAAGTCAAGGCCAGAGTCTAGATTCCAAAAGGACCATTTTCTCTTAAGAAGATTACAGGGCAACAAAGAATAGGAGGGCTTTCCTGGTGGATCCCTGGTTAAGAATCAGCTCCCCAGTGCAGGAGGTAAGAGTTCAATTCTTGGGCTGGGATGATCCCCTGGAGGAGGAAATGGCAACTCACTTGGGAAATCCCATGGACAGAGGAGCCAGGGGGCTACAGTCCATGGGGTCGCAAAAGAGTCAGACAAGACTTAGCAACTAAACAACAACAACAAAAAGAAAAGAATAAGAGGGGGAGTTGGCCCAGGCAGAGTTCTGCAGAAATCAAGGTTCCACAATCTCAAGTACATAATGTGACTGCCACATGGCTTAACTGCATGCTAACGCTCAGCCTTCACCTTCTAACAGGGGCGAACACACTGAACGGGTAGTAAGGAGCCAGGATTCTTTTTTGCTCTTCTCACTCACCCCATCAGTCAGCTATGTGACTGGGCAATTCACTTGACCTTTCTGACATTTTTCTTGTCATCTTGGGTGTAAAAGGAATAGGGTGGAACAGTTTAACACTCCTGCCTTCCAGCTTTAGTATAAACAACAGTTAGAACAAGACTCGGGGAAGGCAATGGCACCCCACCCCAGTACTCTTGCCTGGAAAATCCAATGGATGGAGTAGCCTGGTGGGCTGCAGTCCATGGGGTCGCTAACAGTCGGACAGACTGAGCGACTTCACTTTCACTTTTCTCTTTCATGCATTGGAGAAGGAAATGGCAACCCACTCCAGTATTCTTGCCTGGAGAATCCCAGGGATGGGGGAGCCTGGTGGGCTGCCCTCTATGGGGTCACACAGAGTCGGACACGACTAAAGTGACTTAGCAGCAGCAGCAGCAGAACAAGACTAAAATGAACTAGATTTTTAAAGTTAGGAAACCACTCTGCATTTCCTAATTAATGTGACCTGAAAGACACTCTCCTTTTCTCTTGAAGACACAATAATAAAGACAGCACAACTGGGAGATGAACAAGGAAAGTCCGTCTCTTCCAATTTCCTAGCTCTCTTCCCTCTCACATGCAAAGTAAACCTTAGCTATAAGGCTGGTGCTTAAACTTACCCTAACAAATTTAGCGTAAACATTTATCCCCCTACCCAGGGCTTTTTTTTTTTTTTCATTACTCTTAATTTGCTCTCTGAATAGAGAAAAGTTGTAAATTCCCTGAACTGTGGGTAATTTTGAATTCTATAGGACACTGGTGTATTTAAGTTAGTGGAAACTTCCAAGTAGCCCAGTTAGTAGGAAGAGAAAATAATTTTTTTCATAACCTAAAGTACAGAACACCACAAAGAGGTCAGAAGAGGAACCACTGAGTACATTATTTTCTCAGATATCTGAGAAGATACCACAGATGAGGGATCAATTTAAAAGCAGTGAATCACTCCAAGCCCTCTGTTTTTAAACTGCCCATGTCTATACAAACCATATTTATAACATGCAAAGAATATGGAATATTACAGACAACAGTAGCTTTTACTGAGCTACAAGAGAGACACTGTCAAAGAATCTGGGGTTAGAAAGTCTGAGTTCCTTCGAATTATTATCTCAGCACTAGTCAACCAAACCTTTTTGGGAAGTGAGTTGAGCGAAAATTTTCCTCCAACTTTCTCTTAATGAATTTTTTAAATGCCCTACTTAAAGCACTTATATTGTATCTTAATGTTTTGTTTTTAAGTCTTGCTAAGAGAGATGGTGATGAACAGGGAGGCCTGGCGTGCTGCGATTCATGGGGTCGCAAAGAGTGGGACACAACTGAGCGACTGAACTGAACTGAACTGAAGCTGTAGTCTCTACAAAGGACTGTATCATATTAGTCTTCATATCCTCAGCCTTTAGACAAAAATTCCTGACACGTTAGATACCCTATAAATACAACACAGTGGGAAAAACCATGTGCTAAGCCCTCAACGGTCAATGTGTAGCATCTACTTAATCCTCTCCAGTAAGGACAGGAAACCTATTTGATGACAGAATAAATCTTAATCATCAAATCTTTTAAACTGATTTTCCATTCATTTCTCAATTACCTTTAAATTTCTCTCATTTCCAATGCCTCATTTTCAAAGACGCTGTCCCCAGGAAAGGTAGGGATGGATTTCAGGACCCACACTTTCTCTAGAGCCAAAGAGCCCAGGAATAACCAGCACAAAGGAAAGACAAAGAGATGAGACCTCCAGTGTCAGATAAAGGACAGGAACCCTGTCGCTGCAAGACTTGCCCAAAGCCCCATACATTCAGAACACTCTCCAAGAACGCAGCGGGGATGAACTGAAGGGGTGGCGATGAGTACTAAGAACTGGGAGAGGCTGATTACTGAATTTTTAGGAAAGAGGAAGGAAAGTTTATCTTTGGGTGTTATTAATGTATAATCCTTTCAGGAGACACCAATCAGAGCGTTTCCAGACAGCAAATACTACACCCACTTTATAGTAACAAATCAGTCCTGTGTACAACTGTCTCCAAAATGAGCTTAGAAGTAATAAACCTGAGCATTGTATAAATGATTCTCCAGTCATTGTTGGCTAAAGTTTAGGCTAAGATAATTTGCTCTGAAGTGCTATTAGAGGCAATGTTATTAAATCTACTCATACTGTATCTAATTTTCAGAAACAATTGACAAAATGCAATTACAGTGATAATGCTGGTAAACATTCCACCGGGAAGCTAAGTTAATACTTACCATTATATGTCATATCCTGATGTAAAGTTAATTGAAAGATCCTTACACAATTCAAAAAATCTACTTCATCAGCAAAAAAAAATTAAGGATTCATTTTCTGGGCTCCTATAATTAGACTAATGATGGGGGAGGGGAGAGGGGAGAGTGGGTGGACACAAAGGATTCCAGGATAAAGAAGATACGGTGTATGCATATACACACACACACACACACACACACACACACACACACACAGTGGAGTATTGCTCAGCCATAAGAAAATGCAATAATGCAATCTGTAGCAACATGGATGAGCCTAGAGATTATCTTACTAAGTAAATCAGCCCTCCAGGCTCCTCTTTCATCGGGACTCTCCAGGCATGAATACTGAAGTGCCATGCCCTCCTCCAGGGGATCTTCCCAAACCAGGGATTGAACCCAGGTCTCCCGCACTGCAGGCGTTCTTTACAGATTGAGCCACCAGGGAAGCCCAAGAATACTGAGCAGATAGTCTATCCCTTCTCCGAGGGATCTTCCCAACCCAAGAATCAAACCAGGGTCTCCTACACTGCAGGTGGATTCTTTACCAGCTGAGCTACAGGGGAAGCCCAGGGGAATCACAGAGAAAGACAAAGAACATATGACATCACTTATTCATATCACATATTCACATTAAACTATAATGGAAAAGAATCTGAAAACGTATATATAAACTGAATCACTTTGCTGTACACCTGAAACTAATACAACATTCTAAGTCAACTATATTTCAGTTAAAAAAATGAAAGATTCCAACAAACCACCTGCAGAAGGAAGACAAGAAAGACTAATTTTAGCTGCAATTCTTTGTTTCTATACACGTCTCCGTAACTTGGAGCGCAAATGAGTTTGGCTTGTATACCACTCTAATGAATTTCACTAGCTATCTGGAACACATGCTGAGGAGGACACTGAAGAAATGCTGAGCTCAGCTGGAGAGATCATGTATTACCAGTGTCTGTCAAGGATACAAAAAGAAGTGCATATTCATTAGCTATAGATTTTCTATTTCTTTACTCAAGTAGATCATACCAGTTTCATCTCTGTATCCCCAGAATGTGAGAGCCTGGTACATAGTAAATGTGCAAAAAATATTTCAGAATGATTTAATACAAAAGAAAAAAAATCAGACATTTTTTTTACCTTGGTTTCGAACAGGAGTAACAAAATTGATACCATGAACATTTCTCCAATCCCAGGATTTTGGCAAATGCAAAATCTTTTTCTGTATTTCAGCAGTTATTGGTGCAGGTTTGGGCCTAGGATGGAAACAGACACTTGACATCAATACATAGTCTTTCCTTTGAGGATGATTTCCTAACCTTTAATCCCATAATTTCAACCACCTGGCTGGCTAGGATGTAGATTCAGATCCAAAGAACACTTGTCCATCAGTGTTTCAATGTGTCTATTATACAATGTGTCAATTATACAACTAAGTCAGATAGATTTCCCATTTCTTTCCTTTTTTTTTCTTTATTTATTTGGCTATGACTGGTCTTAGCTGTGGCATGTGGGGTCTTCAGTTGCAACATGTAGGGTCTAGCTCCTTGACTAGGGATTGAACCCACGCCTCCTGAATTGGGATCACCGTGTCTCAGCCACTGGCTACTGGAGAAGTCTCAAAATTACCCATCTATTTTTCAAGATCTAGTAACTTTCCCCTATGAAACAATATTGGTTTTATGTATTGCCATTGCTAGTTTTAGTATGCCTATAATAACAGCATTCTCTCTTCATATATTTTGACCCAAAAAAGTAGATATGGGAAATTGAAGATGACCTACAAAGGTTTTAGAGAAAACAGAGGAATTACTGATGTTTGACTCTACGGAGGGTGGTGATGGTAGTCACAAAAGAAGTGAAAGGCAGAGAAATATAGGATGTAAGTAGAAGAAGGCAAACCAGGTCAATAAACAGATAAAAGTGAGACATAAAGACACCTACAATGGCTTCACACTTCCCAGCTGTATGACACTCGTCAAAGAACTTAACATCATAAAACTATGATCACTTCCTATTACGATGTGCATAGTCATACCTACCTCTAAGCACTGTTATGATAATTCAATGCAATAATTATTAATGTGCTTAAAACATTACCTAGTCTTGGATATCTTTAATAAGCTATTAAGCTATTATGGTGATTACCAAGACCATCAACATCTATGTCTTTAAGACTAAATATGCTGCTGATACATTTAAGTAACTATCTTAAATGGGAACAAAGCACTCAATTGAAGTGTTAATTTCCTTCTTCCTACATCCTATAGGCAGAGTGTTTATCCATCAATGCACACACAGACAGAATAAAAGCAACATGATAAATGAAGTTCAATGGTATGAAAATGAAGTGAGTGAAAGAAGCTGGGTGGCAGAGAAGTGAGAATTACAAACATCATAGGCACATTATATATTATTGGCTCTTCATGGTCCAGATTCTTAAGAATTTGGAGAAAGTTCTGGATTCACTCAGAGAGATGTCCATAAATGGTACATTTTCCTACAATTTGAGCAGGTTCAGTTTCAGAGATTCAGATTAAGAATCTCTGAGTTTCTATTATGTCACTTTCAGTAGATCTAACATATATACAAAAATGCTACTGAAAACCAGGCAGCTAGACCACAATGACTGGCTTCAACATTTCCCACTTCTATCTCATCTTAAACCTTCTATGGAGACTTATTAGCCTTAAAAACAGGGCTTCATAAATCTATCTCTTCTCTAAAACCAAGGTGGTTGGGTGGAAAGAGAAAAATTCAAGTACAGGAGTTCTTCAGAAACATGGCATCTGACACATGGCAATGCAGTTGTGTCTCAGGCT
Source organism: Oreotragus oreotragus (assembly GCA_006410675.1). Classification (NCBI taxonomy): domain Eukaryota; kingdom Metazoa; phylum Chordata; class Mammalia; order Artiodactyla; family Bovidae; genus Oreotragus; species Oreotragus oreotragus. The sequence goes on along the minus strand of SJYX01009959.1, from coordinate 147,856 downwards.
CAGATCTTTCAGATAGGAGCCCTGGGCTCCCTAAGGTTCCAACACTGATCGCATCTCCTCTGGTGGCTCCTCTGGATTGCTACTGAACAGCTCTCAACTTTCCGTCTCACACAGACACAGGATGGCTCTTTCACTTTAGTAAATCTGAGAAGGGATACAATACGCTCCCTTTCTGAATTTTGACTAACCAGAACATCTCGTAGACTAGTCACTCCTTAGAATATGCTACGAGAAACATTATACAAAAAAAAATTTTTTGAGACAGGGGTAGAATTACAAGAGAATGCTATCAGTCAGACAGGAAAAAAACTCCATAGAGTCTCAGAGTAGAAAAATGCCAGATTATGATCATTAGTCTGCAGAATAAAAACTTAGCAATGAATTTTATTGTTGTTCATTTGCCAAGTTGTGTCCTACTCTTTATGACGCCATGGACTGCAGTATGTCAGGCTCCTCTGTCCTCCACTATCTCCTGGAGTTTGCTCAAATTCATGTCCACTGAGTTCAGTTCAGCTCAGTCACTCAGTCGCGTCTGAGTTTTTCTGACCCCATGAATTGCAGCATGTCAGGCCTCCGTGTCCATCACCAACTCCTGGAGTTCACCCAAACCCATGTCCGTCAAGTTGGTGATGCCATCCAGCTATCTTGTCCTCTGTCATCTCTTTTCCTCCTGCCCCCAATCCCTCCCAGCATCAGAGTCTTTTCCAGTGAGTCAACTCTTCACATGAGGTGGCCAAAGTATTGGAATTTCAGCTTCATCATCAGTCCTTCCAATGAACACCCAGGACTGATCTCCTTTAGAATGGACCGGGTGGATCTCCTTGCAGTCCAAGGGACTCAAAAGAGTCTTCTCCAACACCACAGTTTAAAAGCATCAATTCTTCGGCGCTCAGCTTTCTTCACAGTCCAACTCTCACATCCATACATGACCACTAGAAAAACCATAGGCTTGACTAGATGGACCTTTGCTGCCAAACTAATGTCTCTGTTTTTCAATATGCTATCTAGGTTGGTCATAACTTTCCTTCCAAGGAGTAAGTGTCTTTTAATTTCATGGCTGCAATCACCATCTGCAGTGATTCTGGAGCCCAGAAAAATAAAGTCTGACACTGTTTCCACTGTTTCCCCATCTATTTTTCATGAAGTGATGGGACCAGGTGCCATGATCTTAGTTTTCTGAATGCTGAGCTTTAAGCCAACTTTTTTGCTCTCCTCTTTCACCTTCATCAAGAGGCTCTCTAGTTCCTCTTCACTTTCTGCCATTAGAGTGATATCATCTGCACATCTGAATTGTTGATATTTCTCCCAGCAATCTTGATTCCAGCTTGTGATTCATCCAGTCCGGCATTCGGCCAGCAATGTATTTTAGTTAACCATTTATCAGTGGTCTGTTTAAACGATAAAACTTGACCAAAGGACTCTATAGCTTGCTCTCCTCTTTCACCTTCATCAAGAGGCTCTCTAGTTCCTCTTCACTTTCTGCCATTAGAGTGATATCATCTGCACATCTGAATTGTTGATATTTCTCCCAGCAATCTTGATTCCAGCTTGTGATTCATCCAGTCCGGCATTCGGCCAGCAATGTATTTTAGTTAACCATTTATCAGTGGTCTGTTTAAACGATAAAACTTGACCAAAGGACTCTATAGCTATTAAGAAAATAATCATTATATTCTCTGAATATTAGAAAATGCCTTGATATACTAAAAGAAAATAACCAATCTACACAATGTATTGAGTCCCATTAGCTTTTCCAATTGGTTTCCTACCCTTCAGTTACATCAATTTCTCCTGCAGCAAGGTATGGCATTACAAGAATGTCATTGATCATTTAATAAATGTTTAGGGACTACATATGCTAAACTCAGCTATAATTTTCAGGGAATAAAAGAAATCTACCAAACTCCTGACTATATAAATTCAAAGAATGATATAATTTCCCATCAGATGCATATCAAAGTGAAGTGAAGTGAAGTCGCTCAGTTGTGTCCGACTCTTTGTGACCCCATGGACTGTATCCTACCAGGCTCCTCCCTCCATGGGATTCTCCAGGCAAGAGTACTGGAGTGGGTTGCCATTTCCTTCTCCAGGGGATCTTCCCGACCCAGAGATCAAACCTGGGTCTCCAGCATTCCAGGCAGATGCTTTAACCTCTGAGCCACCAGGTGGGGATGTTGGATGCATATCATGGGGTATGTAAACTAAGATGGGAAATGCCACTTCTGGCTGAAAGCAGGAGAAGTCTATTGATAAATATGTAACTTTTTTTTTTTTTTTGCTGGACGTCAAAACTGAGAAAGAATTTTGAGATTTTTACAGGTGGCAAATTTGATGGTTTTTATAGGCAGGTTCAGGGGTATGTGAGGCAAAGAGAGTTTCATGAATGGTGGTAGATGAAAGCTTTCAGTAATTTTTTGTCATATTGTTTGAAAGCAGGTCAGTTCAGTTCAGTTCAGTTCAGTTGCTCAGTCATGTCCAACTCTTTATGACCCCATGAATCATAGCACGCCAGGCCTCCCTGTCCATCACCAACTCCCGGAGTTCACTCAGACTCACATCCATCAAGTCAGTGATGCCATCCAGCCATCTCATCCTCTGTCNGAAGATATCAATCAACACATATCTTTATCCATGATAAAGAGGTGTGCTTTATTACCTTGGAATTCTCCGGCTGTGGCCACCACCTCTCCTGATCATCTCTTTTAGGGTAAGAGTCTCATATTCCACATATGGGGCTGCAGTCCAAGACTTCTGAATGGCATTGATAGCTTTCACAAAGTCGTGGTTGTATCTGTAGAGCCTATTAGAATACCTGCGAACAAAAGTTAAGATGGCTTCAGATACACTCTTTACTAACTAGATCTCATTAAAATAGGCACTCATACCCTGGGCCTGAGTGGAAAGTGATATAATTCTTCAGGAAGGCAACTGGGTATATCAGTCTCTCTATCTCTATATCTCTACATTTATATCCACAGCCTAGAACTGGAATGCGTCCTATGAAAATAAAATTTAAGTGAACTAAGATAACTGTATAAGGATGTTCAGTGAAACACTTTGATACTAGTAATAGATTATAAACATAAATTCTAAAACAAAGAATGGATTAAATAAATAATGGCACTTCATTTGCTATATAGTTTATTCGGTAAAAATGTCTGGAAGATTATTTAGTGATATGGGCGAATGTTCACACTATATTAGACAAAAAAGCAGACGATCAAAGAAGGTGACAGCATGAATCAATTTTTTGTGAAAGTGTACATTTATATTGATACTATAAAGTATATACAACCAAGGTTATCTCTGAGTGGTAACATAGAATCAAACCTCTATTAATACAATTTCTGCAGTGTACCTTTTAAACTTGGCAATGGCAAAATAAGGTGGCAGAGACAGCAAAACTGTCTTCAATGTGTATGTGTGGCACAGTGGGAAAGAACCTGCCTGCTGATGGCGGGAGGCAAAAGAAACTCAGGTCTGGTCCCCGGGTCGGGAAGAGCCCCTGGAGGAGGAAATGGCAACCCACTCTAGTATTCTTGCCCGGAAAATTCCATGGACAGAAGAGCCTGGTGGGATACAGTTCATGGCGCTACAAAGAGTTGGACATAACTGAGCACACGAACTTCACCTTTTAAACTCTGCCATAATAGAAAAGGGGGGTAGGTGAGGTACAGCGAGACTGTATTCAATGTGCATATAGCAAGGCAAGTATCATAACCACATGATGGAAAAAAGGTTGTTCCTTGTGGACAAGGTTTACGTCCTTGTCACTCAGATTTGGTTCTTGAGCCAGTATCAGCAGAAGCACCTGGAAGCTTGCTAGAAATGCAGACTTTAAATGTCATTCCAGGCCACCTGAATCAGAACTGACATTTTAACAGGATTCCCAGATGATTCACAGCAACATTAAATACTGAGAGGCACTGGTTTAACTGACGCCAAATGCTTGGACAGAGATGTAAACAAATCTAATACACAAAGAGCGTGTTTACAAAGACAAAAGACTGAGGGAGTAGATTATTCATTTAACTCAAACACGTATTACACCTATGTGCCAGGTGCCAGGAATTACAGAACTCACCATGTTATTTCTACTAAATAAAGGTTCTATGACTTAAATATGACTCGCTATCCATATAGTGTATGGATAACTTCATACACTATACATACATATAAGTTATACATATAGTAAATAAGTTATACTTCTTATATGTTATATTATGTAAGTTATTACATATTATATAACTTATTAGATAAGTTATATTTACTGTAAGTTATTCATATAGTGATGTATAACTTCCATTAACATTCAGTTATACAAAGCAAGATATACCTAACCTGAGTAACTCTAGGCATACTATGAACTTTTCTTTCTCTTTTAATTCAGATGTTTACAGACAGAATATTGAGATATAGCCAAACAACCTGGAAGCACTGGAAATAATAACAAAAACGTGCAACCACATTGATAATGTTTTAATGTTTTTATCAAAGTACTTTTCCACTTTTTTCAAAGTGTCAAACCAGAGAGGTACATTTATTAAACATAAAACTCTCTGTATTCTATTTCTGACAAACTAGCAAACAACAAAAAACAGTTACAGTTGTTTCTTCTTAAGACACAGGTTCAGTTCAGCTCAGTTGCTCAGTCATGTCTAACTCTTTGCAACCCCATGGACTGCAGCACACCAGGCCTCCCTCTCCATCACGAACTCCCAGAGCTTGTTCAAACTCAATGCCATCAAGTCAGTGATGCAATCCAACCATCTCATCCTCTGCCGTCCCCTTCTCCTCCTGCTTTCAATCCTTCCCAGCATCAGGGTCTTTACCAGTGAGTCAGCTCTTCGCATTAGTTGTCCAAAGTATTGGAGTTTCAGCTTCAGCATCAATCCTTACAATGAATATTCAGGACTAATTTCCTTTAGGATGGAGTGGGTGGATCTCCTTGCGGTCCAAGGGACTCTCAAGAGTCTTCTCCAACACCAAAGGAAACACGTTTTTAAATTGTAAATATCTATCTTGAGATCTGATCATTAAGAGCTGAAAGAGACTTTGACGGTAACTTAGTCCTAAATGTTTATTTTCCAAGTGAGGCAACAGAGACAATGCTTGAAATATCAGAAAAGTACATAGTACACAGTGAGCAGTTTCACAGGAAATGTGTCACTCAAAGGTCAAGCCAAGCAAAGCAACTTAAAATCTGTGTTCAAAATGGAGGGGATGAGTTGGTCTAAATCTCGGTGGGGGGCGGGGGTGACTCCCCAGATAAGAGCAATCTGTCCTCTTTGAACTCACATCCCCCTTTTCTGCTACAGATCCCTTCACTGCCTGTGTGGCCTGGCTTTTGGGTGATCTGCTCATACACACTTCCAGGGGATTTCACAGTCAAATAAAATAGAAAATCTGCTACTAATAATATTTATCTTTTCCTTCCAAACTAATAAAGTCTGAAATCTCTTGTGTGGTTCATGGTGACTTACACTGGACCTGACTTAAGAAAAATATTAACTGTCTGTTATAAGCTAAATTCATGTGTTCACGTTCTAACCTTCAGTATATCAGAATGTGACTATATTGAGAGACATGGCCTTTAAAGGGGACATCAAGGTTAAATGAGGTCACATGGATGGGCTCTACTCCAGTATGACTGGTATGTGTGTGTGTGTTTGCTTAGTCATGTCAGATTCTTTGTGACCCCATGGACTAAAGGCTGCCGGGCTGCTCCGTCCCTGGGATTTCCCAGGCAAGAATACTGGAGCAGGTTGCCATTTCCTTCTCCAAGGGATTTTCCCGACCTAGGATCAAACCCAAGTCTCTTGCATCTCCTGCATTAGCAGGTGGACTCTTTACCACTGAGCCACCTGGGAAGCTCACATGACTGGTATACTTATAAGAAATGGAGATTAGGACTCAGACAGGCTGACTGTGTAGGGGCAACTGTTAGCAGCCATCTGCAAGCCAGGGACAGAGCCCTCAGAAGAAATCAAACCTGCTGACGCTGTGACCTTGGACTTACTACCTCTAGAACTATGAGAAAACAAATCTCCGTTGCTTAACCCAGTCTGTGTAATCTGTTATGTTAGCCTCAGCAAAAACATTGCATAAATACGAAGAACTTGAAACTCGGTTATTTATTGCCTTAAGATTTATGTTAGATTAGTATCACCTATATTTGATGCAAAATAAACATATGTATCTGCAAGGATTCTGCAACATCTTTGTGCTGTGCTGTGCTAAGTCCTTTCAGTCTTGTCCAAATCTTTGCGATCCCAAGGAATGTAGTCCACCAGGCTCCTCTGTCCGCGAGATTTTCCAGGAAAGAATACTGGAGTGGGTTGCCATTCCATGCTGCAAGGGATCTTCCTGACCCAGGTATCAAACCCATGTCCCTTATGTCTCCCACATTGACAGGTGGGTTCTTTACCACTAGGGCCATCTGGGAAGCCTGTAACATCTTATTACATGGCAATAATAAAATTATTTTTCTGTATTAGGATTAGTTCAGTCCACTCGGTCGTGTCCAACTCTTTGTGACTCCACGGACTGCAGCACGCCAGGCTTCCCTGTCCATCACCAACTCCCGGAGTTTACTCAAACTCATCTCTATCAAGTCAGTGATACCATCCGACCATCTCATCCTCTGTCGTCCCCTTCTCCCCCTGCCCTCAATCTTTCCCAGCATCAGGGTCTTTTCCAATGAGCCAGTTCTTTGCATCAGGTGGCCAAAGTATTGGAGTTTCAGCTTCAACATCAGTCCCTCCAATGAACACCCAGGACTGATCTTTAGGATGGACTGGTTGGATCTCCTTGCAGTCCAAGGGACTATCAACAGTCTTCTCCAACACCACAGTTCAAAAGCATCAATTCTTCAGCACTCAGCTTTCTTTATAGTCCAACTCTCACATCCATACATGACCACTGGAAAAACCATAGCTTTGACTAGACAGACCTTTGTTGGTCAAGTAATGTCTCTGCTTTTAAATATGCTGTCTAGGTTGGTCATAACTTTCCTTCCAAGGAGTAAGCATCCTTAATTTCATGGCTGCAGTCACCATCTGCATTGATTTTGAAGCCCCCCAAAATAAAGTCTGTCACTGTTTCCATTGTTTCCCCATCTATTTGCCATGAAGTGATAGGACCGGATGCCATGATCTTCGTTTTCTGAATGTTAAGTTTTAAGCCAACTTTTTCACTCTCCTCTTTCACTTTCATCAAGAGGTTCTTTAGTTCTTTGCTTTCTGCCATAAGGGTGGTGTCATTTGCATATCTGAGGTTATTGATATTAATCCCGGCAATCTTGATTTTAGGTTGTGCTTCATCCAGCTCAGCATTTTGCATGATATACTCTGCATATAAGTCAAATAAGCAGGGTGACAATATACAGCCTTGACATACTCCTTTCCTGATTTGGAACCCGTCTGTTGTTCCGTTTGCCTGTATAAGTCACTCAATTTTGTGGTCCTTTATATAAATATTCTTTAAAGCCCTCATTGGTCTATTACTTTAGAAGTATTTTGAAAAAATACTTTTTCTCTCAGTTAAATCACTCAACGTATTTTTCCAGTAAAGTGGTACGTAACATGGCTTATGTTTCTAAGTCAAATAAAGTTAATATAATCAAATTAAATTTTCCAAGGATTAATAGAGACACATCCTTATAAACACCATAAAAAACTAAATGGATCTTTCACTGATGACAACTCACGTTTCCTCGAGACCCGCAAGGCGTGCCGTGTTCACGTTCATGTTCTCCGAGGTACTTCCTGTCTTCCTTCCAGTGAAACAGGCCCAGTTCCGGCCCAGCACGTCATGGACCCAGCCAGTCATGGTCTCGTGGCAGTAACTGGTTACCTTGCCACCCTCTTCTTTATACTGCAACCAAACAAGAGAAGGAAAAGCCCCATGAACCTGTTCTCTCTCAGGTCCATTTCCTTGTCTCTCATTCACAGTAATGACACCTCTTTTTCCTTTCACCTGAGGGACCAGCCTCTGTCAGCCAAAACAAAACCTGAGAGGTTTCAGTCTGAGAACTATTCTAAAAGAGGAAGAGAAAGAAACATTTCTAGGATTAGCATCACTGACCACCGAGCAAAACTTACACAACCAACACTGCAAGAGAATGAAAGGCAGGTAAAGAAAACAAGAGTTTCAAAGCAGCTGCTTTCCAAAGCACTTTACCAGAGTCACCTCATTTAATCTTCACAGCAAGCCACTGACCAGTGAGTAAGCGGAGGCTCAGCTCAGACGGCAAGCAGTCCCTGCGGCAACAGAGCTATGAAGGGGCAGAAACAACACAGTCCTGCTCACTTCCTCAGACTGGTCCACTCTGAGAAGAGGCACTCCAGCCAAACACAAAAACCTTCCAAAGGATTCAAATTTTTTCTTCTGTCAACCTTCCAACTTCTTAGCAACTTCTAATCAGGAGGGAGTTAAAATATCCTAATTATTAAATATTCTCTCCACTTTATTTCAACTGTTTTATATCAGTGTTGACACTGAAAAATAACTACAGCTGGTCCTTGACCAGAGCAGGGGCGCCACTATACCACAGGCAAAAATACACATATAATTTTTCAATCATCCATCTGTATCCTGGGTGCTGCGTTCAAGGAACCAACCAACCCTGGCTCACGGAGTACTGTAGTATGTATTTATTTTTTAAAAACTCGAATACAAGTGGACCTGTGCAGTTCAAACCTATGTCATTCAAGGGTCAACTGTATAAAGTGATAGATCAATAACTCAGATACTTTGGCTCCAGAGCCTTAAAAAAAACCCTCATACTTTAATATATCCTTATGGAGGAAGGATATATAATCCTGAATGAAAGTAGAGAGCATAGGAGGAGGAAAGAAAAAAAAATGCATGGTAAACTTTTTTAAGAAGGGACTTGAAAAGTTTCAGGCACTGACTTCATAGAACAGAGCACAAAAGCAGTCAAAGCCAACATAAACACATGAGCAGAGACAGCTGTGGTTCAATGCTTTTCTTTACAGAGGCACACAGTAGGGTGGCTTCAGCCCACGGGATGTAGTTTGTGGACTCTTAAATCTAGCATAATGGATACTACTTCACCTGTGCTAGGTGGCCTGAGTAAGGGGCAAACAGTAAATACATTAACGTTTGCAGGTTATAAGGCTTCTGTCATCATCACTCAACCCTGCCTCTGCAGTGTGAGAGGTACACCAGAAATATATAAAGGAATGAACCACAGTCTGTTCCAATTAAACTTCATTTACAAAAACAGACCCGTGGTTTGCAAACCCCAAGTTTAAAGGACTGTATAAGCTGAACTACACTTAAAAGGTAAAACTACCTTACTGCATCCGAGTCTCTGAATTTTAGGCGTAGAGTTAAAACGGCTTCCTTGGTGGCTCAGTAGTAAGGAATCTGTCTGCCAACGCAGGAGACATGGGTTTGATCCCTGGTATGGGAAGAAGAAAATGGCAACCCACTCCAGTATTCTTGCCTGGAGAACCCCATGGACAGAGAGACCTGGTAGGCTACAGTCTGTGGGATTGTGAAGTCAGACACGACTTAGTGACTGTGTAACAGCAACATGGAGTTAAAAATGCATGGTCTCAGAATCCAAAAGAGCTAGGTCTGGATCCTGGGATTCACCACCCAGTAGGCTGCACTGGGTGAGTGACTGCAGGCTACTCACGTGTACATTTTGCCCTGTCTTGGTGCTTCATGATACTGTGAAGCTCGTGTGCCTACCTCGAGCTAAGAATATCTCCACAAGCATAGGTGTGACTCACCATTCCTCATGTCCCTGCTAAAGCCCCAACTTAGGACAAAGGAACACTGAAATAAAGGTCTAGGATATGACCGGGCTGCAACACTGGAGGGTATGTCACGTGAAAAAGTTAATAAATGTTCATATTTATTATGATGAACTACCTGAAGCTATTTTCACTGATCAAAACCATCTAACGTTGGTAACCTCATATGATGCGGACAGGCCAGGCAGGGTTAGGCCACTGCTCCCCCCACCACTGCTGCAGAATTCAAAAAGACATGTACCCCAATGTTCATTGCAACACCACTCAGAACAGCCAGGACATGGAAGCAACCTAGATACCCATCAAAAGATGAATAAAGAAGATGTGGTACATATATAGAAAGGAATATTACTCAGCCATAAAAAGGAACACACTTGAGTCAGTTCTAGTGAGGTGGATGAACTTAGAGCTTGTTATACGAAGTGAAGTTAGAAAAAGAACAAATACCATACATCAATGCATATGTATGGAAACTAGAAAAATAAGACACAGACATAGAGAACAGACTTGCGGATCCGTCAGGGGGAAGGAGAGGGTGGAATGAATTGAGAAAGTAGCATTGACATATATATATCCATCATACCTAAAACAGTTGATGGGAAGTTGCTCTGTAACACAGGGAGCCCAGCCTGGCACTCTGTGATGGCCCACAAGGGTTGGATGGGCAAGAGGAGGAAGGCTCATGTGGGAGAGCTTGTGTGCTAAGTCGCTTCGGTCGTGTCTGACGCTGTGCTATCCCATGGACTAGAGCCCACCAGGCTCCTCTGTCCATGGGATTCTCCAGGCAAGAACACTGCAGTGGGTTGCCATGCCCTCCTCCAGGGGATCTTCCCCATGCAGGGACTGAACCCATGTCTCTTAAAGGTCCTGCATTGGCAGGCAGGTTCTTTAGCACTAGCGCCACCTGGGAAGCCCCATATGGGGAGGGGTTTTATATATAAAATTGTGATGATTTGCATTACTGTACAGTCCTGTACAGCAGAATTCCCTGGTGGCTCAGACGGAAAAGTGTCTGGCTACAATGCGGGAGACCTGGGTTCAATCCCTGGGTCAGGAAGAGCTCCTGGAGAAGGAAATGGCAACCCACTCCAGTATTCTTGCCTGGAAAATCCCATGGACGGAGGAGCCTGGTGGGCTGCAGTCCATGGGGTCACAGAGTCGGACACAACTGAGCTCACTGACTCACTCACAGTAGAAACCAATAACACTGTAAAGCAATTTTCCTCCAGTTAAACAAAAAAGTAATCTAACAAGGCTTTAAGAGTTTTTCAGAGCTACCTTGTTGAAAGTGTCAGATACACAAAAATGAAAAAAAAACAAAGCTAAACACAGGAGGATGTTCACCACATAGAAAGAAGCTGGAGAAGGCTGCTTGCTTTTATAAACAGTGTTGCTGGAGCTCAGCCAGGGCCACCTGTTTATAGTATCTTGACTGTGGCTGCATTGCTGCAACAGCAGCAGGAATGAGGTGCTGCAACAGAGACTATAAGGCTCATAAAGCCTGAAACATTTACTATCTACCCCGCAAGAAAATGTGCTGACCTCTCTGTTTAGAACAATTAAAAAGAGAGAGAGAGAACCTGAGAATTCCCTGGCGGTTCAGTGGGTAGGGCTCCACATGCTCAACACCGAGGGCCCCGCTTTGAGTCCTGCTGCAGTTCATGGGGTTGCAAAGAGTCGGACACAACTGAGTGGCTGAACAAGAAGAGGGAAATAAAATCCTACCACCTTGCAGGGTGTCCAAGGAAAAAACAAACAAGAGCTATTACCCCAATAACCCAAAGAGCTAATGGCCCAAGCGCTATTAACAGGAAAAAAATTACAAGATGGTACTTAAGCGGAATGTAAATATGTAAATTTTTTTATTAATATGAAATATGGTTTTTAAAAAATGAAAGGTGAAAACAGCCTTTGGATGGGGTTTTCTTGGTTATTTTTTAAAAAATAGTTATATAAAACCTTTTTAACTTTATAAAGTTATATATTTATAAAAAGATAAGAGTTTGTAAAGCTCATCACTTTAAAAAAATGCTCTTATTTCCTAAGAATGAGAAACATGTCAACAAAGTCTTAGAAAAGAACATCTATGACGGATGGTCCAGATGTTGCTAGAATAACTTTGTTCTGTCTGGGACTATGGTTAAGTTTCTTGAAAAAAAAGAAAAAAAAAACATTATTTGTATATCCTATTGGACTGTAAGGAGATCAAACCAATCAATCATAAAGGAAATCAACCCTGAATATTCACTGGAAGGACTGATGCTGAAGCTCCAATATTTTGGCCACCTAATGCAAAGAGTCGACTCACTGGAAAAGACCCTGATGCAGGGAAAGACTGAAGGCAAAAGGAGAAGAGAGATCTCCAACTTAATGGACATGAATCTGAACAAACTCCAGGAGATAGTGGAGGACAGGAAAGCCTGGCGTGCTATAGTCCATGAAAATAAGAGATGAAAATCACTCAGCAACTGAACAAGGCCTTTCACTTATACTTATTGGTCACATAACATTTTCCAGGCATTATGCTAAGTGCTAGCCATGCACACACTGTATACTGATGTAGCGCCAGACCTTAAGACAACAGGAACTCTGTGAACTATGCAAACATGCAATTCACGGGGTTATTTATCTGAACCAAAACCATGTGGTTCAGCAAGTTAACCGTGCTTGGAAAAGCCTGGGAAATTTCCCCAGCAATTTAGATCACAGATGAAATGACTTTCCCAACATACCAAAAGTTCAAGGCATGCAAGTTAGAAGAAGTGGGCCCGCTGTATTTCGTCATGTGGCTTTGTTTGCCTAGCTGGCACGGCTAGTCATAGTTATAAACATGATCGCTAATACGAAATGAATTTCCGTTTGAGGGAAAGGCTGAGTTGTTAGACTAGAGAAGAAGAAAAAAATCCTTAAAACATGACCAACTGTGCTAAAGATCCTCACTGTTCATACTGATCAATGACTCTATACCCTTCATCATCAGTATTATGGAACTACAGGATCTTAACATTTACCTATCACATCATACTTTATATACATTTTACAGATTACTCATAAATCTTAGAGGTTCAACAGAACATAAAGGTATAGACTTGGGGGGCAGAAAAGAGACCTAAAAGAGGTGGCTGAACTAGAATTGAGAACCAAGGACTCTAGAACCAAGTGCTCCTCCCAAATACCACACACCATTTCTTTATACACTCCGTCTTCTCACAGAGTGCCAGAGAAATAAACGTACAAGTCACTGGCCAAAAACAGAGAGGAGATAGCTAGAAAGCACACAGGAAAGGCTTAAGCAATCTGCAAAGGGTTTTCATCTATATTATGTGAGTTTCAAAATGATTCTTTGGGATACTGTTCTCACGGGGAGGGAAAAAAAAGAGGAGACTTTGCAAAGTTAAATAGAGAAGATATAATTAAAGTATGAGTTCAAATGTTGTAAGAATCATTGCTTTATTCATTATTTCCTTTAAAAAAAAAAGTTGGAAATTAACTGGCTTTCACGAGTCAGATTCAAATTGTTGCCCTACACATCTTAAGGGTCACCTAAATTCTCCATCCAAGGAGAGACTCACATGGCTAAAGGTCATCTAATTTCACCTAAAATTTTACCTAATTTTAAAGTTTTTGTTTCACCTACACGTTTGTTTCATCTGATTTCATCTAAGATCCGCCCATCTAAAGATCATCTAATTTCACCTAAATTTTTGTCAAAGACTTTTGATTCAGGGCAGAGGTAGAGGACATGGTCTGCAGGCATGACTCCTGGATGGCATCCAGTTCTGCCTCTTATAGGCTGTGTAATCCTGAGCAAGTTACTTACCCTCTGTACTCTCAGTGTCCTCATCTGCAAAATCAGGATGGTGTGAGAGACTCAGCGTCACAGGCTGTATTTAATAAATACTAACCCATTTAATTTCTCAGTAGCCTGTAGGGTTATTCTTTCCACATAAGCACTGTTCTCACAGTGAACAGGATTTTTTGCTTATTTGGTAACTAGGATGCTCGCGGTAGAAAGCAATTATTTACCGGATGAGTGAGTAAATAAATGAATAACAGAAAGAACAACAAATGCCAAATTCTACTTAAACAGTAACATGAGAAACTCGGAAAAGTTTATAATTAAAGTGCGATACTTTTATAATTAAAAAAGGGTTGCAGAGACCCAAGGTCTGACTCCTAGTAACTTCAGGAATGTCAATTTTTCCTCTCCAAACCTGTTTCCTTACCTGTAAACTTATGCTGACCTGAAAGTTCCAAAATATCCCTGCGAGTTTCCTAACCGCACAGTCTTTACACCTACGGTCTTATTATTCACCAAATAGGTAAATAATTTAGACTCCCTACTTATACAGAGCATCTATACATTCTCTAAACGTGCCTATTAGTCGCTCAGTTGTGTCTGACTCTCTGCAACTCCATGAACTGTAGCCCACCAGGCTCCTCTGTCCATGGGATTCTTCAGGCAAGAATACTGGAGTGGGTGGGTAGCCACTCCCTTCTCCAGGGCATATTCCTGACCCAAGGATCAAACCCGAGTCACCTGCATTGCAGGCAGATTCTTTACCATCTGAGGCACCAACGAAGCCCCATCTAAACATCTAAGTGATCCAAAATAATCCTAAAAAACTATAACTGTTTTCACTCAAGCAAATTACTAAGAGATGCTATATCCATTTATGTACCATTTTTTATACATTAATTTGATGGAATAATTTTCCATTAAAATTTTTTATTTTATATTATTCTGTAGTTTTCCCAATCTAAAATAATATGGCCTTCTTTTAGAATCTGAAATTACCTTATGAAGGGGAGGAGAGGATTATAATACCACTATGCAGGACAGCTGTAACTTAGAAAAGAGATATTTAACCCACCCCAGAAGCCAAGTACTCAGTACCTTGAGAGGACCATGCACTCTGCCCCCATTATTTTCTTGATTTGAATATTCTCAGTATTGCTGTCATTTTTTCTGCTACTGTAAAATACATCTTATGTGACTTCTGAAAATATTACCAAGTAGGAAACTGAAGTTTTGGCCACACTATCCAGCTTGAAATGTAGTCAAAATTTTTTCTAACCATTTTCATTTATTTATATAAACAGTCTCTGAATACTGACTTGCACAAATGAGATAATTTAAGTTTCTATTCATTGATGTTCAGTATTGCTGTCATTTTTTCTGCTACTGTAAAATACATCTTATGTGACTTCTGAAAATATTACCAAGTAGGAAACTGAAGTTTTGGCCACACTATCCAGCTTGAAATGTAGTCAAAATTTTTTCTAACCATTTTCATTTATTTATATAAACAGTCTCTGAATACTGACTTGCACAAATGAGATAATTTAAGTTTCTATTCATTGATGCCAATTTCTATTGCAACAAATAATCACACAAAATTTGAAGAAATTACAAATCCTAGCACTTAAGTTTAGAAAACTACTAGCATTCAGTAACTATTCATTTGCTTCTTCAAAATTATCACTGAGTTGCCATTCTGAAAGCCGCCCTTCTTCACTTTCCTATTCATTTTATCAACTATTCAATTCTATCCCATTACCTAGCAATATTAACCAATTGAAAAAGAAAAAGGTTGGGATATTTTAGAACTTAGGTTATTTATCCTGGATCTCATTCTCAACTGCTTTTTGACACTAAGTGTGAGAAAATCACTTACATCTTTTGTTCCACTGTTTTCCTGATTACATTCGCAAATATTTGAATACCTCCTTTATGTAATGCACTGGCTATGAGAAAAAAGGTCTTTAGTAAAAAGGACTTTGCCCTTTAAATTCTCATTCTTCCACTTAACATTTATGTAACATTGGACAAATCACAACTAAGGAGCCTCAATTTTGCCAGCTGGTAACAGGTATGATATCTACTTCATTGGATTCCTATCAAGGATATAGATGACACTGACGTCAAGAGTTTAAAAACTTATAAAACACTAAACAAGTAACAATATAAACACTACCATCTGTTACCATGGGGGATATGAAGCTGTTAAGACTTTATTCATGTCATCTATACTCTCAAACCCAACTCTCAACTGAGCAGCTGATAAAAATTTTGTCAACCAGTGGTTTCCCAAAATGAGAAGATAATCACTAAAATATTAGAAAGAACATTTTATAATTTATATTTATAATACAGAAATAAAACTGAAAACCAACTTCCACTATTAGTTCATATACAAAGTAACACTGATATGCCCACGCACTTCCAGTGTCAGAGGCTCACCTGTTAATAGCAGCGTGCTGCCTGTAAGATGGCTGGAACATGGCATATTTCTGCTCATGTGTGCATGCTTAGATTCACGCACATCTGATGTAATTTAACTCACACAAAATGAACAAGTGGCTTCAAATAACACTTACAATGAAAACAGGATTTTCAAATACTAATGATGTAATTGGGCTTCCCTCATAGCTCAGCTGGTAAAGAATCCACCTGCAATGCAGGAGACCTGGGTTCGACCCCTGAGTCGGGAAGATCCCCTGGAGAAGGAAATGGCAACCCACTCCAGTATTCTTGCCTGGAAAATTCCATGGACAGAGGTGCCTGGCAGGCTCTAGCCCATGGGGGTCACAAAAAAAAGAGTCAGACACATCTTAGTGACTAAACAACAACACATACTTTGGAACATATAAGAAAAAAAATCTGGACATGTAGGTCTAATCCATCAAACACCATTTCGGAAAAGAATGCGTTGTATGATGTTAAATGATTTGATGATACACTGCACAAGTAGAGAGATTTCCTTCCAACGATACTGAAGAACAGTGTTCACTCCATATTCTGCCCTTTGTGTTCTGTGTCTGTCTCTGCAAGTGCAGACTGTTTGCACATGCTGTCAGCCTGCGGTATGAATAAAGCCTTTAGAACAAGGCACATCTCCCTAAACAGGTATTTCACCAACCGTCTAGCACGGTCGCATCTTTCATCAACAAACCTATGTCATTCCAAGGATTCCTTCTAGTTTTCTGCCCACTATTTCAGCTTGACCATTTATTTTAAAAGTTGAATTTTAATGAACTGTGAAACTAATAGGAAATTGTGGCAGTGGTTGCAACCAAATCATTTCTAGCATTTTACTTAAGGAACTGGCAATTAGATTTAATGTGAAAATGGAGGGTCACAGATTTATTTCCAGAGCTGAGACGATGTCCCCTTTAAAGCACATGTAGGTTCCAGAACTAGTTAGGAAAACAGCCAATTGATCCTCAGCAAGGTAACCAAAGTCCCTTGGATCATTCCTCACTTACTTGCTTGTAAACTCTTAAGATGTAAGGTTGGAAGAAATCTCAGAATTCATTGACTCTAGCACTGATGCTGAAGCTGAAGTTCCAACACTCTGGCCACCTGATGCTAAGAGGCAACCCACTGGAAAAAACCCTGACGCTGGGAAAGACTGGAGAGCAGGAGGAGAAGGGGGCAGCAGAGGATGAGATGGTTGGATCGCATCACCGACTCGATGGACATGAGTTTGAGCAAACTCCAGGAAATAGTGAATGACAAGGAAGCCTGGCGTGCTGCTGTTCACGAAGTCGTGAAGAGTCAGAAACAACTGAGTGGCTGGGGACCAGTAACAACCTTCAGCTAGTGCTTCTCAAGGCGGGGGGCACAGATAACCCACGGCACCCTAGCAAATATGAGTCTTTGGCTATCTAGGCTTTGGGGAACCACTGTAAACACAAATAGAGCTCAGTGTCTCCTGACAGCTAATTGGCGTGCATGCTCAGCCACTCAGCTGTGTCCGCCTCTCTGCGATCCCATGGACTGTAGCCCACCAGGCTCCTCGGTCCATGGGATTCTCCAGGCAGGAATACCGGAGTGGGCTGCCATTTCCTCCTCCAGGGGATCTTCCTGAAACAGGGAGCAAACCTGCGTCTCCTGCATTGGATTCTTTACCACTGAGCTACCTGGGAAGCCCAACTAATTTAGTTCTTAGTAATTCCGAAAGTTAGAAGTTTACTATTGTTATATGACTTTCATTTTAGCCTCTATGCTGCTGCTAAGTCACTTCAGTCGTGTCCGACTCTGTGCGACCCCATAGACGGCAGCCCACCAGGCTCCCCCGTCCCTGGGATCCTCCAGGCAAGAACACTGGAGTGGGTTGCCACTGCCCTCTCCAATGCATGAAAGTAAAAAGTGAAAGTGAAGTCACTCAGTCGTGTCCGATTCTTAGCAACCTCATGGACTGCAGCCTACCAGGCTCCTCCATCCATGGGATTTTCCAGGCAAGAGTTCTGAAGTGGGTTGCCATTGCCTTCTCTGTTAGCCTCTACAGTCTCACACAAAAAATTATTAATGACAAATAAGCAGAATAAAATTTTAGAAGTCTCATCCCTTTTCTACAAAGTCATTCAACAAATAGGGCTTGAAGGTCCGCCATAGCCTCTAAAGGACACAAAGGCAAAAATATTTTCAGAAACACAATGAAACAGGGAAAACAACACAATGATATATTATTCAATTTTCTTTCTTTTACAAATATTTATTGAAGGTCTATTATTTATCACATAGTGTGCTATACATATGAAATAAAAAGATCGGTAATACAGAGTTGATCACTGCCCTCAAGGAGTTTAAAAATCAGAGGAAAGGACAAACAGGCAATTATAAGAGAATGCTAAGCAGTAATCTATTATGGGTACTTCTAACACAAATACCTGCAATTTTGTACCCAAGTCTTCTATAATCAAAACAAACATTAAATGCAAAGCTACTCAAAGAAACCACTTTGGGAGAAAACTACTTTGGTAGCGGTGATTTTAAATGCCTTGCTAAATATATACACATTTGTTGCTTTGTCAGTATTTACATCCAGTTTGAAAATATACAACTCTTACAGAACACTGGACACATGTAACATGATAAACTTTTTAGAACAGAACACCAAAAATATAAACATAGCACCATTCCTGATTTGTGCTTCTAGGACCCTACAGAATTAATTTTTTGAAAGCTGGTATTATTTCTGAAGTCTTTGAAAAGACTAGGGAAATGTGGATAATCTTCCAAAGTTCCCAGATAAAGTTCTACATGCATTAAAATCTGAAGATATACAGGCTTTCAGTCTGGAAGAAGAAGACATGCTCCAGTCATTCCTTTTACAGCAGAGTACTAACAGGTCAGAAATCCCTGCCAAGTACAATTGGCAGCAACATAATGGTGTTCCTGCCAGTAATGGAGAGAGCTGGGGAACTGCACAGATGTGGCACCAAGAGCCTGAGTGATACAGAATTACAGGATGGAAGAAAGTATCCAGGCAGCAGCTGGATGTACTGTTCCTTAGTGTTTATAAGATACAACCTTTCCAGAACAGCAGACCAGTGCCTCTCAACCGACAGAATTATCTGAACCAATAAAGTAATGATGACAACCTACCAGTAGAGAAAGATTTCTCCACTCAAAGAGTAATTCAAGGGATGCAGAAAAGTCCTCCTAGGAAATATGAATTGGGTGGAGCCCCACCTTTCTCGTTTGCCAAGGCTGATGTTTAATCAGCTCTAAACAACTGAGGAGGAAACTCGTCCATTGTGTAGCAGGAAAGAACTAAAAGGCAGCAATGGGTTTGAACAATAACCTAATTAAGAGAAGTAAGCTTGACAAGGGTACTTAATTCGAAGCTTGTAAAACTCTCCTTCAATTTGGAGAACTACAAAAGGAAGGAGAAAGTAAATTTTTGTCTTGAATAAAGGGCCCCAGGCTTAGGAAAGAAAATGAGTAGCCTCATTTGGTAAGGAAATCTAAGCTTCAGGCCAGTTCTTCTCCCAAAATCTTAACAAGAGCAATTCAGTGCATTGAACTAACATTTGGGATTCACCAGAAAATCTGCCCAAATGTGACCTGAAGTACACGGGTATTTTTTTCTGAAACAAACTTGACAAATAGCCTGTATCATTTTACAATTAGAAGCTGTGTGGGACTTCCCTGATGGTCCAGTGATGAAGACTCCACATTTCAGTACAGGGAGTGTGGGTTCGATTCCTGGAAACTAAGATGCCACACGCATGGCCAAAGCAATTTATAAAAATACAAACAAACAGATGCTGTGTGAGCTTAAGCACTATATGAGAGTAATTCTCCCTATCTGAAAACTGAAGCTAGTAATATCTACTTCACAGGACATTTATTTGTAAGGTAAAGCATGTTAAGCTCTTAGCACAAGACTAGCATCTAAGGAAAAAAATATAGGACCCCTTCCCCCCGCCCTAAATGTATTAATCATACCATCTTAGGGGCACTGCAGATCTATGATCTGCAAAAAGAGACCCTTCAGCAGTTGAGCTTATCTCAGAAAGCCCCCTCCCCCAAACATGTCTTCCCTGGGACCATCTTCCCTCCCATAATAAGTCTGTGCATCTCAAGATATTCTGAAGCTTGATTTTCTTATTATAACACGTGTTGGCGTTCCTCAAGGTCATTAGAGAAAGAGAAGGCCCATGGGAAGACCATTTTAACTGTGAGTAAAATCTGCACAAACCACAACAAATAATTCAAGTTCTAAGCAGTTTGAAAAAAAAAAAACCTCTTCAATAAAAGAACATTCAAAAGAGAGAAAAAAAACACAACAACAACAAAAAAACCCTTGTGTTGCATATCATTCCTTCCATTCAGAGGCTGAAGGATAAAGCCACCTAAGACTTGCAGAACTTTTTCCTTTTTCCTGCTTGATCTTTGGTTGCTCACATTCCAAAATGGCGGTGGCTGCTTTCCAAGGAAACGTTCGGAGGGCAGCTGCCTCGGAGGTAGGTACCAGCTCTGCTCTGCGTGTTATGTGCCCTCAGAGACTCCAGAGGGACTGTGGCTGCTAGAGGCCTCTGCGAGCTGTTAGAGGGAAGCAGGTCCACTGGCGGGCGCTGTTCTGCCTCTTAGCCCCCAAGTCTGTTTTTGGCTGTGGTTTTAAAAGAGCCGCTCAACAGACGCTCTATTTAATAACTAAAAGACAATGAAAACTAGAGTTACAAGCCAACAAGGATCTCAGAGACTCCAGAGGGACTGTGGCTGCTAGAGGCCTCTGCGAGCTGTTAGAGGGAAGCAGGTCCACTGGCGGGCGCTGTTCTGCCTCTTAGCCCCCAAGTCTGTTTTTGGCTGTGGTTTTAAAAGAGCCGCTCAACAGACGCTCTATTTAATAACTAAAAGACAATGAAAACTAGAGTTACAAGCCAACAAGGATCACACTGTCTCTTAAAAAAGGCTTAAATATATTCATTTAGTTCATTTATTTAAGTGGAAAAAAAAAAAATACCAGTACTGAGTATTTTAAATGCTGGTATTTTTTTTTTTAATGTTATTTAAGACATTCACAAAAAAGCCACTGTTCTGAAAAGCTGAAGCTTAAGCAACACATACTGTGCGTGCAGGCAACATGCTCAAGAAGCGCATGCAGATGCATTTCAAATCAAATGCTACCAAATAAGCTCAATATAGCTTTTAAATATAGATAAGAAAGAGCCTAACCTAGCAACCTAGACATAATAGCATGTGTATCTTACAAATTCCAAACGTAGGCTTAATGCAAGTGAGTGAAGTAGCTCAGTCTGTCCGACCCTTTGTGACCCCATGGACCGTAGCCTACCAGGCTCCTCCATCCATGGGATCTTCCAGGCAAGAGTACTGGAGTGGGTTGCCATTTCCTTCTCCAGGGGATCTTCCCACCCCAGGGTTTGAACCCGGGTCTCCCACATTGTAGACAGACGCTTTACCATCTGAGCCACCAGGGAAGTCAGGCTTAATGCTACTTTGATCAATATTTCCAGGTACAAGGCTACTTATCCCATTTACAAAGTAAATAGTAGGATCTATCTTTTCTACTGGTAAAAGCATCTCCCCAGTTAGGAAAAGAATGAGAGCTTTAAGACAGAATTTTATAAACTGTTTTCTGAGAAAACCTTATTTTTTCTGAGGAAAACATGGTAAACTTTGAAAAGTTGTCCTACTGTATCTCCCTCCTCAGCTAGAGCATAATAAAGATTCTGAGCAGTTCTGAAAGGAAGCTATTTCACACAGTCTGCACGTACTCAACTACCAGAAATAAATTCAGAAGAACGAGCCTATTGGTTCCAGCTCTAATTTTCACTTTGATCTCTTATTAGTGGCTGCCTGGAACCTTTAGAGCTTTACAAAACGAAGCGACACAACTTAGGAACAATTTTTTCCTGGCAGATGTGTGGCCCACTGCTGGCCCATTAAACAGCTTGAAAAACGATGACACAGGATAAGGCTATGGTACTTTCAACACCTGCCCCAGTTCCCTTTTTCACATCTCATTTCCTTACTTAGGAGCTAAGTAAAAGAGGAAGGGAAAGAGGAAAGATTGCTGTATAAAATGCAAGGGAGGGCAAGTCCTCATCAGCTCTTCTCTCTCACCGCCTACTTTTCCATCAAAATTTTAGCTACCGAAATTTACGGATCCAGGGAGAGCAGTGATTTACACATCCATTCTGAAAGTATGAGGTGAATGTACACAGTAAAAAAAGATCCTCTTCTCCCTAGCCAATAGTCTGTTCTGAGAAGGAACCAGTTTAAAAAGACACAGGTGGTGTCTCATAGGGATGAGTGACAGGTATGTTAATTTCTGTCATTAGGAAGAGTCACCTTTTCTACTGGGAAGACACATCTAAAATGCATGGTCTCACACAGGTCCCTCTTGAGTCATTTTAGGAAAAGAATGAGGAATCTCAGGCAGCACAGCTACTTCAAGGACATGAACCGAATTTGGCCCACCCTCTCCTTCACTGAGTCTTTACCTTTTTGGTTTCATGTCCACTTACGAGCATCATGCTTGAGAAAGCTTGTGTGTAAACAGAGCATATTAAAGTGAAAATACTGCAAGCAGGTAAGAAGCGGCAAATAAGCAGGCTCAAGCAAGAAATCTGTAAGGAAACCATGATCTATCTATTCTCCAACTCCCTCTCCCTGATGAAGAAACGAATACTAACTTACATAAGCCACCAAGGAGGAGGGAAGCTTGCATTTAATAAGATAGTTAGAAGTATTTCAATGGAGCTCACCCAGTTTGTTCCTCAGATGTGGAATATCATACATCCCCACAGTTCCCAGTTGCATGAAAAACTGACTGATAAGATCAGTGACATCCTATGAAAGGTTTACAATGGAAAACTCAGTCATTAAGTTGAGATAAAGCATCATCATGAAAGAAAACAAATGGCTAGGCATCTTCTGATTCTTTTCCTCAATCGAAACACTTTTAAAAGTAAACACCAAATTATTTAAAAGAAAGACAAACACCTCATTTTGGTGTATTCAATCTATATTAAAGCAGGTAACTCTATCCCCAAAATACTCTGCAAGTTGAATTGTTACATATTAAAAATAAACCCAGAAGTCATAATGAAAAAGACCACAATGAGACTCCCAAATCCTTTGCTGTAGAAAACACATGATTTCTGGCTGTTGTGACAAGCTTGAAATCTACAAGTCACTAGCACACAAAATGGGCAAATAAATCCTCTGGTATGGATTTCCCAACATCTTTGTTTTGAGTACCAAGCTGCTTTAGAAATACTCATGGTAGAGTTTTTAGCTTACAGTTCTACTAAGACTGGTCAGTCCCAAACAAAAACTCAGTTAGAAATCAGTGAACTTTGTTTAACCATCACCAAATAAGTTTTTCGTAAATAAATCCTCTGGTATGGATTTCCCAACATCTTTGTTTTGAGTACCAAGCTGCTTTAGAAATACTCATGGTAGAGTTTTTAGCTTACAGTTCTACTAAGACTGGTCAGTCCCAAACAAAAACTCAGTTAGAAATCAGTGAACTTTGTTTAACCATCACCAAATAAGTTTTTCGGCCATTATGAATCTAGCTTCTCTTCCATGTACTTTCTTCAGCCCTTGAGTAGTTTAATCTTCAAAATATAAACCGAGTTCATTCTCTACTGCTCCCTTTTACAGTCTCAGAAAGTAAAAGGAGAAACAGCGAAAGGTTGGAAAGCCTATTCAACTTAAGGGCAGCCTTTGGAGCTGAGTCTGTTTCATGACACTTCCTTCCTTGGCAATCAGGTAGAGGACAGTGGAGAGGAGCGTTACACATGCTCACGGTAAAAAAATGAACCAAGTACACAAAAGCATAAAGAAGAAAAAATAACCACTTACCTACCCATCACAAAGTCAATCATAATTAAACGTCCTTTATATTGTTTTGTTACATTGTGTGTTTTCATAAAAGAAGTTGGTTGTTTTTCATCTACAAGTACTTTTCATTTGCAGATGTGTTGGACTTACAATCAAATGGCAATGCTATTAAAAGTTGATAGTCTTAGAAACTGGTCTGTGGTCAGCACATTATTTTAAGGGAAAACTGAATTCAAATGTCTGTAGGAAAGTTTTCATTTCATAGGCCATAAGTCAAATTACTCCTTACTGCTTTACAGAAAGTTGTTTCAGATGCTTAGGTATCTGCCTGGGTGAGCCCTAAATTCATTTGAGTTTGTAACCCCCCACCTCGAGTGTTCTGATAACTGAATCTACTGTGAAAGTTAAGTAGGAAAAAGTGTCTTTCAAAAATATAAACCTAGTGCTTCCTTCCTGATTCACACAGTACATAAACTTTTAGCGTCAAGATTTCCTTAAGAAGGAAATCTGTCTAGCTTGAGATCATCCTACTCCACTGCCAATTTCTGAAGCAGTTAAAACCAAGGGAAAAAAGGACCTAAAAAGAACAAATCATGAAAAATTCTGCTTATTCTCCAGATGAGGCCTAAATAGGGATAACTTAATACAGCCCATTCCTGGCAATAAAAGTGGTACCACATGGCTCCAAAGTTGGAATGTAGGGAGAATGGTGTGGAAGCTGTCTGTTCTGAACTGCAGGCTGAGCTGGGGGATGAGGAGCAGACACCTAACAGGATACCTTGCCCACATCAGCTGCTCAACAAACTCGAGCAGGAACAACCCTAAGAAACAATTTCATGAAAGCCTAATAGGGCAAGAGCAAACAAGTGGGAGAGTCTGTTATCAGTCAGAGGAGAGACCTGAAATCCAGCTGACTCGCAGACTGACAACAGAGGGTATAAATGACAAACGTTCATCAAATGTTTCTGCAATAGCAGTTAGCTTATATATGATAGCTGAATAGTAAAATACTGCTTATATTTTGATAATTATTAAAAAAAATAATTTTCATTTAAAAGTTACTTCTAAAACCGGTAGGAAAAAAAAATCTCACACGCCTCTACGTATTATAGGTGCACTTTGTTGGGCCACACACCCAGCATTTCCCCAGCACCACCGTACGAAATACCCTAAGGCTTCGGGTAAAGTGCAGCAAGACTTTTACGTTAAAAAGTGTTCCCCCAAAAGTATTTGTACTATTATGTAAAGTCAACTCCACTTTATCAATTTTTCCTAAATTTGTTAAGCTTTGCTGCTCTCCATTACTTTTCTAGTTGGATTTGCTAAGAGAACATGGCATTTTATCACTCTGGAAAGCATGTTTCTCTGGAACTACTTGATTATGTAGAGAAATTTTAAAACCATCTATCTTGTTAATGTTCTGCCCTGCTTACTGAAATTATGACACTTATCACATGACCTAACCACAGACTAGAGTGTCTGATTTTTCAGCAGGAAAAGAAAACACAGTCCTGATAATGGTTCTGGTCAAATGGACACTTTAAAAAATATACTGAAATCAGTAACAGAACACTCTTGTTATTTTTATTCCTAATGAGAGACTGCCATTCAGAAGCACATCATCAGGTAAGGTTCTACCCTACAAGAGACTATACAATGACTTCCCAATTATGGTTGAGAACACTTATAACCTTATTTGGCTTTAAAAAGCCTTTATTTACCTGAAAATAATGTTCTGAGGCTACAGAAAAGTGCGAAATCTGCTTACACCTTCTATCTAAAGAGAAATAGAGTTGACCCTTGAACAAAGGTACAACACAGGGTTTGGGGCACCAATCCTGCAAGTAGCTGAAAATCCACCGATAATTTATAGTCAGCCCTCCACAATCAGGGTTCCACATCTAAGGTATCAACCAACCTTGGATTCTCATCTGCAGATCCAACTCACCTCTGATCATGTAGTGCTACAGTATTTACTATCAAAAAGAAAAAAAAATCTCTGTGTAAGTGGACCCATGAAGCTCAAACCTGTTATTGTTCAAGGGTCAGTATGGCTGGTAGACATACCCTCTGTCCCCACCACCTCCAGACTGCTATGCAAGCTGAGAGCAGACAAACCGACAGGAAAATATTAATGGAGGGAAATGGCCTTTGCCTATTTCTGATTACATCTCAGGTAATTGACGGTGTCATCAGAGGCTCCACTACCTGTTTCTTCAAGTCTACCAAAGTGAAGAATGAAAAGTCTTCCAAGCTCAACGGGTAAAACTATTTATTCATTTATTTATATACTACACCTTATCTTGTACTTAAATAATTCAGGCAATCTAGTTCTCAACTGAATTCTACTTCACTTGCATGTTTTAAACAAATATCGATTACCTGTTTTGTATCCACAGAAGAAAAAGGGAGAAAAGGGGAAAGGAGGGGCAAGAGGGTACATGGTAAGAATTGATTCGAATTTCTCTTTCATTGAGCATCAAGTCCACAGGCATTGACTCCCAACCTAAAAGCAAAGAACTTTTAAAGGACTGTAATAGAGTACCTGTAAGAGGTCTACAAAGCCCTAGGCCTAAGATCAAAAATTATATTCAGATGGAATCACATTACACAGTACCACTTTGAAAGCTCATACAGAAAAAAATAAATAAATAAATAAAAGCTCATACAGATACTATTAACAATTTTTAAAAATACATATATCTATAGGGTGATAGTATCTAGGGGTGCTAATAAAAAATATTTAATAAATGGTCAAGCATGTGCTTCAACTAATAAAGCAGACCGTTGGCCTGCCAGACGGACTGGTTCCCACCAGCTGAAAAGCAGATAGCCAATCCAGGTAAGAGGAGACAATTTTTCCTGTCTCTCTTTTCTTTTTTCATATTAAGTAGGGGTCCTCATAGTTTAAAAAAAAAAAAAAGTATTGGGCATTATGCTGCTACTGCTAAGTCACTTCAGTCGTGTCCGACTGTGTGACCCCATAGACGGCAGCCCACCAGGCTTCCCTGTCCCTGGGATTCTCCAGGCAGGAACACTGGAGTGGGTTGCCATTTCCTTCTCCAATGCATGAAAGAGAAAAGTGAAAGTGAAGTCGCTCAGTCTGTCCGACTGTTAGCGACCCCATGGACTGCAGCCCACCAGGCTACTCCGTCTATTGGATTTTCCAGGCAAGAGTACTGGAGTGGGGTGCCATTGCCTTCCCCGATTGGGCATTATGATTCTAAGAAATTTGACTCAGATTACATCACAACCCACATGAAGAATCACAATAAATTCAGAAACTCGTCTTTTGCTGGTTCTTTGTCTTTCCTCATCTTTAACAGACTCATTCCCTCATAGTCCCACAAAATCCTGGAACTGGTTAACTCTTCTCATTCAATTGGTTAACTCTTACCATGTGTTTTAAAGGCTGTCGATACTATCCCTTGAAAGAGTCTCTATTTAATAACCTTTATTTATAATAAGAAATAGCTAGTCTCAGGCTTGTGGATTCAACTTAGTTAAACCATTTAATATTCTGCAAACAGGAAGAATATCTGGGATGGACTGCAGTTTGTGCCCAACTGTTTTACCCTAGAGTGTGTCTGCAATTAGCAGCAGTGTGTAAGACCACTGGAATGGAATCAGTTCTTCCCCGGTGAAAGAAGAAAACCAGCTGGGCTGGCGGGGCTACCTTTTACTTTAGCCCCAAGGGGTAACTCCAAGGCTCTCCATCTCTTTGTCTGAGCTTAGTCAAATAAGTTATTCACATTAATATATTTAGTACATGATATTATTTCAATGAGTTATTCAGGTCAGTTTCTCAGAGCTAACAAACAATGATAAGAGGGACAGTATAATAACCTCAAGAAAAGTTTATAAAATTCCTATCTTTCCTACAGATTCAGTATGAAGCCAAGTAACTAAAGCAACAATTAGAAATAAATAAATTATTTAGTCATACTTACCAAAATGTAAATCTAAATACAGATGGACTGCACACAGGCAAACATAGATTTGGTGTGGTTTTTTTTTTAAACCAAAGTCATAATTTTAAATAAAGTGGCAAAATTACATCATCTAATTTCTCTTGAAAAAACTGGTACAATTCTGGTTATCTTCCTAATCTAAAGTTAAAATACTGAGGGTCTCCTCATTAGAAGACTCTTCAGATATCAAATCTTTGGAAATAATGAATACATATTCCAACAAAACGTACCTTAAAAAAGGCGAACCACTTGTAGTCATTCAACACAATTTCAAAGCCTTGATTGTAAATGATGGTGAAATGGCCGGAATTGCCAAAGTCATCATACGCTGTATCCAACTTCTTGAGGTGCACGACTACTTTTTTTTCTGGTGGTCCTAAAGAAAAGAAAATACGCAACAAAGGAAAGTTATTTGGACTTCGATGGGAGGCAGTCTCATCTATAAGTTCCATTATTTTTAAGCAGTTTTCCTTTTCTGCTGCTGAATACCAGTGGATCTGGCTTATGAAGGTATCAGAATGTGTTGTGGCCTCTTTCTGAATAATTCCAGAGGGGTCTCAGGCAAGCCTGTGAAGATATATTAAATAACCCATCAGGTAGAGACCCCCAAAAGTACAGCCACTACCTTCCCAGAGGATCCAAACACTGAAAAAATTTTTCCCTGAAGGAAAGGAGAAATAGGGAATGTTGAAAATGACAGACAGAAACGGGGAGAAGACAAAACGGTAGTCAAAAAGTGGGAATATAAAAACATAAAAACATCGGCTATCAGTTCATAAGAACAAAGGAGAATGATCTCTTCAAAGAAGAAATGGGGTGTCTTTCTCCTCAACAGCTACAAAGCTCAAAATCACCTCAATCCTTCCAGTCTTTAGCAAACTCAAGGTTTTTATCCTACATAGCTAATCTATACTGATAGGAACTGCACTTTTAACCTTCAGAAAATAGGGACTCAGATTTGTCTTTAATGATTAGATTAAGGTCAAAGAATGGTATAGGGGCAGAGGCTGCCTGAAAAGGATTCTGCTTGTCCACTCTGGAAGTTTCCACACTGTGCACAAATTTTCCATGTTTCCTATTAATGCTCTGAAATAGGAGACCCCAAGGGCTTCTCAGGTGGCACTAGTGGTAAAAGCCGAGGCAGGAGACACAAGAGAACCGGGTTCGATCCCTGGGGCGGGGTGGGGCGGGGGGGGGGAGATCCCCTGGAATACGAATGGCAACCCACTCCAGTATTCCTGCCTGGAAAATTCCAAGGACAGAGGAGTCTGGTGGGCCACAGTCCATGGAGGCTGCAAAAAGCTGGACAGGACTGAGTGACTGAGCGCACACAGGAGATTCCATGCGACAGAACAATGCAAATCCTGATCTCCCTTCTGCTTTGGACCTCCAAGTTCAGCTTTTAAAAGAGAAAATGATTATAATGCCCCATATTATGAAGTGCCACGTAGTCATTTGGAGGCGGACAGCTGAGTAAGTCTGTTCAGTGACAAATGAACTGGCAATCTTTGTTCTGTTAACAAGGAAATTGTGGCCAAGACTCTGCTCATTCTGCAGAAGCCACAGTGTGGTAAGGGCCTGAGAGAACAAAAGTGCCTCTCCTGACCCAAGACTGGGTTTTTCCTCTCCCTTGACTGAATTTTGTCCTCAGGACAGCAGTGTTATCCGAGAGCACATGAAATGTTCTAGTGTGTTCAGATGCTGTTGCTCAGTGGCTCAGTTGTGTCTGACTCTTTGTGACCCCAGGGACTGCAGCAAGCCAGGCTTCCCTGTCCTTCACCATCTCCCTGAGTTTGCTAAGATACTAGATACTGAGAGCCTTCCATGACCTACACATTGTGCCTGGCTCCCTGTATTTCAAATTACTGGCTAAAGAGGTATTAAAAAAAAAATTATATACTACCTGCCCTGCAATACATGAACCCATCCTGCAATACATGAAACTGTGGAGAGTACCATACCAGAAGCTTTCTCAGACTAACAGCATCAACACAAGTCCAAATCAAAACCGCCGGGCATAAGGGCTCTTTTCCACAATCAAATAAAAGGAGAAAAGGTTAACAGCTATATTCTCAAGAGTCTTTAGCTCATTTTTCACTGGCACAATGAAATACTGAGCATTGGATGGGGAGATAAGATTGCTTGGTCTCAACTCTCTTCCAAACAAGCAAAAAACAACAAGAAACAAAACTCAAGGGAGAAAAAAAAAGTTATTACAGAAAGTGTTGAGGATCCAGGAAACAAGACCACGTGAAGTTAGAAGCGCTCAGCCTCTGCACTCTGAGATCGCCGCCCTGGAGCGGGAGGGGGCGCCCGGAGGGACCCCAAGTCCAGCCACGACATCCCGGCCACCCCCCAACGGGGGCTGGGGGTGGGGGTTCGCTGAGGGGACAAGGGCACAGGGATCGAAGGGCAGGAGCCCCGGGCAGACCCAGGGAGGAAGCGGGTGCCCGGGCGCCAGCGGCTTACCCATCACCGAGCAGTTGACATCGCGCTGGGAGCCGCTGGGGCCCACCTGGAAGACCCAGGTGCCCAGCAGGTCGGGGTAGGTGCAGTTGGCAGGCGTGTCCCCGCGCACGGAGCCAGCGCCACAGACGAGCAGCAGGAGCGCGGCGAGCCGCGGGCCGAGCCGGGGACCCATGCCGGCAGAGCCGGGAGGAAGCGGGGGCGGGAGAGAGCCGCGGCGCGCCGGGCGGGACTGCAGCCACCGCGGCCGCGCGCGCCTTCAAGTCGGCGGAGGGGCCGGAAACGCGGCCCGGCGGGGGTGGGGTCTCGGGCGGGGCTAGGGGTCGCGCCCGGGAGTCGCTCCGCCCCTCAGCGGGGGCTGGGGCGCGCGCGTCACCCGGTCCGGTCGGCCGAGGACCGCTCTCCAGGGGCGGGAGAGCCACCGCCGCTCCATGCGCGCCCCGGACGCGCTCCTTCGCTCCTGGACGGGTAACGGAGGGAAGGAGACTGAGAATAAAAAAGAAAAAAAAAAGGCGGGGGGGCGTGTACAGAGTCAGGCTTGCGGGCGAGGGGAGATCGAAGGTCAGAGCGAAGCGGGAGCCAGGTGCGGAGGCGGCGGTGGGGGGCTGGCGGCGTCCAGGCCGGGAAGAAGGTCCAGAGCGCGCGGCCTAACTAGGGCAGCTTTCCTTACTTGCTCGTCGTCCCCACTTAGTCCTCACTCAGTTAACTTTTTTCCCTCAGAACTACTTTACATGCGACCACCAGCACACTCCCACCCACCCCCCAAGCTGTTTGAAAACTGCTCTTCTTTCCTTTGCCGAAAACTTTCTCTGCCTTTTTTTTTTTTTTTTTGCTGGATTTTGTCGGTTTCCTGTGCATGTTCTTGGCCTCTTGTCTACAGGAGAATTCAGTTGCGGTGCAAACTTGCAGTTTTTGTGTATTAGCGTTTTGTTTTGTTTTTTTTTTTTTTGTCCTCCTGCTAATTTTATAGGATTTAGTTGAGCGCGCGCGCGCCCGCAAACGCGTACTGGCACTGAAGCTCTTGTTTTACAAGTGAAAACCTGCAGGCCCAGAGAGAGGAAGTAACTTTGCCTGAATGAGGAAGGTAGCTGGTGGGAGACAGTCGGTCTTGTGATCAGGTTTCAGAGTGCCGGTCTGATCGCTGGTAATTATGAAGTAGCACGATTTCCAGATGCTTCCTTGTGCAGTTTAATTATCACCCTTTTCTGTGAGAGCTGCTGTATTTCCTGTCTGTTGTTGGAAGTCGGGGCTCCTTTCCTGCACAGAGGCGTCAGGCTTCGAGTATCATCAAGAACAAGTGATGAAGAAGACAGAATTTCCTGCGTTGCCTGATAGGGCACGTTCGTTTTGCCCTCATTACACTGGTTTCAAATAAATGTTTGTATGCTCACCTTTCCCACCAGATTGAAGGAAGCAAGTCCAGATTATTCACCTTTGTCTCCCCTTAGCTTGAAAAAACTAAGGTAGTGTCCTGAGGTGTTAAAATAGATTCACTTAATAACCTTATCTTGATTTCTAGGCCTGAAGGCCAATTTCAGTTAGGCAGAAGGCATTGCCCTTGAAAGCTCAGAAATGAAAATGCTCTCTAATATAGTCACAAACTGCAAAGGCATGGGTGGAACCCTTCTTCTAGGTTTTATTGCCCTTTACTGAGGATGAAAAGCTAACAGCATGAATTACAGCCCATTTACTGTTCAGAGATAACATGCTGACAGAGAAATGTAGCGTTCCTAATCTCTGAGAAAATGTGCCATTGGTTGTTGAAATACTAAAACTTATATTAGATCATCAATTATGAATGAATAATCAAGTTGAAAATTTCTTTGATCATGTAATCAAAGTAGCACAAACAATTGTGAAAAAAGTTGAAAACACATCTCTAGTCAATGAATAAATAGGAAAGAATCTCAAAGACTTCTTAACCTAATGGATTTGTTTTGCTATTTGGAAATGAATATCCAGAGATAGTAATAACAGTCGCATTGCTAGTTACTAAGATATAGGAATAAACCTCAGGTACTTTGACTTTCAATTTAGTTTATTTCCACTAATCTAATAATTCTCAAACTAGTCCTCCCTCCATTAGCAGGGAGAAAAACTAGTGATTCTCAAATTGATCAGATGCAAACTTTTATTTTTATAACAAATATTTTATAGAGACCTTTTGCTAATTTGAAATGAAATTCATATATAAGCTTACTTGAAAAGTACCGATAATACAAAAGACAAAAAGATATTTTAAAAAACTGAAATGAAAACAGAGGAAAAAAATCTTGATACGACCACAGAAAGTAAGGGGAAAGGTGTAAATATTGAGAAAAAGATATTTTAGATAACATTTAATAGAAACACCTGTATTTCATTACCTAAAATGCTCATGTATGAATGTACTGCAGAATAGAATGAGATATACAGATACTTGCATTTTATGTCTCTATGTAGAACTGTAAAATTGACAGGTACCTTTTTTCTAAGAATAGAAATTATTTCAATGAGTTTATAACTCAAATACCCCTTAGTCTAGTGGATGTATTTTACTATTGATAAATGATCCAAAGATGACAGTATCTTGAATGAATGTCACAGTTGCCTTATCAGATGTCATGCTGGAAAATTCTTGGTCAAGTTCCCAGCAGACAAAGTCCTATTGATTTATCTAAAAGTTGCATTCCTGAAAATTTAGTATATTTCAAATGATATGAAGTAAAAGTCAATTTATGTGCAAACCACAGTTTGGTACTAGCTCAGATCATTTTAACTAGGTTTATAAAGAAGTGGCATTGTTTATTAGACCTCCCTGGTGACTCAGATGGTAAAGAATCCACCTGTAATGCAGGAGACTTGGGTTGGAACCCTGGGTTGGGAAGATCCCCTGGAGGAAGGCATGGCAATCTACTCCAGTATTCTGGCCTGGAGAATCTCATGGACAGAGGAGCCTGGCAGGCTACAGTCCATGGGGTCGCAGAGAGTGGGACACGGCTGAGCGACTAAGCACAGCACAGTATTACTTGGCAGTAATTCTCTAACTGCTGGATGAAAATGACCAGGTGCATATGCATCTCTTTGGAATTTGCTAGAAATGTAGATTCTTGACTCCCAGCCTTAACTACTGAATCAGTTCCTCACTATCTTATGTTTTAACCCTTTCAAAGGATCCTTGGATAGCTGCAGCTTGAGCATCACTTAGATTCTCAGAGATGGCTTAGAGGTGAACAAGAACTTGTATCACACTGCTTAAGTTTGAAGCATGGTTCTGCTACTCACCAACTATTAATATTTTGATCCTGAGGAAGCTATTTGACTTTTTGTGCCTTAGTTTTCTTATCTATAACTTGTGCATAATTGGTGTATACCTATGACTACCGCATCTAGCTTTGAGAAGACTGAATGAGTTAATACAGATTCTATAGATAACTGACTACATTTATTACTGTATATATTACTACTAGAAAGCTATCTTTACTAGACAGTAGACTCCAAATCCTGTTTCTCTGCTATAATCCTAGCACCCACAATAATTCTGGCACACAGTACTCACATATTTTGTGACTGAATAAATAGTATCATGGACATAAATATAGCTATATTTCATGTATTTGGCAAATAGCATCTTGATTCCTATATACCTTGAGAATAAGTTTGAAAGTCACTGTTCAGGAATGCATATTGAAACAAAGAAGGATCAAGAAATAGAGAAAAAAATTTGACATTCAATGTAGAATACCATTTGGCATTCTACATATCTGGCATTGGTAGTCAGAGTAGCAACCATAATAATTTCATTTATTTACCTCTTTAGTGTGTTTGTCACTGAGTCATGTCTGACTCATTGAGACCCTATGGACTGTAGCCTGCCAGGCTCCTCTGTATCCATGGGATTTTCCAGGCAAGAATATTGGAGTGGGTTGCCCTTTCCTTCTCCAGGGGATCTTCCCAACCCAGGAATCTAACCGGGTCTCCGCCATTGCAGGCAGGTTGTTTACTCTCTGAGTCACCAGGGAAGCCCATTTAGGACTTTACATTTTATCAAGGTAATTCACATATCTCATCTCATTTAATTATTACTCAGTTGTGTGAGCAAGATATTATATGATTTCAATTTCACTGGAGACAGAATTGAGATTCAGATAATTTACTAGGGGGTAATGCCTGGGAACTTCCAAATGTTCAAGCTGGTTTTAGAAAAGGCAGAGGAACAAGAGATCAAATTGCCAACATCCGCTGGATCATTGAAAAAGCAATGGAGTTCCCGAAAACATCTATTTCTGCTTTATTGACTATGCCAAAGCCTTTGACTGTGTGGATCACAATAAACTGTGGAAAATTCTGAAACAGATGGGAATACCAGACCACCTGACCTGCCTCTTGAGAAATCTGTATGCAGGTCAGGAAGCAACAGTTAGAAATGGACATGGAACAACAGACTAGTTCCAAATAGGAAAAGGAGTATGTCAAGGCTGTATATTGTCACCCTGCTTATTTAACTTCTATGCAGAGTACATCATGAGAAACGCTGGGCTGGAAGAAGCACAAGCTGGAATCAAGATTGCTGGGAGAAATATCAGTAACCTCAGATATGCAGATGACATCACTCTTACGGCAGAAAGTGAAGAGGAACTAAAAAGCCTCTTGATGAAAGTGAAAGAGGAGAGCGGAAAATGTTGGCTTAAAGCTCAACATTCAGAAAACGAAGATCATGGCATCTGGTCCCATCACTTCATGGGAAATAGATGGGGAAACAGTGGAAACAGTGTCAGACTTTTTGGCGGAGGGCTCCAAAATCACTGTAGATGGTGATTACAGCTATGAAGTTAAAAGATGCTTACTCCTTGGAAGGCAAGTTATGACCAACCTAGATAGCATATTCAAAAGCAGAGACATTGCCAACAAAGGTCCATCTAGTCAAGGCTATGGTTTTCCAGTGGTCATGTATGGATGTGAGAGTTGGACTGTGAAGAAAGTTGAGCGCTATAGAATTGATGCTTTTGAACTGTGGTGTTGGAGAAGACTCTTGAGAGTCCCTTGGACTGCAAGGAGATCCAACCAGTCCATTCTAAAGGAGAGTCAGTCCTGGGTGTTCTTTGGAAGGAATGATGCTAAAGCTGAAACTTCAATACTTTGGCCACCTGATGTGAAGAGTTGACTCATTGGAAAAGACCCTGATGCTGGGAGGGATTGGGGGCAGGCGGAGAAAGGGATGACAGAGGGTGAGATGGCTGGATGGCATCACCGGCTCGATGGACATGAGTCTGAGTGAACTCCGGGAGTTGCTGATGGACAGGGAGGCCTGGT
The DNA here is from genome assembly GCA_006410675.1 of Oreotragus oreotragus. Lineage (NCBI taxonomy): Eukaryota > Metazoa > Chordata > Mammalia > Artiodactyla > Bovidae > Oreotragus > Oreotragus oreotragus. The sequence goes on along the minus strand of SJYX01009959.1, from coordinate 112,232 downwards.
GTGCTGCACTTTATGGGGTTGCAAAGAGTTGTACATGACTAAGTGACTGAACTGAGCTGAACTGAATGCCTGCGAAAGAGAACTTAGAAAGGGAAGAGGAATAGGAAGGGAAAGTCTCAGACTCCAGTGTAGTTCTGACCTCTGTGAAAATGAAGGAGGATCAATCTGAGAGAAAGAGACTCGGGAATACTACTCTGAGATAGTGTCAGCCAGTCCAGCAGGGAACTCTTGTGCGATGACACCCATGCAGGAACTTGTCTTGGGAAAAATGCCCAGGCCAGTGATCAATTCACGGTGCACTTAGCTATTGCCCTGGACTGGAAAACTGAGGTGGTTCCTGAAGTCACTGCAGCCAGAGTCTGTCAGCAAACTGCACTCCTGTGACACATTCTCTCTTGAAGAGAAATAGGAGTAAAGTACCACTTTGGTGGCTACAGTGGACCACTTCTATTTAAAATAAGAGGTTGAGCCACAGAGTAAAAATAGAGCTGAATTATTTGTTCAGATCTTGTGATGCTCCAAGTGCCATACTCTGCTTTTCTCCTTCTGATCTGCTAGGCAGATGTCAAAACTCTCTCTTCTGTGACCTTATGTTCCTGTGTTCACAGTTCACTATTTGATTGAAAGCCTTTTTCACTAGAGTCCATGCTTTATATGGACTCTATGGACTATTGTTTTGTATCTCAAGATTTTTGTCAGTTAGCCAACTCATTCATCCTCTCAATAAAATTAATGAAAGAAAGGAAGGGAAGAAGATAAGCAAGAAGAAAGGCAGAAGGTTTTACACCTTTACAGAAGGTTTTACACCTTTACAGAAGGCAGGGTTAGCTTTCTGTGCATGAAAACTCAACTGATGAGAGCTTATCTGGGAGAGATCACAGGGTTGCTTAATAATGCTGCCTAGGCTGGTTGATTGCACTCTGCCAATATTTCACAGACTTTTTGTTCTTAGCATCCCTTTACATTCTTAAAGATTATGAGGACTCCAAAGAGCTTTATATGGATTTTATCTGGCAGTGTTTACTCCATTAGGATGAAAGTAAAAAAAAAAAAAAAAAATTAACAATTGACTTACTCATTTAATAATAATAAAATGAAAGCAGCACTTTAAAATATAGTATGAAAAAAATTAGAAGAGTTACATTGTTTTACAGTTTTGCGAACTCTAATGTCTGGCTTAATTGATGAATGCTATATTATCGTTCCTGTACTCCATTCATTATGATACATTGTTTCGGTTGCAGTATGTGAAGATATACAGACTTAATACTTGAAAAAGGAATAACCTGTCAACCCATAAAGGAGTCTCACGAATCCCCTGGCTCCTTGGACCACACTCTGAGAACTTCTTCACCAGAATAATTTTGCATTCTGAGATTCTCTCACTGTCAACTATTGAAAAGTGTGTGCCCTTGGTCATGAGGTGAATAGGGATAAGGAGAGATGTGATTATGTGACCATGGACACAGTTCCAACCATGGAAAAAAATCCACTCAAGCACATTCCAGTGTCATTTTCCAGGAGTAGGAATATTGTAGGTTTACTTAGTTAAGATATAGAAATAGAAAAAAGTTATCTTGAATTTGATGCAGTGTGAGCTGGTGAAGATAGAAAAATTTATGTTTTCTATTTGAATAGTTCATCATTACTTGCACAGTACATTCACATATTGTGTCAATATGATAGTAATCTCCCAGATTGTATTACTCCCATTTTACAGATAAGAAAAATGGGGCTTAGAAAGGATAAGTGACTCTTCTGTGGACAAACTGCCAGTGAGTATAGATCTGATAACCAACGAAAAGCCTCTATTTTTAAGTTAGAGTGTTTGAATGAAATTAAGCATGTGAAGCTTTGTCTGCTTTGATGAGAGTCATACAAAATACAGAGAAAGAAAAGTCCTACTGCAGATGCATGCTGATGCAGCTGTGAAACTAAGAATTGCTGAGCTAGTCTCTACTGTTGATCCTGTTCTCAGTTCACTATTTCCTTCTGTTAAATAAACCATGTTTTTGAAAGGAGAATTTTGAGAAGCTTTACTTTTTATTGATACACCAGGATTATCCTATAGATCAGGGGTCCACAACCCGCAGGCCACAGACCAGTACACACAGCAGGAAGTGAATGGCAGATGAACAAGATGCGCTTCCTCTGTGTTTACAACTGCTCCCCATAGCTCACATAACCACCTGAGCTCAAGAAAACCAGCTCAGGGCCCCCACTGGTTCTGCGCTATGATGAGCTGTATAATTACTTCATCATTCATCACAATGTAATAGTAATAGAAATAAAGTGCACAATAAGTGTAATGTGCTTGAGTCATCCTGAAACCACCCCCAACACCAGCACATATATATCCACACCACCGCCCCCACCCCCCACCCCACCTGCCCACATGGAAAGATTGTCTTCCACGAAACCCACCCCTGGGGATGGCTGCTATAGGTCACACAGAGGGAGAGCAACCCTAGAGACCCAATAAACAGTGAATGTCTCCACTTTCCTCCTTTTCCACTAGCACCACTCTGGGCCAATAGGCTATCATTTCTTCCTGGTCGATCAAATGTACCTTCTAGTTTCATCCACTATTTCTTGAATTTATGAAAACCAGGAACTTAAGTGTCATCCTTGACTCATTTCTACCCCCCCAAGGGCCCCCACCCAAGCTGATCTGCCAATTTATCATACTAAGTTTGTTTTACTTGCACCATTATTTTTTATTGAAATGTAAACCATATCAAGGTAGTCCCAAGGTTGACAAGTGGAATGTTTCACAATAGGTTACTTTTGTCATCTTTGAATAAAATTCTATAAGATCCTATATAATATGCCCACTTATTCCTTCATCCCCCTAATTGTGTCAGGAAACTCCGCCTTCTGTTAATCCTCAAACCTTTTAAATTTTCTGTCTCCATTACCATTGTGCTTTATCGTCCTCTCTGCTTGAAATAATTTACTCAGCTTTCCCCACGACCTGTCATTCTCACTGTATGAAATTCTCACTGATAAATATTTTATCTCCTCAGGAAGTTACCCTCTCATCATGCTATCTGAAGTGGCCTTCTCTAGCTGTTCGTTTTATTGCTATTTCTACCTAACAATGATAAATGCCTATACTTATTGCACTTTGTTGCTTATTGTGTATCTGCCCCACCGGAACAGAAGCTCCATGAGGTTTGGGCCTTGTCTGTCTTGTTCACCACTGTGTCACCAGGACATAATAGATGCTCAATAAATATTTATTAAATGTTGATTGAAACCACTTACTCTACAACTTATCAGGTTTTGGTATCAGCTTATTTTCAGCTTATTATGCTGAAAGTCGCTCAGTTGTGTCTGACTCTCTGTATAGTCCATGGGATTCTCCAGGCCAGAATACTGGAGTGGGTAGCTGTTCCCTTCTCCAGGGGATCTTCCCAACCCAGGGATCAAACCCAGGTCTCCCACATTACAGGGGATTCTTTACCAGTTGAGCTATCAGGGAAGCCCTTTCAATGTATTAAAATGGAGTATTTTAAACAACCCCATATCATTACCAAGGTTAGTAATGTGATTCTTGGGGAATGAATGCAGTTTCTTAACTTGGAGAAACTGATAGTCTTGACCTTTAGATCAGTCTCAAATTTTCACGGGGCAAATGTCATGTCACTCGATAAATGTTTATATTTCACATATTATGCTGTTCACTTTCAGAGATATTCAGCTTGTAAGGGACCAACTTTGCAGCCCCAGCAATATCTGAAATTTTAAGTTTATATACCTGTGTGGATTAGCTTCGAAGTTGTAGACGCTGACCTAGAACTATTTCATATGCTATCAGCAAGTCAGGGTGTAAGCACACGTAGGGCAAGAGGACCATGTCTTGCTGTTCAGTCACTCAGTCGTGTCTGACCTGCGACCCCATAGACTGCAGCACCCCAGGCCTCCCTGTCCATCACTATCTCCCTAAGTTTGCTCAAACTCATTTTCGTTGAGTCAGTGATGCCTTCCAACCATCTCATCCTCTGTCGCCCTCCCTTCTCCTCTTGGCACTTTATTTCCAAAGTTTTGCAGTTCAGTTTGACTCCCCTTCTTTCTCTAGGTTATTGCTGAAAGGGAAACATGAAGTCAAGGTAAATTCTAAAATAGCAAACTGTAGAGAGTCTTGGCATGAACACAGCCAAACCAGCACAGAGTGGCTGATTTAAAGGTCAAGACTATCAGTTTATTCACGTTGAGAAAGTGCATTCCTTTACCAAGAATTACATTACTTACCCAGGTAATGATTCAGGAATGTTTAAAATATTTCATTTTGATAAGTTGAAAATAAGCTAACATTATTATTACTTTTTACTTATTTAATTGACAAGATCAAACTGATTTATGCATTTCTCTCATTTTTTAAACTAATAGTATTTCTTAGAATTTAAAAATAGCTAAATATTTAAATAAATAACTTCAGTTCAGATTCAGTTAATGTAACAACTTGAGCCAAAAAGCTCTCAAATTTATCATCATTTTCATTTGTTCCTATTCCTTCTTTTTTTTAAATCCCTTCTTCTTAATCGTATTTGTGTTTTTATTCCATGAGATAGTAAAACTCAATAAATTACATTAAATATATTTTGCCATTTGCTACAGATTTTTCCCTTTTCCATCTATACTCTGCCAAGAAAGGCAACTTTTGTTCCCTCCCTGGTGTGAACACTTCCAAATTTTCTACTAAAATTACCCAGTCACTTACAAATATGCATAAGAAGCAGGGCACATATGTTCAAGGGTACAGATTCTAGATACAGAATGCCATGATTTGAATCTTAATATCACTTCTTACTATGTTCAGAAAAGCTGTTTATATTCTTTGACTTGGTTTCCTTGTTAGCAAAACTTAATAATAGGCCCTACCTCATAGGGATGTAGTGAAGTTCTGACTGAGTTAATATGTGAAATGCTTAGAACAATGTTGTCAACTAGTTTTCATTCTTTCGTTCTCATCAACCTCATTTCATTCTTAATGAAATCCTTTCATTCTTAAGTATGCATTAGAGAGATCTCTTCACAGCAAGAAATTGAATTCATTTTAAGGAAAATAGCTGCATGGTGCTTTCCAGGTGGCACAATGGTAAAGAATCTGCTTGCCAGTGCAGGAGACACCAAAGATGTGGATTTGATCCCTGGGTCAGTAAGATCCCCGAGAGAAGAAAATGGCAACCCCCTCCAATGTTCTTGCCTGGAAAAGTTTGTGGACATAGGAGGTTGGCAGGCTACAGTTCATGGGATTGTTAAGAGTCTGACATGACCCACTGCACGCATGAGTGTGCACGCACACACACACACACACACACACACACACACACACTGCTAAACATGGTCCACAGATCCAAAACGGCCTCATGTGCTAAAAACCCACGGTAACAAACCTAGATTTAATACCTAACTTGACTGCAGTTTTGACCTTCAGTTCAGTTCAGTTCAGTCGCTCAGTCCTGTCCGACTCTTTGCGACCCCATGAATCGCAGCGCACCAGGCCTCCTTGTCCATCACCAATTCCCAGAGTTCACCCAAACTCATGTCCATCAAGTCGGTGATGCCATTTAGCCATCTCATCCTCTGTCGCCCCCTTCTCCTGCCCCCAATCCCTCCCAGCATCAGAGTCTTTTCCAGTGAGTCAACTCTTCACATGAGGTGGCCAAAGTATTGGAGCTTCAGTTTCAAGATCAGTCCTTCCAAGGCACATTCAGGACTGATTTCCTTTAGGATGGACTAAGTTGGATTTCTTTGCAGTCCATGGGACTCTCAAGAGTCTTCTTCAACACCACAGTTCAAAAGCATCAATTCTTTGGCACTCAGCTTTCTTTACAGTCCAACTCTCACATCCATACATGACCACTGGAAAAACCATAGCCTTGACTAGACGGACCTTTGTTGGCAAAGTAATGTCTCTGCTTTTGAATATGCTATCTAGGTTGGTCATAACTTCCCTCCCAAGGAGTAAATGTCTTTTAATTTCACAGCTGTAATCACCATCTGCAGTTGAAGAAAATGGCAACCCCCTCCAATGTTCTTGCCTGGAAAAGTTTGTGGACATAGGAGGTTGGCAGGCTACAGTTCATGGGATTGTTAAGAGTCTGACATGACCCACTGCACGCATGAGTGTGCACGCACACACACACACACACACACACACACACACACACTGCTAAACATGGTCCACAGATCCAAAACGGCCTCATGTGCTAAAAACCCACGGTAACAAACCTAGATTTAATACCTAACTTGACTGCAGTTTTGACCTTCAGTTCAGTTCAGTTCAGTCGCTCAGTCCTGTCCGACTCTTTGCGACCCCATGAATCGCAGCGCACCAGGCCTCCTTGTCCATCACCAATTCCCAGAGTTCACCCAAACTCATGTCCATCAAGTCGGTGATGCCATTTAGCCATCTCATCCTCTGTCGCCCCCTTCTCCTGCCCCCAATCCCTCCCAGCATCAGAGTCTTTTCCAGTGAGTCAACTCTTCACATGAGGTGGCCAAAGTATTGGAGCTTCAGTTTCAAGATCAGTCCTTCCAAGGCACATTCAGGACTGATTTCCTTTAGGATGGACTAAGTTGGATTTCTTTGCAGTCCATGGGACTCTCAAGAGTCTTCTTCAACACCACAGTTCAAAAGCATCAATTCTTTGGCACTCAGCTTTCTTTACAGTCCAACTCTCACATCCATACATGACCACTGGAAAAACCATAGCCTTGACTAGACGGACCTTTGTTGGCAAAGTAATGTCTCTGCTTTTGAATATGCTATCTAGGTTGGTCATAACTTCCCTCCCAAGGAGTAAATGTCTTTTAATTTCATAGCTGTAATCACCATCTGCAGTGATTTTGGAGCCCCCATAAATAAAGTCTGACGCTGTTTCCACTGTTTCCCCATCTATTTGCCTTGAAGTGATGGGACCAAATGCCATGATCTTCGTTTTCTGAATGTTGAGCTTTAAGCCAACTTTTTCACTCTCCTCTTTCACTTTCATTAAGAGGCTTTTGAGTTCCTCTCCACTTTCTGCCATAAGGGTGGTATCATTTGTATATNAAAGTCTGACGCTGTTTCCACTGTTTCCCCATCTATTTGCCTTGAAGTGATGGGACCAGATGCCATGATCTTCGTTTTCTGAATGTTGAGCTTTAAGCCAACTTTTTCACTCTCCTCTTTCACTTTCATTAAGAGGCTTTTGAGTTCCTCTCCACTTTCTGCCATAAGGGTGGTATCATTTGTATATCTGAGGTTATTAATATTTCTCCCAGCAATCTTGATTCCAGCTTGTACTTCTTCCAGCCCAGTGTTTCTCATGATGTACTCTGCATAGAAGTTAAATAAGCAGGGTGACAATATACAGCCTTGACGTACTCCTTGCCATATTTGGAACCAGTCTGTTGTTCCATGTCCAGTTCTAACTGTTGCTTCCTGACCTGCATACAGGTTTCTCAAGAGGCAGGTCAGGTGGTCTGGTATTCCCATCTCTTTCAGAATTTTCCACAGTTTATTGTGATCCACACAGTCAAAGGCTTTGGCATAGTCAATAAAGCAGAAATAGATGTTTTTCTGGAACTCTCTTGCTTTCTCCACGATCCAGCAGATGTTGACCTTACTCCCAAATAAAACTTTAATCAACCAGTTTGGAATTTTCTGGTTAGAACCAATGAGGTATTCTGGACCTTCTCCAGTCTACTACTCGAGGAAGAAGAGGCAACCTTTTATATATTTATGTATTACTTATTGCTGATGACTTATTTTGGGGGAGCTCTAAAATCATGCAGATAGTGACTGCAGCCATGAAATTAAAAGACACTTGTTCCTTGGAAGTGATGCTGGGAAAGATTGAAGGCAGGAGGAGAAGGGGACGACAGAGGCTGAGATGGTTGAATGGCATCACAGACTTGATGAACATGAGTTTGAGCAAACTCTGGGAGTTGCTGATGGACAGAGAAGCCTGGTGTACTGCAGTCCATGGGGTTGCAAAGAGTCAGACACAATGGAGTGACTGAACTGAACTGAACAGAACTCCTTGCCCCCACCCTCTTTTCTATAAAAGCCTTCCATTTTGTGGCATTTATAAGAGCTGTCTTCTGTTTATTAGATTCATGGGCTTCCCTGGTGGCTCAGAGGGGAGAGAGTTTGCCTGCATTGTGGAAGACCTGGGTTCAGTCCCTGGGTTGGGAAGATGCCCCTGGAGGAGGGCACAGCAACCCACTCCAGTATTGTTGCCTGGAGAATCCCATTGACAGAGGAGCCTGGCGGGCTACAGTCCATGGGGTCACAAAGAGTTAGATATGACTAAGTGACTAAGCACACACGCACGTCCTTGAATAACACCAATCGTGTCTTCAAATTTAATCAATTGAATTTTGTTTTTAACCAATACTTCAGTTCAGTTGCTCAGTCATGTCCGACTCTTCGTGACCCCATGGACTGCAGCACACCAAACGTCCCTGCCCATCACCAATTTCCGAAGCTTCTCAAACTCATGTCTATCCAGTCGGTGATGCTAGTGGAAGTGATGTAATTCCAGTTGAGCTGTTTCAAATCATAAAAGATGATACTGTGAAAGTGCTACACTCAATACGCCAGCAAATTTGGAAAACTCCGCAGTGGCCACAGGACTGGAAAAGGTCAGTTTTTATTCCACTCCCAAAGAAAGGCAATGCCAAAGAATGNTGGAAGTGATGTAATTCCAGTTGAGCTGTTTCAAATCATAAAAGATGATACTGTGAAAGTGCTACACTCAATACGCCAGCAAATTTGGAAAACTCCGCAGTGGCCACAGGACTGGAAAAGGTCAGTTTTTATTCCACTCCCAAAGAAAGGCAATGCCAAAGAATGTTCGATACTTAAGGCATTGAATGCTAAGGTATGTAGAAAATGTATTTTAACTATTGTTAAATGGTCATTTGTGTTGTTTCTAGATATTTAGCATTTTTTTTTTGCCAGTGCAAGCAATATCGCAATAAGAAATTTTGAATACACATCCTTTCTGTAGCTCCTTTTATTTCCATAGGAAAGTGACAACCATATCCTTTCCTTACAAATTATCTTTCCTGAGTTGTTTTAAATACTTTAAGTTGTTGTAAATTTAATATTTTAAATTCCCCAAATTGAAATATTTTAAATTATTGCCATTTAATTCTAAATTTGTATTTTGGAAGCACCTAAGGTCTGCTTTTGTATATGGTATCATATTTTTACTTAAGGCAATGATGATAGTGCTGTTTATAAAATAAACCTTATTTTCCCTCCAAATTAAACACCAAATATGAGTATATTCATTTCATTAAATACTAGAATATTTTGTTTTGTTTCACTGATTGATTTTAAAGCAAGTTTGCTTCTTTGTCTTCTTTTTCATGTTTTTCTCAGCTCCCACTCTGTATAAATAGCTTTATTTGTTTTAAAATTTTTTATCACTTTCAAAAGTGTATTCTTTTCTACCCACTCTACTATTTTTTTTTTAATTCAATGGAGCATTCAATGAAATTAAATTTGGGATATTACTTTCAAGTAACCAATTTTGGGTATTTTTTTGTTTGTTTATTTTTTAACCAATTTCCCCTTTTGGAATAATTTTTTGTTTCTACTTTATTGGCTTTGTTTTGCTTTTCTTCTCTTAATTTGTTAATATGAGAACTTAGCACCTTACTCTTAGTTTTTTCCTTTAATAATAAAGGTGTATTAGGCTCAGGTTTTGTTTTTTGTTTTTTTTGAAATAAGTTTTAACTGTATTCCACAAGTTATCACATGACATACTGTTTTTCTTTGTAATTTAAGAAGTTTATAACTAAGGTTTAATATTTAGTTGATTCCATTTCTTATTTCAACTAGTTATATTTAATTTCTTTTTTTTTAAATTAGGTTATGTTCTAAGAATGTAGCATATATAATATTAGCATTTAAAATTTAAGCAGTAATTTTTCTGGTTAAATTTATGGCTTAATTTTATGAGATAAACATTAAAAATTATGTTTTCTGTACTCAAAAGAACTTTGATATACACTCAAAGTGATTACATCTCTTATGACCATGCTTAATTTTTTGTCTATTACATCTTTCAGTTATAAAAGATTGAAGTACTTCAAGGTAACTTCATTCTAATACATTTCTTAGTTATCTCATCATTTGTTTTTAATATTTTAGTTGCTTCCTTCTTTAGTACATTTCCATGTAACCATATTATGCATACTTTGAAAAACATACACTTTTTGCCTATTCATAGATGTCCCACAATAACCCTCTCCTCTAGAAATTCTCAGTTCAGTTCAGTCGCTCAGTCGTGTCCGACTCTTTGCGACCCCATGAATCGCAGCACCCCAGGCCTCCCTGTCCATCACCATCTCCCGGAGTTCACTCAGACTCACGTCCATCCACCTAGAGTCTCAAAAGTAGTTCTAAGACGTCTTTGCCTCTCCTGGGTGTTGACTTGTTCTAAGACCTAGTTAAGGTTGGGTCTAGAGGGCAAGAATAAATGAAATGTAAATTAACACTGCTATTAGGTGCTTTAGGCTTTTCATTTCTAATACTGTTTTTTCTTCCTGATTTTTATGATTTTAACAGGTCTTCTCAACAATGTAGAATACAGAATACTGACAAGAGTATTAATAGTAAACTAAGAAGAACAGAGAAATTGAATTAAAAGTGAGAAAATGGAGAGAGGCAAAATGCACAGGTAAATAATTGCTTTTTATGATAACAGTTATCAGTTATTAAATGTCTTCTATGTGTAGACCCTACATACATGTGCACACTCTCTAGTCCCTACAGCTGCACTATAAGGTCGGTATCACTCACTTTAGTTGAGAAATGAACAAGTGTTTAGAACAGAGAGATTAAGGATCATGCCAAGTGTCATACAGCTTGAGTGACTGAGCTAGAGAATTTGGCTGATTCCCAAAGTGTGTCCGAGTTCCAGTGCCCCCTTCTTTCTGCTATACCACACTCCTTTACTTGCAGGCAGACTTAAGGAGATATTCTGCAGAAATAGTTGTCCATAAATAAAAAGCACAATACTTCTTTAGTCACAAAACTGTATTTGTTTAATACATATTTATTCGACATGATAAAGTGTTGTGACCACTAAGAGGAAGTGAGGGTAGAGTAGGTGTTTCTGGAAGAAAGTAAAGACAAATGGAGGCTTCCCTGGTCACTCCAGTGAAGAATCTACCAGCCTTTGCAGGAGATGAGGGCTCAGTCCTGGGTCAAGAAGATCCCCTGGGGAAGGAAAAGGCAACCCACTCCAGTATTCTTGCCTAGAAAATTCCAAGAACAGAGGAGCCCAGTGCACTAGAGTCCATGGGGTCAAAAAAGAGTCAGACACAACCTAGCAATTAAACAACAACAACAAAAAATGGAGACATCTATTTCAAGTACCTGTGGGATATCAGAATGAAGGTACCTAATAATAAGCTGGATATATCGCTGTAGGACTCAAGGAAGGGGCCATTCAGTCATTCAGGTCATACAGAAATTTATCGGGCATCTCCTCTACTCAGGTATAGATAGGCAATGAGAATACCTGCAGGGTACTGCAGGGTATTCAGACTACTTTAGGTATTGACTGAATGCAGTTTTTATTAATTCTCACCAGATAAGTAAGAGTTGATACAGAGGTAGAGATCACCCAAAGCAAGCCCATAGAACATAAAGGGAGTGGAGGGAAAAGGCTGAAGGCAGCCTGACAATTACCAAAGTGTAAGGGCTAAGCCAAAGAACAGGAGTTCACGAAGGAAAAATTAAGAGAATAGAAGGAAGACCAAGAAAGTTAATGATATGCTGAAAACAAGGAAGAGGAACTATTGAGTCTAAAGTCTAATGAATGAGTTTTTGCTTCAACCGTCACTAAGTCAGGACCAATTTTAGCTTCTGCTTCTAGAACCACCTACCAAATTGGTGTTCTAGATCTTTGGTTCAGGGCAAAGATCCCTGTTCTTTGTGAAACTGATTCAGAAAGCTGGGCTGATAGTCCTGAACTCCTCTAGACAACTGACAGCTGCCTGAAACTGCAGCAGGGCCATTCCTGATGGGCAGGACTGCAAGCCCTGACTCATTCTGTGATGCAAGATGGGTGGATGGCATCACCAACTCAATGGACATGAGTTTGAGCAAGCTCCAGGAGATGGTGAAGGACATGGAAGCCTGGCGTGCTGCAGTCCATGGGGTCGCAAAGAGTTGGACATGAATGAGCGACTGAACAGCAAGATAGAGACTTGAATAGTATATCGAACCTATCCTGTTTCATTATACCTTTTTACTACAATGTGGCCATGCTTAGAGCTGCTTTAAAAAATAAATTTTTCATATCAAGCCATCGTTTGTGTATCTTTATAAAAGTATGCAGACACATTACTATAATTTGAACTTTCATAATTCTAGTCACTTAGAACCTGAATAAATAGGAATGAACAGGAATTATTGTGCCTTGTTGAATTTCTTTATTAATTTGTCTTTGAAACACTTTACCTGTAGGCAACAGACTTGTTGCATAATGGCAAGAGCTAATGAAAAAAGAGCATCTGTACATGATTCACATGACATGTCTCAAAGTCAAAAGGAAAGTGCAATTTCATTTCCCATACAATGCTAAGTTCAACATTCTGGCTCCCTAGAAGACCGCAAAAACAGCTCTTCACTCTACAGTTATAATTCCTGATTTGCTTCAACTGAATCCATTTATTGGGAAATATTTAAATCAGAGACATTATGATATATCTCTACAGAGACAGTAATGTATTTAAAGAATCTCTATGATATCTCTAATTGAGATCTCAATTTCCCTCAGATATGTTATTTTTAATGATAAAAATATTCAAATATTTCTGGAAGCATTGATTGAACTTTTTCTAAAATCTCTGCCGGAAGTCAGGAAAGCTGGGTTCTGATAATGTCTTTGCCACTAACTCACATGGTGATCTTGAGGAGATCCATTCAAACTATGCCTGTGATTCTTCCTTGAAACTCTACTGGATTGTTATAAAATTTGAAAAAGATGAATTGATTCAAGAAATATGTATAAAGTAATTACTGTATGTCAAGATCTGTTTTAGCACCAAGGATTCAGTGAAGAACATGCCAAATGAGATTGCTGCTTTCCTGGGCTTACATTCAAGCCAAGAATAAAATTATTTAACAGTTACATGTGCATAAATAACACAAAGGAAAGTATTAGAGGTAAGGGTATTGTGTGTTAGTTTGGGAGTCGGAAAAGAATTCTTTGAGAAGATAACGTGTAAGCTGAGATCAGCAGGGTGAGAATTGTACATGTCAACACCATTCCATGTAGAAGGAAAAACATGTAAAAAGGCTGGAAGTATCTGAAGACGTATGAAAAGTTCAGAGAGCTATCATGATAAGGGATGGCGAAGAAGTGAAAGGTAGTTATGAAAACACATTGCGACGTGGCTAGTGGGAACATAAATTGGTTTGAACATTTTGGAAAGGATTTTGGTAACATGAAATAAAAATCTCAAAAAGTAGTTCTAGTCTTTGATTCAACAATTTGATATCTGGATGTCTAGTCTGCTAAAAATCATATGAAATACAGAAAAAAAATTTTAAGAACAAAGATTTTACAGCGCATTTGTAACAGGAAAATAACTGACTACACAGAGATGAGCAAAAATATAGCTTGTGACAATCAAGAAATACATACAGCTAACAAAAGTCTGTTTATGAAGTTTGTAATAACATTAAACATTATATTATAAACTATTTTATATACTTAAAGAAAGAAACAGGCACCGTGCAGGCATGGGTCCAGGTGAACAATGCTAACACCGTGGTCTGGATCACAACTGAGGAATTCTCAGGTGAGGATAGCCTGGTCTCGGTAGGAGTTCCTGGCAAATTAGTCTCACCTCTCATCTGCAGAGAGATACTATCTTTGTTGTCTGGATTTCTCCAGGAAGAAGAGGGCATCGTCTTGTGTTTACTATCCTGGTCACCAAACAAATCTGTTCTTTGACTCCGGCATGGCGTGTGCATGCTCAGTCATATCCAGCTGTTTGCAATCCCATGGACTGTAGCCCACCAGGCTCTTCTGTCCATGAAATTTTCCAGGCAAAAATGTTGGAATGGGTTGCCAGTTACCATTTTTTCCTCCAGCGGATCTTTCCAACCCAGGGTTCTAACCCATGTCTCTTGCATCTCCTGTACTGGCAGGCAGATTCTTTTGCACTTTTGCCACCTGGGAAGCCCCCTTTTGACCTCTCGAGAGACACCATTTCCAGCTTCCAAGGCCTTCTGCTAAGAGAACAATCTTGAAAAGATAATCTCTCACAAGATGTGTAGAAATGCCATGGAGAATCAGCTCCTTAAATCCCTTATTAATATTTTTATCATTTTAATTGATGTTAATTCTTCATGTTGTTTTAGCCAGGATTATTATAACAAGCATATAATATTCATAGTTGTGTGAAAAATAGAAATATGGTTACATATGACACAGGGTTCCCTCCCCAGAAGTGTTAGCCAATCTAGGAAAGTTTTTGCCACAATAATTAGCTATAACACTTCTCTGGGCTCCAGTTTCTATTAAATGACAGTTCAAGACTCGTTGGCTGTCAAATCTCTATTCTACTTTAAATTCTGTCTTTTGTTATTCCATATGTGGAGGAGGAGGACACATATAACTTAGTGAATACAAACAGACTTAAATCACTTTACTTGAAGGAATTTGTCCAGTTGTAATCTCAATAATATGCAGTTAAATTAATCCAATCAAAGATCTAGTACATCTTCTGTGTGCAGAAATATAAATATAAAGAATTATATAGATTTAAAATCAAATTCAAGTAGTTTTCAATGCACATATTAATTCCACAGGCTATTTCTATAGCAAAAACACAGCTGTGATTTTAGAGATAGATAATAACAAGATGTGATAAAGACTACGATAAACGTAAACATACAAGGAGAAGCAAGGAAACTAGAAAGTTGAAAAATATGCTGCTTATTATTTTCTCCTTTTACACCCAAGTATGATTTTCTCAATTTGTAAGGTGTTATATAAAGAATTTTGTCTCATGGTTCTGTTGTGGAAAGAACACTAGCATCAGAAGACAACTTTGGCATCCACATACTAGGTGTATTATCTTGGGAAATTTCTCTGAGGTTTAGATATTCTTAATATAAAACAAAAACAGGTTTTACCGTAAAGAGCTGCTATTAGGATCACATGTGTTGATATAGGTGAAAGTGCTCTGTAAACTGTAACATCTACAATAGGAATGTAAAGGTTTATTTCTATTAAATTGGGTGGTGATGGTGATAATACACAGAATTATCTGATAAGGGATCTGTGGTGGGGAGAGAGGGTAACTGACTTAAGGAGTGCACCTTCGGCAGAGGGGAAAAAATAGGCAAAGAGGTATGAAAGTTTCTATTTTGTTTGTAAAAAGTTTCAATGTGACAAGAAAACAGAGCTTAGCTTCTTGGTAGCAATTTCACTACTAGTTTATCACTGATGTCTGAAAGTTCACTTTTATTTCACTTGTATGATGAATTGCAAGACCTTCCTATTATACCAACTATGCTTAACCATTCCTTCTTCTGTAAAACTGCTTTGTAACATATCTGCTTCCACCAACAGTTTCATCGTGTGCATGCTTAGTCATGTCCGACTTTTTGCGACCCCGTCAACTGTAGCCCATCAGGCTCCTCTGTCCACGGGATTTTTTGGGCAAGAATACTGGAGTGGGTTGCCATTTCCTCCTCCAACTCAGAGACTGGATCTTCCCAACTCAGAGACTGAACTCATGTCCCCTTCACTGGCAGGAGGATTCTTACCACTGAGTCACCTGGGAAGCCCCACAGTATTCATTTAATTCATCTATTTGTCTGTGTTTCTGAGCATGCTCTTAGGGGTGGGCCTGGGGTGGAGCAGGGGCTGTAACTAGTACTATACTGGCTTGGATTCGGCTTTAATGAAGGGTTGTTGGATTGAATTGTCCCCAATTAACATGCAAGTCCTTTGGAGCACTATGACAAAATGTGCCTAAATCATGATCTCTCCACTAATAAAACTGAAAAACCACTTCTAATTTCACTGTTGACTAAGATCCTGTTTCCTACACAACCCCTTAGTGATACTAGAAAAAGGGGTGGATTCAGAGTTGAGTAAAGCTCAGAGAGGGCATCACAGCAGGGGAGCCCTCAAGTGCCAGAGGTTTCCTGGGAGCTAGACTGAGGAAAGGGGAAATGGAACAATAGAAACAACACTGAACTTCCGCATATTTCTTCCAAGAATTGGCCCTCCCTGCCTTCAGCAAGCTCATGTTCATAAAAAGGAAGAACTGTACTTCCACAATTTTCAAACATGGATTATATGAAGTTATTTTGTAGGATGAAAGGAACAAAATGTATCAATATGTATGTAAAAGGGTAATATGTCTCATATTCATGTGCTTGGCTCTTTTTCATAGATATGTATTAAAGTAGATCCTGTTGGATTAAGAAGATACAATTTTATGTAAGGCAATCCATAGAGATATTCAGTTAAAATCTGTATTCTTTAGGAACTAACTTTAAAGGTAGAGCCATTAAGAGAGTAGTGAAATGGAGATAGTGACATTTTTAAAATTATTTAAAGTGAAGATTTTATATTTGAAAATGTGGAAGGGACTACCGCATACCATCTTCGAGAAGCAGCTTTTGGTATTCTCTGCCCAAGTGTCAGGAAAACTAGATTGTATTCTTTAGGAACTAACTTTAAAGGTAGAGCCATTAAGAGAGTAGTGAAATGGAGATAGTGACATTTTTAAAATTATTTAAAGTGAAGATTTTATATTTGAAAATGTGGAAGGGACTACCGCATACCATCTTCGAGAAGCAGCTTTTGGTATTCTCTGCCCAAGTGTCAGGAAAACTAGACTTCAGACCAAACTTAATCATTGAATACTATCTAGTTGGTAATCTTGGACAAGTCACTCTGCCTCAATGGGTCTGCCTTGACTTATCTGTTCTGTGTTGGTCAAATATGTCTTAAGGATAATAGGGAGAGTTGGACAAGGAAATGGAGACCCATGCCAGTGTTCTTGTCTGGAGAATTCCATGGACAGAGGAGCCTGGGGGGCTATACAGTCTATGGGGTCGCAGAGTCAGACATGACTGAACAATTAAATAACGGCAACAACAATCAGGAGGGTATTTTGTAATCATGAAAGTTCCTGAATTAGATTTAGAAATGATAGTTCCTTGTGTAAAGACTTATCAAAATTCTAGTCATCTGAAATTTGGTTACTTGAATGTCAGCACAAATAGGATAGTACCTGCTAATTCTGATATTTTGCTTTAATTTTTAACAGATGCAACCCTCATAAANAACGGCAACAACAATCAGGAGGGTATTTTGTAATCATGAAAGTTCCTGAATTAGATTTAGAAATGATAGTTCCTTGTGTAAAGACTTATCAAAATTCTAGTCATCTGAAATTTGGTTACTTGAATGTCAGCACAAATAGGATAGTACCTGCTAATTCTGATATTTTGCTTTAATTTTTAACAGATGCAACCCTCATAAAAACATGAAATAAATATAACAACGTACAGGTGACCATCTTGCAGACAGCCCCCAGCTTATAAATCACGGTGAACATTCAACCCAGGTCAATGTCTAATCCCCATGCTCTCTCGTTGTATCACGTGCCTTATGGACCCAAACTTTTATTGTATAAAAATAAAAGTAAACTTTCCTATCCTCCAAAACCCCCAAAATCAAACATTGTCTAACATTATTGTGAGCTTCTGTTTCCCTCTGTGTATTATCCCTTGAGAAATTGTAACAGTTTAAGAAACATTTCTATTATTTAACAAGTATCTCTCTCATAGAGAAAACTTCAAAATCAGTCTGACAGAGCTCCCCAGACCACAAGACCTCTCACTTTTGGGTGAGTTAGAGTCATTTTTAACTTCCTTTGTTTGGAAATGAGAGCAGCTACCATCCTAATGGGGGTTTCCCAGGTGGCTTACTGAATAAATAATCCGTCTGCCAGTGCAGGAGATGAAGGAGACATGAGTTTGTCAGGAAGGTCCCCTGCAGGAGGAAATAGCAACCTACTCTAGTATTCTTGCCTGGGAGATTCCATGGACAGAGGCACCTGGCAGGCTACAGTCCATGAGGCTGCAAAGAGCTTCTGTGAGTATGGTTTCAGTGTGTCTGCCTTCTGATGCCCTCTTGCAACACCTACCATCTTACTTGGTTCTCTCTTACCTTTGACGTGGGGTATCTCTTCACAGCTGCTCCAGCAAAGCGCAGCTGCTGCTCCTTACCTTGGACGAGGAGTATCTCCTCACCTCAGACCCTCTTGACCTTGAATGTGGAGTAGCCCTTCTAGGTCCTCCTGCACCCACACAGCCACTGCTCCTTGCACATGCTGCTCCAGGAAGATTAAAAAAATACTGAGATTCAATCTTTGACCTGCTTTCCAGGGAACACAATTCTGTAAACCATGTCAAGGCCCTCTTCCAACCAATCTACACATCTCCTCAAGGCAGACATCTAGGTCGTTCTCTTATAGAACATTTATCCTATGGCTTGTGCACAGGATGTTCAGATCCTCAGCAGAAATCCTTTGCTCCACCAGGACAATAGCCTTCCTGCAGACAGTGAAATAGTAAGTGTATTGTGTGTGTGTGTCTTAGTATCACAGTGTCCAACTCTTTGTGGGCCCATGGACTATAGTCCACCAGGCTCTTCTGTCCATAGAATTTTCTAGGCAAGAATACTGGAGTGGGTAGCCATTCTCTTCCCCAGGGAATCTTCCCAACCCAGGGATTAAACCTGGGTCTTCCACATTGCAGGCAGATTCTTTACCATCTGAGAAACCAGGGAAGCCCTACAGTATGTGTAGGAATCAGCCAAATAAAACAGTGATGGAAGCCAAGAGTCTCCGTTCATAAAGCAGCTAAGGAGAGCCAAGGATCCAAGCCCTCAGGCCATCTCCTAACACCTCCTGGATGTCAGGCCTTGGGAGAACCAAGTGGGAGAAGACCTCAGTGGCTTCTCACACCTTCATGGAGAAGACATCTAGAGAAGAAGCCTTGAGGTTTCAATTCTGCTACTTTCTCACCAGCTCTAAGGCTTTGGTCACAGGACACGTTTTAAATCTGTTTCTTCATCTATTAAAATAAAACCTGGGACTAGGAAATTACATGAATGTTAGGAAGATTAAATAAGGTAACAATAGATAAAAAAGCAAAATGGATGTAACTCCTGCTTCATTATTCATGATAAATGGCAGCTCAGTAAATACATGATGAGGAGACAATGAGTTCACATTAATTATTTTTTAAATCTTTTTAATTAAACTCAACTGCAGGTATATAGGCTAGGAAAAACACTTTGGCTAGAAGAGCAAATTTTTCAGCAACAATTACATCCCTTGAATCAACCTTATATGTATTTTCCTTTGGAAACAACCTAAGTGTCCATCAACAGAAGAATGAATAAAGAAGATATGATATATATATACACACACACACATACACACACAATGGAATAGTACTCAGACATATAAAGAATGAAATTTTGCCTTTGCCACAACATGGATGGACTTGGAGGACATTATGCTAAGTGAGATAAGGCAGAGAAAGATAAATACTGTATGGTATCACTCATACATGGAATCTAAAAAATATGACAAACTAGTTACTAAAACAAAAATCAGACTCACCAATAGAACAAACTAGTGATTTCCAGTAGGGAGAGGGAAGCGGGGAGTGGAAACATAAGGGCAGTGGAAAAAAAGTTTACTAAGGGATTATATGAATAGAAAATGATGTCCATGAAATTTTGAAAATTGTACTGCATTACGGAATTTAAAGACGCTTTCATTTGATTGAAAAAAGAGATTGAAAGCCTTGGTGATAAGAGAAAAATGGAAAAGACCAAAAGTTTTGGCAATTGACAGTGAAATAAAAAATTTTAGAAATGGAAATATATATTTACAAGGAAGAGAATCTGTTTTCTTGTGCATTTTCCATATGTTGACACTGTGCAACATATGTATATATTTGTTCTTTTTTCTAAACTTAACTAAAGCCTTATTATAGGTTAGGCACTGTGTCATTTATGAGCCATATTTTATTTTCCTGACAGTCCTATGAGCTGGTACCAGTCTCATCTCACCAATAACAGACTCTGGTTTAGGAAGATGAGGGCCCTTGCCCAAACTCACAGAGTAAATACATACACCATCTGCCAAGATTCCGGCCTCTGTTCTTTATTACCCGAGTATTTTGACAATGTAGGTCTTGATGTGTTGTCTCTGAGAACCTTCATATTAACCTACACTTCATGCGTAGATAATGTCAGAGAATATAAATAAGGAAACAGAAGCAAGTCATATCATTGGCAAGTGCTGAAATTCTGACCTCAAAGGCTCTTCTCTTTCCATGTTGCTTCTCTGGGAAATAAAATATTAATAAAATTTTATTTAAAATACTAGCTTCTGGAATATTACTCAGTTATAAAGAATGAAATAAGGAAATTTGCAGCAACATGGATGGACCAAGAAATTATCACACAAAGTGATGTCAGAGAAAGACAGGTATCATATGATATTACTTATATGTGGAATCTAAAAAATATGATATAAATAAACTTATGTACAAAACAGAAATAGACCCACAGACACAGAAAGCAAACTTATGATTACCAAAAGGAAAAGGCGTGGGAGGGTGGATAATTTGGGAATTTGTAATTAACATATGTACATGACTATATACAAAACATAACCCACAAGGACCTACTGTATAGCACAGGGAATTATACTCAATATTTTATAACGTATAAGGGAAGAGAATCTGAAAAAAGAAAATGAAAGTGAATCACTCCGCTGCATATCAGAAACTAACCCAACGTTGAAAATCAACTATATGCCAATAAAAATAAAGCAAAATAATATGCTAGCTTCTGATATTTCTAATAGTAGGTCTTTGACTATATTTCAAGGGCTTCTATTAATATATCATATATGCTTTCTCCTCTTCGAATTCTTTGTCTTACCAATGTTTCCAGATGGTTCTTTTTGTCCATCCAAATATAAATCACAGCCGCCTTTGCTTCTTTCTTTTCTAAAAAGCTCTTCTAGCTCCAGTGATTTACTGCTACCCCATCACATGCCCAGCTGTACTCTCCAGAACATGCTTGTTCATCCTCAGCTCCCGAGGATTGTAACCCCAACTCGGGACCTTCAGAGCCCAGATGCCTGGAACAACACAGGCACACAAAAGAGATCCTGTGAGGCGAAACATACAAACACACAGCCATGAATGCTGCCGATACCACTGGAAACAGACTTTTTAAAATGTCTTTCCCTGTCTTATTTCAATTTTGGTAAGGATAACGTTCCTTAAAAAGAAATACGCCTTTCACCAAAAATACTTACGGTTTTAACAAGAAGGAAAAGAGAATAAAATATTTCCTATAGGTTGGAATGGCCAAGTTATTTTTATTTACCTCAGATGTGTTTGTATTAAACAATTTATAGGATTTTTTTAAACTTTTGAAACTATCTTCTTATAAAAAATTTGGAAAATAATAGCAAATGGTAAATTGCAATTACCAATACTATAAGATGTAGTAGAAACAAGATTTTAAATCAGGATTTTAGATTCCTTTGCTTATAAACACTAAATATTTTGTCTTCTTATATAAAATAATTAATTTTTGAGAAATCAAATATGACTATAAATTTAAAGCATAGGATCACATTGTAACCAAATAACANCTATCTTCTTATAAAAAATTTGGAAAATAATAGCAAATGGTAAATTGCAATTACCAATACTATAAGATGTAGTAGAAACAAGATTTTAAATCAGGATTTTAGATTCCTTTGCTTATAAACACTAAATATTTTGTCTTCTTATATAAAATAATTAATTTTTGAGAAATCAAATATGACTATAAATTTAAAGCATAGGATCACATTGTAACCAAATAACAGCTTTAGCATATAGCTTTTAATAAAAGTTGATAATGACTTTTGTGTTCATTGAATGTATTATGGAGGCACAGGGCTATAAGTGGGGGAGAGGGATAATTTCATACAATTTAATAAAAAATTTACTTTTGCGTGAAACTAAAAGTGCTTCCAAACTGTGTAACTGTTGAGTTGTAGTTATTCCTCTCTGACGGTACATTCATTAAACACACACACACTAGCTTTAGCATATAGCTTTTAATAAAAGTTGATAATGACTTTTGTGTTCATTGAATGTATTATGGAGGCATAGGGCTATAAGTGGGGGAGAGGGATAATTTCATACAATTTAATAAAAAATTTACTTTTGCATGAAACTAAAAGTGCTTCCAAACTGTGTAACTGTTGAGTTGTGGTTATTCCTCTCTGACGGTACATTCATTAAAAACACACACACACACACACACAGAAGGACTACTCTCCCCAAAAAATCTATCCAATGAGGAATTTTGTTAATGGGGAAGCTTTTTTCCCCCCTTTCCATCTGAATATTTAACATTAAAGTCCTGCTCTATTTTTCAGCTGGAATCACAGCAGTTTCTGTTTCTAACCTGGGAAGAATGTGGTTGGGCCTGAAAAGCCCCCTGTCCTATTGTTAGATTCCCGGGCACTGATCCTTGCTTTTAACATCATAATGAAGGATGCTCTTTAGTGGATTATCTTGAGAAGGGATTAACTCCTTCAAGTCTTCTAGGGGGCAAGGTGTTTTGAGCCCTAAATACACACCAATTGCCTGCTTAACTTTTCATCTTATTTTGAAAACCGCCCAGCTGGAATTCAAATTCTTTTCCATAGAGCTGAATTTTATTAGTAGCAAAGTTGGAGTTGGGGGCAGCAGATGCTAAATATAAGCACTGTTCTTTTAATCTCGTGGGGCCAAATGCTTCAGATATTTCACTGAGACAGGCACGTCAGGATAAGACTCAATCTAAACTTTGCCGTAAACTCTGCAAGTGCCTAAATCCTCACCCCATCTCCCAAGCCCATGCCTTAAGCCTTCCAGAAGATCCTACTTTTCCTAGGACCCTACCTTTAACCTCCATTGTCTAGGTGGCCCTCGTACCATAGCTTTTAACTTTATCATCCACATTTTTTTTGAAGTCACTCTCAAAGTAGAATTCAAATGCCTAGTAAACACACATACACACACTTGAAAAGAGGGCTAATTGCTCTATAATTTATAATCAAGTGGTTTCTTTAGCCTTTGCTTCTTCATCTTAATAACCACTTATTTCTATCTGCCTATTACATTAATACCGAAATCTTGCATTTGTTTCATAGTCATCTTACCCCTTATCTAACCTCACTTCTGTTATTAACTATCCTATTGTATTATCACAGGATTTGCTAGATAGCTCTAAATTTGTTCTTTCTCCTACCTTCTGTTAATTCAAACTTTTTTTTTTCTGTAATAGCTTAAAAAATAACTTTTCTTTTGTTCAACCCAAAGAATATTTTTTACCATTGAACACATATATTAAAGGTGTTTGTTAGAAGTAGAAATTTCCTTTTAGACATATCCACAATAAAACTTTTTTCTTGGAACTTTGTCTTTCGGGCTGATTTACTTTTTTAATCAAGTAGCAATTCACATCACCTGGAGCTTAAAACAAAATAAGATATCAATGAATTAGAAAATGCTTTATCGATTGTGTAAAAAATTTTAAACATAAATATCACCAGAACGACCATAACAAGATCTTGAGAAAATGAAGTTTCATAATTCGTTCGAATACCAGGTGCATTTTCTTGTGAACCCAATGAAATGAACTCTTATTCTTTGTTTTAGATATATAATAACTGTATTCTAGAGGCTATGCTTTAATTGTAAATAATCCTCCACATTCTTTCAGTGTAAACTCTTTAAAGAGTCATGAATTTTATTTATACTCTCTCTGTCTTTGAGAGTCTTTTGTTTATTTGCTGTTTCGTTCTTTGTGAAATAACACTCCCAGAGGAAAATCCCCCTCTCTGCTTAAGGAATTAGGCCAGAGACAAAAGCAGGGAATTCTTTAAGCCTTGTTTTGTGCTAAGAGAAATGTTTGACATTTCTGTGGAGAGGTGTTTAGTTTGGATTCATTAGGTCTTAGGGACTCTTTTCTCTTTTCTGGCCTTTCAGATTCTGTCACTGTTTTTTTCTGTGTTTGGTAGACTGGAGAGAATTTACCGGGGTGTAATTAGGTTTCCTACATTCAAATAGCAAAAATCCAGTTTTAAATAGTTAGACCAAGTATTCCTCTCACTCAGCAGGCCCAAACCTGAATCCCACTTTCTGATACCCATCTGGGTAGAAGAGCAGGCAGCAGCACAAGCAAGGAAGAAAAAGGCTTTCACAGAATTTTATGCCCTGGTTGAAATAAATCCCTCTCCTAAGCATCTCTAAGCAAAGTCGCTTGACTGTCACTCCCATAGTTCTATCCAGGAAAGCCAAGACATTTGGTTTTCCAATGCTTCATCAAGGAACACTAAATAAATTCAGCTTTAACATCATCTTCTTGATGTTAAAGTTTTTGATAACTGTAACATCATAGGGGCTTCTGTGGTAGCTCAGCTGGTAAAGAATCTGCTTGCAATGCAGGTGACCCTGGTTTGACTCCTGGGCTAGGAAGATCCCCTGGAGAAGAGATAGGCTACCCACTCCAGTATTCTTGGGTTTCTCTGATGGCTCGACTGGTAAAGAATCTGCCTGCAATATGGGAGACCTGGGTTCGGAAAATCCCCTAGAGAAGGGAACGGCTACCCACTCCAGTATTCTGGACTGGAGAATTGCATGAACTGTACAGTCCGTGGGGTCACAAAGAGTCAGACACAACTGAGCAACTTTCACTTAACATCACTTTTACTACAAAAGGAAATCTATTTACTTACTTTTTATTTTATAACACCTTGAGTGGCCCCCATGCCTTCTCAAGATCATTTGAAAGATGTGTAGTGTCTAGCCTTGGAAATGGCACATTCTTGACAGGGCATCACAGCTATATATTTTGCCTTTACAAACAACAGAGATACTTTGCTAGATTATCGGTTTCATTAGCAGAATTAGTAGAAGCTCAATTACTTGGCCCTTCCCCAAATCCTAGAGCTTGGACATAGATATCCTTTTCCTCTTGCATGTGACTTGACTGACCAAACTCAAGATGATTTGCTTTTGAATTTTTGCTGCAGGAATGAAAGCAGAAAAAGGTGCCACTCGAAGGTGCCACTCAAGGGCAATTCAGAGATTAGCGAGCATAAGCCACACAGACAGTGCAGGCTTCTCTCTAGCTAAATCCCAACTGATGTTCCAAAGCCTGCCCGTCTCACCCCAAAGGCCTCAGACTTGCAGTTTAAGAAATATGCCCTCTGGCCACTGCTGGGTCATATGTTCCCCATACACACCACGCCTAGAGAGTGATGAAGTTCATAGGGCAGCTGAGGAGCCATGGGCAAGCCCCCACCAGTGACAGTCTTACTGGAACACAAGCTTTCTTTGGCTGGCTGACAATAACCCTTTGGCAGATCTGGCAGGGAGAGCATTAACCAAAAACAAAAGACACACCAAAGGAAGGCCTAGTGCCCGTGATTAAACAGGGAAAGACCAGATAATAACATCTTTAGTGGATTGCACCATTGTCAAGTACACCTTCCCAAGCCTCCCACAGCCCCTGCAAAAGTACCGATTTGTCTTCATCAAAAGAGAACCTGTGAGTCATGTCAACCAGCCCCAGCAACAAAGATGTGTATCAAGTACTAACTCCCTTCAGCCTACTGACTCCAGGAGAGCTTTCATGGTGTACCCCAGTGGATTTTCTTCTGTCATTGAATGTTAAACTCCTATTATGTGTGTTAAAATTAATTCTAATCTTAGACTTATTTAATAGAGTGAAAACAGACTGTTTTGCCCCTCCTGTTTGAAACTCTAAACTGTACATTGTAATTCAATTTCTGTGAGGACCTAGAATTTCATAGCAAAAACCTCTGGGTCTTTGTAGTTCTGTGTAATTGAGAAACCTTTGAAAAGACATGTAAAGTTAGCAAAAAGTAATGGTTGTAATCACTGATTCTTTAAGAATGTGAAAGATAAAACTATCAGACTTTATTCACTGAAGAATAAGTAGGAAGGGAAGAAGGGATAACACAATGAGCACGAATATCAATAATAGAAGTAATTATTTAGACCATTAGAAGAAAGATTTAATTCCAAGTGGAAACCATGGGTTGAAATGTAAAAGTGTCCTATCCTAAAAGAAAGGACATAATGGTCTCTGGGGAGAAAATGGGATCAAAAGGAAAAGAAGAAATGTCAAAAACTATAGTTCATTTAAGTATATGCACTATAGCCCCCCAAATGTCTTCCTTTGAATCAAGTGTTAAAAAAAAAAAAACAAAACTTAGGGATCAGACAGGAGATTTGCAAAAATGGAAAATGTCCCCAGATCATTATAGAAGGATGGCATGCTACTGATCACTCTCTTTGGGGAACACCTGTCATTCTTGACAATGAGCCCATCCTTAAGAGAAGCATTGCCACCTTCATCCTCTGCAGGGATTCTAGAGCAACAGGAGGAGTAAGAAAGAGAACCAGCTAAGGAGTCTCAATTTCTTCTATCTGAAAGAGCAGAGGGAAGAAAATAAATGTCATAGTCCTTAAAGTAACACTACTTTGGGTGATAATGCAGAAGGATAAATTTGTGAGATGGATAAACTTATTTCATCACATAGAATAAGTTTGA
Source organism: Oreotragus oreotragus (assembly GCA_006410675.1). Lineage (NCBI taxonomy): Eukaryota > Metazoa > Chordata > Mammalia > Artiodactyla > Bovidae > Oreotragus > Oreotragus oreotragus. The sequence goes on along the minus strand of SJYX01009959.1, from coordinate 85,524 downwards.
GTTGACCAGATATATTTTAATAATTGTATTTATCATTTTCTCTCTTGTTAAAAAACTCAAAGACAGAGACAAGGGAAGCCCTTCTTGAATATGGAAGAAACAAAGTTTGCCTGAAAGATGCCTTGGCATATTAATTATTCAATGGCAAATAGATTGGGCAGAATGCCATTGAACAAAAGGCCAATGATAAGGACATAATGACAGAATTTGCTCTGCAAGTAGGCATCTATTCATACCATATAAAATCAATTACTATAATTCCCACAGGACTTTCTCCCCCTTAAATCTACCAAATATAATGTGTTCTAACATGCAAAGAAAGCTAGAAAGAACAGTCTCCATCTTAACCCTGAAGCTCTTGGGCCTCAGCACCTCAGTGTGAAAATTTAGCGTCTTCATTATTTGCAATTAATTAGAATGAAATGTGCCTCTATATTTTAAATTTTGTGTAAAGATACTTTTTATATTCCGAACAAAAAGAGTTGCTTTCCTTGAATAACATTCCTGAGATTTGTTCATTACTGTGAAGATAATAACTTTAAATAAACATGATCTTTAAACTTCTTAATAAAGACAAATTGCCTTCTTTAGCCATTATAAAAATAGCATATTTTGTAATCAGATGTGGTTCAGAGTTTTGAGACTGTGCAAATTAGCATTTCTTTTCGACAGTAGTTTTGCTTTTCTTAATGATGATCAAGCCATGTTCCATCCTCCCTGGCCTACTGGCAGATAAGATAGAACGACTTGAGGCATGAAAGATGTGATTACGTCCCATACAGTCAGTTAGTTCCTAACTCCTTCTCTCTGTGTGAGGTCTAAGATGCACAAGTCCATACCGCAAGAAAATATGATTGATTTCCAAAGGGAATTGTGGAAGCCAAACAACACCTATTTGGAAATGGGGCTTTGTTGAACTGTTTCTAGAAATAAGCAAACAGTCTCAGAAAATTAATATAAGTAATATTGGTTCTCTACAGAATGGATTTCATTTAGACTCAGATATTTTGTGTCATACCATTTAACAGGATAGCATGAAAGTTCATGTTACCTTTCTAACAACTGCAAACATGGCTCTGGTTTCTCACATTATAAGTATAGCCCTCTTCAAAATTTGAAGAGGTTTCTATAGAAATTTTTTCTCTAACATTTGGATTAATACAAAAATCAAATTGCTTGCTTACAGGTGCTAATAGAAAGTTTTGGTACAGCATTAAACAAATTCCGACCATAACAAGATGACTTTAAATGTGATTAGATATTGTTTTAAATGTGATTATCTCAACTCCTTTTTTATTGTTACAAAATAAAGACTTTTTTCCCTTAGGTTGCCTGTCACTTTTGAAGCAGGAAACATGATGAATTTCAGCACATTTGCCTTGCTATGCTTTATCAAGCTCATTAGAAATGATGCATGATCTGAACTTTACAGAGGAAAAAAATACATGGACACTTTCTTTTTTATCTTCTCTATTTACCTCTGAAATCATGCTGCTCTACTTGTTGCACCAACTAACTGCTTATTAAGAAAAAATAGTCTTGCCTGTAAAACTCATGACTTTCCTTTACAATAGCCGTAAACTTTAGGTGTTCATTCTCAAAGAGTGATATCTCTAAATTTCTAGCTCAGAATGCTTCACTTTATTTTTCCATTATCATGCAATGCTGACAAACAACTTCATATATGTGTATAGATTTGATGGTAAAGGTTATTTCTTTAATCCAATTTCCCAGTGTGATACACTTATAATAAAAACCTTCAATGAGAAAGCTTCGGCTTAATGAAATCAACTTTCATCCATAAATTTAAACAAATCTTATTCTCGCTTAGAATTCTATGGCATGCTAAAAATTCATTTTTAAAGAAAAATTTAAGACTGAGTTTTAAGATGATTGATGCCAAATAAGTTTTAAATAAGTCTTGAAAATCCAAAAATTATTACAGAGATAAAACGTCATATCTTCTTACTTCTCTCTACTGTATTTGAAAATTTGATTTATACTAAAACCTAGACAGACTCACCATGATGAAGGTCATCAGATAAAAATAATGTTTCTCCAAGTTTAATTCAGTACTTATCAGCTAGAACAATTTCTCTCTAATCCTTCAGATGTTAACTGCTATTGAGATGTAAAATGCAAATGAATATTATTTTTAAATGTTACATACAGAGTTGGTAAAAGCACTCCAGCTTAAAAAGAAGAAAGGTGGCTTCTTTGATAGCAAATAAACATATTATCTGAATTTCATTTTCATTAATATGTCTTTTATTTCTGGCACTTGTGTTGATGAGTTTCCTTGGTAATAGAATGAACAGTGAGGCACTTATGTTAAACATGATAACCAAATTCCAAAATCTTGGAGAAATGCTCTGTTATTGTTTAACACGTTGCCTGGGAGAAACTTCTAGGCGGTCCAGGGGTCAATCTCTATTTGCAAGCATATTTTCAAACTGAATATCTATACTTTTGCGTCTGTAGTTAATCAGCTCACACACAGAAAGTTTTATGTTTTATGTGTAATAGTTTCATGTATTATGTGTAATAGTTTCATGTTTTATGTGTAATAGTTGCTTTACAGTTTCAAGCTGGTTATCACCAACATCAGCTCATTTTCTTCCTTTATTTCTCTTGGAAACTTTCTGTGTCAGGTACTTTACTGAGTTCTGGAGTACTGTGTCCCTGAACTGATGGAGATGACAGTCTGGTGGAAAGACCAATCTTAATCTATCATCACCCAATTAGATAAAGGATTAAGATACTTACAAGTGAAGAGGCCTGAGAAGGAGGATTCATGAGGCTCTTCAAGCATATGTCAGGGGTCCCTGATCTAGTATGAAATGTCAGGGGTCCCCAGCCTAATGCAAGGTGTGAGGGGGCCCCATACCTAGAGCAGGATGTCACGGGGCCTGGACCTAGCCTGGAGATAACAGGGCTCTAGCATGGGATTTAAAGATTCTTTCCTTAGAAAGAATGTTAAAAATGAATTCAAGTTTCTAAAAGAAAGCTAGTGAGGCTGAAAGGAAGAAGGGATGAGGCTGACAGGGGTAACAGGGCCAGATCATGCCAAGTCCTGAGGTCATCATAAGGATACGATTTTTGCTCACAAACCAATGGAAGGCCATGAAGAGACAGAGAAAGTTTCAGTACAAAGAAAGGGACACAACTTGGCTTGTATTTTTTATAGATGATTGACATAGACACCCTTCAAGGTAGACCCCACTGAACAAATGTAGAAACTAAGACCTTAATACGGATTTCCTTGTCAAAGGAGGGGAGTGCAGTGAGTGTTGGTGTGTGCACTCGCCTGCACTTGCAGTGTGTACTTGTGTGTCTACAATTCTGTTCTTATCATTTCCATCAGAGAGTTCTGTCCACTACTGCACACATTCAAAATCAAGGCTATGCTTCTCATTAATTTTTTGGTGGTATTTAATTTTAATGTCAAGTGGGAGGATATAAATGAAGTAGTCTGCAAACTATAAAAGTCTAAGAGAAAAGTTATTTTTAATTATGAATTTTTCTTTAATGTGTGCTATTGGTTATCTAAGGAATTTACTGGATCCATTATATTTTACACAATTTTAGAAGCAGTTTGGCTCAAAGACTAGAGTGGCATCTGAGTAGTAGCAACATGATTCATTTTAAAAAGCCGATTAAATAGAATTATATTAGCATATCACAGAACAATTCCTTTATTACATACTAAATAATAATTATAAATAGGTTTTCCAACATTAAAGGAGTATAAACATCAGATCTGAGCAAAATATGGTGTATTATATTCTACTGAGTTCTGACAAGTGGGCAAACACCACTTGAAGGTAGAAAGTCCATTGTGGCTTATACTAAAGTAGAATGTTTCTCCCTGATGCTTCTTTTCATAGCTGGTTCTGTGCTCAGGCCACATGCTAGATAAGAGACTAGCTTTGGGCAATCTTTCCCCAGGACTTGGTTCAGTTTAGTTCAGTTCAGTCGCTCAGTCGTGTCTGACTCTTTGCGACCCCATGAATCGCAGCACACCATTAAAAGAGAGGTAAAGTAAATTAAGGAAAATGCATACTATGACATTTTTGGAGATGTTCAAACAAAGAATAAGGTAGAGGTTTACATATAGACCTGGAAAGGTGGACATAATGCATGATATGAAAACAAATTACCAGGTAAAAGAATATGAGTAATTTCATGTTTGTGTATACAAGAAAGAAGCGGAGATAATCGAACACTCTTCACAACGGTTGCTTTGTGGTGCAGGGGTAGGGGAAGTAGCGGGATACGTGCGCTACAGTCTTCTGAATGAGCACTTACCCTAATACTCTGCGAGGCAGTGGTGTTTATCACCCCAACTTTTATGTTGTAAACTCAAAGAAAACGCTTAAAGCAAAATTTCAACCTTAGTACATTTAAGGTAATGTGAAAATTTTCTCTATTTGTGCCCCGCACATATATTATTTGAATACTTTATCTATGCCATGAATTTTGCCAAACAACTATAATATATATGCAAATACACATTGCACACAGACACACACACACACATCTCTGCTCTCATAGAGCTAACAGACTGTGTGCATACATGCTTTTCTTTACTCTTTCTTAAAACGCATACCTGCTGTTATTCTTCCTATTTTATTTCCTAATTTAGTAATTATTATTTTGAATATTCCATCAAAGAGAAGTCCCAAAATGGACATAATTATTGCCCTATAGGTGAGCATTGAGGATTAAGTGGCCTAACACAGGGGTCCCTAGAAGGAAAACAGTTTCATTAACACCTTCCCTTCCTCTACCTCTAGTACCCAACCACCTTATATACCACTTTCATTCTCACAATAGCAATATAGTATTAGTGTCCTGATTTTACCAATGAGAAGTTCAGAGAAAGTTTGTAAGGAAAATATGATTCACTGCCACTTTAAAGGAAAAAAAAAAAAAAAAGCTCCTTCTAAATTGCCTATTTCAGTTCAGGAGCTTGATTAATGGTTACATAATCATTATGTTTAATCCATGAAAAGCTCCAACTGGATACATATCTCAGATTTGTATCTGAGGGAATTCAAAGATAATAAAGTCTTAGTTCACATCAGGGACTAACTTACCAGGTTGTTAGCAAGGGTATCAAGCAACACTAGTGAGTAATCCCTCTCACCATGAGAACAGACTCATCCCCACCCAAGTACAGGTGTCAGGTGAGGAGGAATTCTCCATTTCAAGTCTTCCTTCCTTGTTGTTACCAGAATGGACATTCTCAGCTAGTGCTCCTTAGGTGGAATTAAGTTATTCTTCCTCCTTCATATGTCCTCAAATTCCCCTTGACATTTTGGTGGAAACCAGAAGAATGAAAAGAACACAGGACTGGACTCTCCTGGTGGTACAGTGAATGAGAATCTGCCCACCAAAGCAGGTAAACAGGATCGATCCCTGGTCTGGGAAGATTCCACCTGCAGGGGAGCACCTGCAAGCCACAAGTGCTGAGCCTGAACACTGCAGCTACTGCAGCCCACGTGCCTAGTCTGTGCTCCACAGCAAGAGAAGTACCGCAAGGAGAAGCCCCGCGCTGCGATGAAGATGAAGAATGAAAAGAACACAGGACTGGACTCTCCTGGTGGTACAGTGAATGAGAATCTGCCCACCAAAGCAGGTAAACAGGATCGATCCCTGGTCTGGGAAGATTCCACCTGCAGGGGAGCACCTGCAAGCCACAAGTGCTGAGCCTGAACACTGCAGCTACTGCAGCCCACGTGCCTAGTCTGTGCTCCACAGCAAGAGAAGTACCGCAAGGAGAAGCCCCGCGCTGCGATGAAGAATACGCCCGACTCTCCGTAACTAGAAAGCCATGAGCAACAAGGAGGCTCAGCGCAACCATGAATAGATAAGGGGATGGATTTTTTTTAAGTTCAGGACCGGGCACGGCTGAGGTACTTGATGTGCGGGGAACAAAGGCAAAGAGGAGGCATGAGTTTAATGGAGAGGCTGAGAATAAACTTAGCTTTAACACTTCACGCTGGGAAGATCACCCCTAAACAGAAGCTTCCTTTTCTTACAGAAAGCACCACACCTTCTGCCTCTGAAGGACTCCTAATTGAAGGAGGTTTCCCCCTCTCCAGAGGTCCTAGCCTGGAATGCATGGTCTTTCCCCTTCTCTTCTGCCGAACCCACGGGGTTTTTTTTCAGGCACCGAAGAGGGCTCAAAGCTGCTTCCCTACACTATCTGGAATCTTGGAGTCTAAACTCTGCATATTCACTTATTAAAGGACAGACTTGTCATGCATTTCAGTTGTGCCTAAGGATATTAGTATTAAGTTATGCCAACCTACTTTACTCCTCCAGAGGCAGGAGAGTAGTGGTTATGGGCATAGAACTTCAAGTTTAAAGGTTTTCGTTACAATCACCAGTCTGCTCCTGATTAAATTTTGGCAATTAAATTTTGGCTAGCTCTGAGTCACCTTTATATATATACAGTTCATGGGGTTCTCAGCAAGAATACTGGAGTGGTTTGCCATTCCCTACTCCAGTTGGGTGGTTGGATGGCATCACCAATCAATAAACATGAACTTCCACAAATTCCCAGAGTTAGTGAGGGACAGAGAGGCCTGGCATCCACAGGGTTGCAAAGACTTCAACACAATTTGGCAACTGAACAACAACAAGCTAGTTTTTATATAATGACAAAACTATTCTATTTTTCATAAAATTGTGAATATTAAGTGTGGCTGGCCAGCATAGGAAGCTCTCATCATCATCACCATCATTAATATTTTATAGATCTAAAAACCTTAACAACTTCCATGTTGGGTTATAATGTCCATTCTTTCTGACCCCAGGCTTGAACTTTTCTTAAACTGTGACTCATCTCTCATCTCCCTCGACTTCCCTGGGAGTGGCTTCATTTCACCTGATGCTTGTCTAGCCTTTGGAACTATTAGGATGGCCAAAAAATATGTTCATTCTTTTTCTGTACAATAGTTCTAGTAGAGCTTAGCTGTCTTTAATTCCATTTGAAACATTTTTGTTAGATTGTATTGTGACAGCTATTATGTTATTTTAGTCACCAGCTATCATATCAATGTGCATTTAATAAAAAATTAACCAGTTTACCAAAATTGGTAAGTTGTTGTGTAACCAATTTAAGATTGAGGGTGGAAGAAAAAAGCAACACTTTCATCATATTATATTTTGTTATTTCAAGAAAGGTAAAAATGAAGCTGAAATGCAAAGAACCTTTTATGGAGAAAGTGCTATAACTGATCAAATGTGTCAAAAGTGGTTTGTGAAGTTTTGTCTGAAAGTTTCTCACTGTACAATGCTCCATAATCGAACACAATAGTTGAAGTTGATGGTGATCAAATCAAGACATTAATTGAGAACAATAAATGTTATACCACATGGGAGATAGCTGAATTACTCAAAATATCCAAATCAAGTATTGAAAATCATTGCACCAGCTTGGTTATGTTAATCACTTTATTTTTGGGTTCCATAGAAGTTAGGGAAAAAAAATCCTTTTGGACCTATTTCCACATGTGATTCTCTACTTAAATATAAAGAAAACATTTGATTTTTAAAACAAATTGTGACAGGCAATGAAAAGTGAATATTGTACAGTAATGGTATTGAGTGGGCTTCCCTGATGGCTCAGACAGTAAAGAGTCTACTTGCAGTGCAGGAGACCCAGATTCAGTTCCTGGATTGGGAAGATCCCCTGGCAGAGTAAAGGGCTACCCACTCCCATATTCTTGCCTGGAGAATTCCATGGACAGAGAGCCTGACAGGCTACAGTCCATGGGGTCACAAAGAGTCAGACACAACTAAGTGGCTAACACTTTGATTTGAGCTTCCCCAGTGGCTCAGTGGGTAAAGAATCCACCTGCAGTGCAGCTGACACAGGAAATGCAGATTCAATCCCTGGGTTGGGAAGATCCCCTGGAGTAGGAAATGGCAACCCACTCCAGTATTCCTCTCTGGGAAATTCCATGGAGAGAGGAGCCTGGCAGGTCTCAAAGAGTTGGACATGAATGAACACATGATACACAATGTGGAATGAAAGACTGTGGGGCAAGTGGAATGAACCGCAAGCAACCACACCAGAGGCCGTCTTCATTCAAAGGTGATGTGTATGTGGTGGAGTTAGGAGGGAATCTTCTATTATGAGCTCCTCCCAGGAAACCAAATAAATTCCAACAAGTACAGCTCCCAGTTAGGCCAACTGAAGATACCACTTGAGGAAAAGTGTCCGGAATTAGTCAACAGGAACTGTGTCATCTTCCAACAGGATAATGCAAGACCACATGTTTCTTTGGCAACCAGGTGAAAGCTGTTATAGCTTGGCTGGGAAATTCTGATTTATCTGCTGTATTCACCAGACATTGCAACTTCAGATGTCCGTTTATTTAGATCTTTACAAAATTCTCTTCATGAAAAAATTTCAATTCCCTGGAAGTCTTTTAAAAAAGCACCTGGAATAGTTCTTTGCTCAAAAAGATTAAAAGTTTAGGGAAGATGGAATTATGAAGTTGCCTGAAAAATGGCAGAAGGTAGCGATGGCACCCCGCTCCAGTACTCTTGCCTGGAAAATCACATGGACGGAGGAGCCTGGTGGGCTGCAGTCCATGGGGTCGCGAGGAGTTCGGACACGACTGAGCGACTTCCCTTTCACTTTTCACTTTCATTCATTGGAGAAGGAAATGGCAACCCACTCCAGTGTTCTTGCCTGGAGAATCCCGGGGAAAGGGGAGCCTGGTGGGCTGCCATCTGTGGGGTCACACAGAGTCAGACATGACTGAAGTGACTTAGCAGCAGTAGCAGCAGTGGAACAAAATGTTGAAAACATGGTTCAACAAATTTCTTGCAGAAAATGAAAAATGTGTTTTTTTTATTTTTTCTTTTAAAACTGAAGAACTTTTTGGCCAACCCATAGAAGGTTCTGTTGCTCCTTGACATCCTGGATGACAGTGCCCCTGTTGAGTACCGGTCAGGACCCATCAGAACAGGCCTCTGTTTCTTGCACATTGGCTAAGATAAGATTTCAAGAAAGGCTTTTCTATTTTCTGTGACTCAAAGTTTCAACCTTCTCACTCGGCACTTTCAAGCTTTCCCAGAACTTTAATTGTTGTCCTTAGTCTAATCTGGCTCAAGAGTGATTTATGTGAAATTCTTTGAAAATTATAAAGTGCTGTAGAAATGTTGAAATTGTTATTGCTTGTGTCTTCTGCTTAGCTGTTAGTAACTCTTATCACAAAATTCTGATTATTATATCTAAAACACCGGGACTTCCCTGGCTGTCCAGTGGTTAAGACTCTGTGCTTCCAACTTAGAGGGTGTGGGTTCAATACCTGGTTGGGGAAGTAAGGTTCCCACATGCTGTGCAGCCTAAAGGAAAACTACAAAAATCCCCCCAAATAAAATTAACGCATCAAAAATCTTATTCACATTTTGATCTTTTCTGTACTTCTACATCTACAGCAAAGTTACATATTTACTTATATTCTGAAGGAGAAGGTCTTACAATATCATTTTTTTTGTTTTTGGTAGGATACTTTTCCAGATTTTTGAGGACTTATATAGTTTCTTGGTCTTTCAATTCAATAAAACCTCTGTAGTTATGGAAAACTGGGAATAAAGTTAAGTTATTTAAGATGTATTTAATTCTTTAAGAAAAACAGTTTAATTAGTTTCTATTCATAATCATGTCTATTAATCAAGTCTTGATCTAAGATCGTATAGAAAATTATTTTGATGAATATATATATATTTCACAACCTTTGAAACAAAACGGTTTTATGGGACAAATAATGTCACTATAATATTATTTAAATCACTCTTGCTCTGATATACTGTCATTCAATAACTATCTTGCATATTAATGATAAAAGACAAACAATCCTATAGAAAAATGGAAAATGACTGTGAACAGCCATTTACTAAAAGAAATATAATCAATAACAATTTTTAAATGGTTACAACTTGAATTAAAGCATAAAATTTAAGATGAGGCCTTATTAAATTTGTTTTATTGCCCAAAATATAGAAGATTTATAATGTCCAATGTTAGCTATTTTGAGCAGCACTATCCAGTAGAACTTTGATGAGGAACAGATATCTTAGTTATTTTTCTGAATATGGGAAGATACAGAAAATTAGGCTCATAAAAATTTCCCCTGAAAACATCCAGCTGTCAGAGAGCCAAATCTTTTAGTTTCTCAGAGCACAGGGGTCTCATCTCGATTTTGCTCTGAATCCCCTTCAGGTTGTAGTGTCAGTGACGGCAGTGGCTGGTGGCTTGGTCCTTATGGAACTGACAATGTCAGCCTCGTTATTTTATAATTCTCTCCCTTTCAGTCTTCATTTTGACCCCGAGTTGGCAGGCATTTCATGATCAGTTTGTCCCTAAGAATGCTCATTCCTAGATCGAGAGACAATTTCATTAATATGTTACTCAGTTTACTACTATTGGATGAGGCCTGTTACAGGAACTAAAAGCCTCTGGATCACCGGTCTCACTGGTCTAGAAAGTGACTCCATCTTATTCTTTTTTCAGTTATCTTAGAGTTGCTGCTGCTGCTAAGTCGCTTCAGTTGTGTCCGACTCTGTGCGACCCCATAGACGGCAGCCCACCAGGCTCCCCCGTCCCTGGAATTCTCCAGGCAAGAACACGAGTGGGTTGCTATTTCCTTCTCCAATGCATAAAAGTGAAAAGTGAAAGTGAAGTCGCTCAGTCGTGTCCGACTCTGTGCGACCCTCTTAGAGTTACACTATTACAATTATTGGTCTTATAGAACTATATTTGTTCAGTCATTTAAAGTATCCAACCATCATTAATTTTTTCTGAGGCTCAGGCACACATTTGGTAATGTGGGCAACAATAATCTTATAAAATAGGCAGAATAACATTGAAACATATACAGGACCATATGTAAGGTAGACAACCAGGGCAAGTTTGATGCGTGAAGCAGGGCACCCAAAGCCGGTGCTCTGGGACAACCTAGAGGGGTAGGATGGGGAGGGGTCAGGGAGGGGGTTTCAGGATAGGAGGGGACACATGTATGCCTATAGCCAATTCATGCTGATGTATGGCAAAAACCACTGCAACACTGTAAAGTAATTGTCTTCCAATTAAAATAAATTAGTTAATTTAAAAAGTAAAATAAAATAAAAGAATATAAGTAATATACCTAGCAACAAAAGACCACATGTGAGTATTTAAACTAAGAACTTTCATTAGACGCAGCCTGGATCTTCTCGAGTTGTCTGACCAGTCTTTTTGACCCTGATTGCTGTCTTCAAGAGAAATGATCTGTTGACATTGTACATAAAGTTTATCAAAGATGTCTGCATGTACCAGATGAGTGATGGATCACTGTGACTACTTATAGGATTGAGAAAGAAATATCATCTTTTAAGGAGTTACGTGGATGGTGTCAGAAGAGGAAAAATTGATCTTTATGCTTGAGCAAGTATATCTGCCATTGAGGAGGCCTGGTTAAGGCTTTATGCAGATGGATGGAGAATGCACACTAGTGGGGAGGGAGGAGTTTCAGACAGGCAGAGAAAATTTCATGTTTAATTTTTTCTTATCTTACCTTAAAATATGAATTTTTATTTCATCAAGAAGAAACTCAAAGAAGTATATCCTGTTTTTAGAGTCAAACTTTTCTATAATAAGCATAACTCCAGTTCTCATTGGTGGTGAAATTCCTGGCCTTTGCTCAGTATTCTTGGACCCCAATCCTCCTTTCCAAACATGCCGATAAATATTTTCTTTCAAATATGCCTCAGCCTCTGAGCCATGCTATTACTCATATTCTTCCCTATATTCAGAATGTCCTGCTCTCTCTCTTCAGGTTCAAATCCTACCCATCCTTCAAGAGCCAGTTCACATTCTGAGGTTCTTCTTTATCCAGCTCCACTGACAGCAATGACCAGATTTCTTCTTCTCCATCATTTTTATGAACTTTTTCCTCTCCATCATTTCCTTTATCTGTGCCTGCTATATATAAATATATTTAATTTTTATATCTCTCTCACTGCTACTGCTAAGTCGTTTCAGTTGTGTCCGACTCTGTGCGACCCCATAGACGGCAGCCCACCAGGCTCCCCCATCCCTGGGATTCTCCAGGCAAGAACACTGGAGTGGGTTGCCATTTCCTTCTCCAATGCATGAAAGTGAAAAGTGAAAGTGAAGTCGTTCAGCCATGTCTGACTCTTCGAGACCCCATGGACTGCAGCCTAGCAGGTTCCTCCATCCATGGGATCTTCCAGACAAGAGTACTGGAGTGGGATCTAATATAATACCATGTACAAGGTCCAGGTTTCATATATTTTTTCTTGAATAAATAATTTTTAATGTGACTTTTACTGAGTCATGCTTGGGACTGATGAAATAATTAGGATGGGGCCTCAAAGGTCCATAGAGTCCCAAAGCGAAACTCTTTAGTAAAACTTTAGTTTAGTCAGAGGTTGGATGTACTTTTATCATGTATATCATGTTTGCTTGCAATCTCTCCTAGCAAGGAATTGTGAAGAATTCAATAGACTTCCTATAACCACTCTTGGAGATTAAGAGAATAAATTTTATAGCCTAATACTTCAGTACTTCCCTACCACTATACATACATACATACATCATGACAAAGACATTTATTTCCATTATTTTTTAAATTAAAATCCTTTTTTTTTAATTTTTATTTTTACTTTATTTTGCTTTACAATACTGTATTGGTTTTGCCATACATTGACATGAATCCCCCACGGGTGTACATGAGTTCCCAATCCTGAACGCCCCTCCCACCTCCCACCCTGTACCTGTCTCTTATACACATCTAGATGTGTATAAGAGACAGCCCTATGGCAGAAAGTGAAGAGGAACTAAAAAGCCTCTTGATGAAAGTAAAAGTGGAGAGTGAAAAAGTTGGCTTAACGCTCAACACTCAGAAAAC
>SJYX01009959.1:55654-67990 GCA_006410675.1 Oreotragus oreotragus | reverse complement strand
TTTTTTTTTTTTTTTCTAAGAATTTCATAGAAAATGAAACGTAGTAAAATGTGACTGAAATGTGAGGTTTGCTCATGTTTCATTGGTGGTGTTTGTTCAGAGATGGGAGCATGGAAGAAGGGCTTGGAATACATAGTACACTGAAAGAAGATCTATTCATCTACGTGTTGTTTAGTTGCTAGGTCACATCCAACTCTTGTGATCCTGTGGACTGTAGCCCATCAGGTTCCTCTGTCCATGGGATTTTCCAGGACTGGAGTGGGTTGCCACTTCCTTCTCCAGGGAATCATCCCAACCCAGGGATCAAACCCAAGTCTCCTGAGCAAGAGGCAGCTCCTGCATTGCAGGCAGAGTCTTTACCACTGAGCCACAGGGGAAGACCAGTTCACTTGTCTGACTTCTCCCTAATCTGTACTCTTCCCCCAGAGCGGGATATGTATTCCCACTTGCCGCTGTATTCCCAGTGTCTTTCTTAGTGTCTGGTATACCAGTGAATGTTACTAGAAAAAATAAACTGTACAGAAGAGGAAGACAAGTGATTAGACTTTGAGATGTTTTGCAGAACCTAAAATACCTAAAAGGATCATGAATCCCACCTGTTGGTTTCTTAAAAGTGGACATTTGGAGTGGACCTGGGAGTGATCTTCTCAGTGTTAACCGTAACAGCAGAGTCCAGAGTCAGGACCAACAAGAATTTGTTCATGAAGAAAGATTTGTTTCAAGGGTCTAATGCTTTTTAAAACTATCATCAAGGCTTATATAGCAGCTACATCTGCTAATGTGAATGAAGAGGAAGCCAGCGTGAGAATGTGATTTTTATCCCTCGTTTCAAGTAGACAGATTGGGTGGTGCTTTTCTAGTACTCCAGGCTCATTTGTTCTGTGTAGCTTTCTCCAACCTTCTCCCCTGTTGGGAAGAAATAACTCCTTGGTGTTAGCATAGCAACTTCACACATCTCTTAGCACTGTTACTCTTAAAGCATATTTCACTTGTAATAAATCAAGATCCTTGCTGGAAAGGGAAATGGAAAGGAAACTAAGGGTTAATTGACTCATTGTTCCGTCAGATACAATACTCGCTTTTTAAAATATTCCATGCCTCATTTTTTTAATAGCTTTATTTTATTTATGTATTTGTTTTCGGCTGTGCTGGGTCATCACTGCTGCACAGGCCTTTCTCTAGTCGTGGAAGTGGGGGGGCTCCTCTCTAGTTGCAGTGCATGGGCCTCTTGTTGCGGGGGCTGCCCTCGTTATGGAGCGTGGGCTCTGGGGAGTGCAGACTTCAGTGGTGGCAGCCTGTGGGCTCAGTAGTTCTGACTCTCAAGCTCTAGAGCACAGGCTCACTAGTTCTGGCACATGGCCATATGTTGCTCTGTGGCATGTGGGATTGTTCTGGACGAGGGATCAAACCTGTGTCTTTACCACTGAGCCATGAGGGAAGCCCTGTACTTTGTTTTAATCACTTAATTGTATAGGTACTATTTGCCTATTTTTCAGATGAAAAAACTAAACAGAGAGGAACAGAACCTAACCAGGAGTCAATGGTGTTTCCAAGATCGCTAAACTTTACTACCACCAGTACATATTTTTTCTTCATAGTTCATGTATCTCAGGAAACTTAATGTGGGGTGCCCTCCTTGTTACTCACTGACACTCAACAACCCTTTTCCACCTGTTTTCCCCCCAAAACACAAGCTCTCAAATGTCAATTAATAAATGTGAAAGGGATGATGAACTTAGAAAAATTTACAATAGGAGTGACAATTTCAGATAAGTCATCAAATGATGTGAAAACTAGTGGACAAGCATTTCCATTTCTGCTTACGATGTAGGAAGTGGCAAGCAAATGTCAGTGCTGCCTTAACAATAAGAAAAAGTTAGGTAATTTACAAAATCATAAATTTTTTTGAAACTGTTAGGTAGTTAGAATAGGAAAAAGGAGTCCAAAATGGCTGTGGCTAAAAGACAAAGAGGGGGAAAACCCACAAAAATAGAACAAAGGAAGGTCCACGGACTGGAATGAGGACATCAGGTTAAAAACAAACAGCCCTCCTGGCTAGCTCAGTTTACATAGGGCAGGCTCAGGGGGAGGAGGAAAAAACAGAAAAAGAGGAGCCAAAATTGAGCCAGAGGCTTCTCTTTTCTTTGCATCTTTTGGGTTGACCTTTACTCACACCTCGAGGATATATTTTTCTTTGTTTTCTAAATAAAACTGAGCTGTAACATGGAGCTGTAACACTGGCCTATCCAAGGAAGTTACACAGGGCTGTAACAATGGTCCGGCCATTGCTTCAAATTTTTGTTGTGACAAGACAAAACCAAGGAAATTATAAACTCCCCCGAGTGTTGAGACTTCAAGGCAAAGCAACTGAATTTCAATGAATGGCATACATCTCTGAGAAGAGATGAGACTAAGGAATTATTTTATCTTTGACAGAACAGTAGAGGACAGTTTTGCTCTCATCAAAGCAGTTGAAGAGGAAATCAGCTACCGAATGCTGAAAATCAGTGTGTAGGATAGCTTATCAGTTTAAAATGACTGTAAGAACCTGGCCTGTGGAATGGAACTTGTGTGTTAGCATGCACTCCCCTTGTGTCCAAGCTACCAGAAGTGTTTCTGTGTAAGATCAGTGCAGGGCTGAAGATAGCACAGAGACTCCCCCTCAGTGAAACTAGTGTGCAGGTGATTGGTTAGTGATTGGTTGTCACTGGGACAAAGTTGCAAATTACCTCTCACTTGGCTGGAAACATGTCTCATATAAAACACAACTCTTAAGCTAACTGGGGGAGGGGTAGTGCCCTTTCCGACATGTAGGGCCTAGAGAAAGGTCCTCTATTTATGTGAAACTGATGATGTGAAAACTATCTAGCCCCAAGGAAAAATAGGAAATTCTCCCAGTCCTGGGACCCAGGGAGGAAAAGTCCTCTTCTCCTGGGCAAAGTGTAGCATTAAAAGACTTCTGTCTTTGGGAAAGGTGAAAGAAAAGCTCCTGGACCCTGGTTGCTGGACTGACACAGCACAGTTTAGTTACTACTGGGAGATGGTTAGGAAACTCTTTCCTGCCTAAGACCTGACACTGAGAGGAAAAACAAAACAAAGCATCTTGGAAAGGAGCAGGAATGCAGAAAAATTATGACTCCAAGGCCAGACATATAGGGCCTGCCTAAGATGGAGGCATGAATTTTATTTATGATAATTAACTGTAGTAATGACATGCCATGTTATGATTCTTTTCTAATCACTTAATTCACATGATGTCCATATTGCCAAGTTGAGAGCCTTGATTGTGATTTTCAGAATCCATTAGACATGCAGAAGTTACATTCAGCATCTGTAATCACACTGATCCACCCTCAGTCATCTTATTTACATTCCACTCTACCCTACATGTGGAGAAGGAAATGACAGCCCACTCCAGTATTCTTGCCTGGAGAATCCTATGGACAGAGGAGCCTGGAGAGCTACAGTCCATGGGATCACAAGAGTTGGACATCACTGAGTGACTAAACCACCACCTACTCTATATGGACTTCATCCTGGTGGCTCAGTGGTAAAGAATCCTGCAATGCAGGAGACGATCCCTACGTTGGGAAGATCCCCTGGAAGAGAGCATGGCAACCCACTCCAGTATTCTTGCCTTGAGAATCCCATGGACAGAGGAGCCTCGTGGGCCACAGCCCATAGAGTTGCAAAGAATTAGACATGACGGAAGTGACTTGGCACGCATGCTTGCCCTACACTATGTAACACAAGTTCTAATAAGCCTTCTAGACATCAAACATCACATCTTCTGTGAAGAAGTCTTTCCTAGCACTCTAGGCTGAATTAATTTTCCCATCTATTCTAGAAAATGAGACTGTTTATCACAGTTCACTAAACTGTCATTAATTTTGCAAAGCTAAGGCTAATCCCACGCCTACACATTTATAAGCTTTAGTATTCAAATACTACGCCACCGCAAAAACACTTACCTGACTCTTGTAAAATTCTCATCCCCATTGAACTCATTTGGAACCACACATAAGCTAAGAAATAAAGACAAGATATATTTATCTTAGTGTTTTCACTCTGATTCTTTGGGATCATACAGTAAGCTGGGCATCCTTTTGTGTCTGGTTTTTGCTATTCTAGACAAACTGAAATTACTTTGTCCAAATAAATAGTGCTGTCAACTTATAAAATAAGACTATATATATTTTCATACTGGTTGGACATTGATAGCCCTAGCCAGAAAACTGCCTACTGCATCATGACAACAAGACATATGGAAACAAAAAGTCTAATAACAGATCGCTTAGAACAAAGAGACTTGGAAGAAAAGCAAAGGTTTTTGGCTCAGAGTTCTGGGTATTTTACTTAGACCAATGTTTCACAAACTCTGTCTGTGTTTCTCAAGCTGATAATAAGTTTCCCCTGAAATGAATAATTTCCAAGTGAAATACACTGGGGAAACGATGCGCAGTGTGATTTACAACACAAATGGAGTACTTAAAGTTTTTGAGAAGTCCGACGGAAAAGAAATCTATTATACTTAAACACCTATATAGATAGCTCTCAGATCAGTAACATTTTCAGATCAGTTTGGGAGATTTTGACTTTGACTATTATCACAACTCTTTCAAGGCACGTTTTCCTTTTGTTACTCAATATCGTGTCTGTTTGATTGCATAGTACTGAAACCACTGTAGCTAATGCAAAGAAAAAGAAATTTACTAATCGGTGTTAAATGACCTAGAAAAATTCTGGGGATAAATAATGCAACAGAGTTTAGGCTGAACTTTTATCAAGGACCCCCAAAGCTTCAGCATAGAACTGTACTTCAGGACTTCCCTGGTTGTCCAGCGATTAGGGCTCTGTGCTTCCACTGAAGGGGGTGAGGGTTCAGTCCCTGGTTCAGTTCAGTTCAGTCGCTCAGTCATGTCCGACTCTTTGTGACCCCATGAATCGCAGCACGCCAGGCCTCCCTGTTCGTCACCATCTCCCGGAGTTCACTCAGACTCACGTCCATTGATTCCGTGATGCCATCCACCCATCTCACCCTCTGTCATCCCCTTCTCCTCCTGCCCCCAATCCCTCCCAGCATCAGAGTCTTTTCCAATGAGTCAACTCTTCGCATGAGGTGGCCAAAGTACTGGAGTTTCAGCTTTAGCTTCATTCCTTCCAAAGAAATCCCAGGGTTGATCTTCAGAATGGACTGGTTGGATCTCCTTGCAGTCCAAGGGATGCTCAAGAGTCTTCTCCAACACCACAGTTCTAAAGCATCAATTCTTTGGTGCTCAGCCTTCTTCACAGTCCAACTTTCACATCCATACATGACCACAGGAAAAACCATAGCCTTGACTAGGCGGACCTTAGTCGGCAAAGTAATGTCTCTGCTTTTGAATATACTATCCAGGTTGGTCATAACTTTTCTTCCAAGGAGTAAGCGTCTTTTAATTTCATGGCTGCAGTCACCATCTGCAGTGATTTTGGAGCCCCAAAAAATAAAGTCTGACACTGTTTCCACTGTTTCCCCATCTATTTCCCATGAAGTGATGGGACCGGATGCCATGATCTTCGTTTTCTGAATGTTGAGCTTTAAGCCAACTTTTTCGCTCTCCTCCTTCACTTTCATCAAGAGGCTTTTTAGCTCCTCCTCACTTTCTGCCATAAGGGTGGTGTCATCAGCATATCTGAGGTTATTGATATTTCTCCCGGCAATCTTGATTCCAGCTTGTGTTTCTTCCAGTCCAGCGTTTCTCATGATGTACTCTGCATATAAGTTAAATAAGCAGGGAGACAATATACAGCCTTGACGTACTCCTTTTCCTATTTGGAACCAGTCTGTTGTTCCATGTCCAGTTCTAACTGTTGCTTCCTGACCTGCATACAGATTTCTCAAGAGGCAGGTTAGGTGGTCTGGTATTCCCATCTCTTTCAGAATTTTCCACAGTTTATTGTGATCCACACAGTCAAAGGCTTTGGCATAGTCAATAAAGCAGAAATAGATGTTTTTCTGGAACTCTCTTGCTTTCTCCATGATCCAGCGGATGTTGGCAATTTGATCTCTGGTTCCTCTGCCTTTTCAAAAACCAGCTTGAACATCAGGGAGTTCATGGTTCACATATTCCTGAAGCCTGGTTTGGAGAATTTTGAGCATTACTTTACTAGCGTGTGAGATGAATGCAATTGTGTAGTAGTTGAGCATTCTTTGGCATTGCCTTTCTTTGGAATTGGAATGAAAACTGACCTTTTCCAGTCCTGTGGCCACTGCTGAGTTTTCCAAATTTGCTGGCATATTGAGTGCAGCACTTTCACAGCATCATCTTTCAGGATTTGAAACAGCTCAACTGGAATTCCATCACCTCCACTAGCTTTGTTCGTAGTGATGCTTTCTAAGGCCCACTTGACTTCACATTCCAAGATATCTGGCTCTAGATTAGTGGTCACATCATCATGATTATCTGGGTCATGAAGATCTTTTTTGTACAGTTCTTCCATGTTCTTGCCACCTCTTTTTAATATCTTCTGCTTCTGTTAGGTCCATACCATTTCTGTCCTTTATCGAGCCCATCTTTGCATGAAATGTTGCCTTGGTATCTCTAATTTTCTTGAAGATATCTCTAGTTTTCCCATTCTGTTGTTTTCCTCTATTTCTTTGCATTGATCACTGAAGAAGGCTTTCTTATCTCTTCTTGTAGTCTTTGGAACTCTGCATTCAGATGCTTATATCTTTCCTTTTCTCCTTTGCTTTCGCCTCTCTTCTTTTCACAGCTATTTGTATGGCCTCCTCAGACAGCCATTTTGCTTTTTTACATTTCTTTTCCATGGGTTACTTACTGGTTAGGGAACTAAAATCCCACACACCACCAAGGTGCTTCAAAAATTTAAAAAAAAAAAAGAAAAGAGAACCATAAATCTACAGGTGCTGCTCTTCCCATTGTAGTCAGGAATCTTCCTGTTAAATCAAGAGGCTGGTGCTAGAGTCAGATCTATAAACTCTATTCTGCTGTAAGTCACGTCAGCAGAACTTATCCATCACACCTGGCCCTTCTCTTTATTTTGTTGCTTGTGTGTGTGTATGTTCAATTGCTCAGTCAGGTCCGACTCTTTGTGACCCTATGGACTGTAGCCTACCATGCTCCTCTGTTCATGGGATTTTCCAGGAAGGAATACTGGAGTGGATTGCCACTTACTGCTCCAGGGGATCTTCCAGACTCAGAGAGTGAACCTGTGTCTCTTGCATCTCCTGCATTGGCAGGCAGATTCTTTTCCACTGAACCATCAGAGAAGCCCCTTCATTTTATTAATCCAGTTTAAATTCAGGTTTCAAGCTTGTGCATCTGGTTTGTAAAACATATGCATATGCAGAATCTTAGTGTCAAGGGAATATGGAAAAAGTGATTTTTCAGTTTTCCAGCCTCAACAATACTGGAAAGTGATTGAAGTAGATATGGAGATCGTCAATCCACAGTATCCTACACACCATTGCTATTTTCTCCCAGCACACATGACATTGCAAAGTAATGAGGTTTCTGATGATGCTATGAGATGAAATAATCATTTTAAAAATTTAAGAGTTAATTTTATAAAGGAAGGAACTACTATTATTACCAGTCTCTAGTTCCTTGGTTGTCTGCCACATTTCTCTGCTGAAAATTATGCCCTTGTCCTTTGTACATAATTTACCATGCAGGAGAACTGTGTGTTTATGTAAATATTGTATTTTTCCTCAAACTGTACCTGCTAGCTTTAGGATCTAGTGATACACTTTGCCCAAATCAACTGTTATTATGATGCTTGACAAGTTGTAATTTTTAATTCCACCATTTCTTATATATTTGTTTGGTGGCTTTCTACTGTAAGGAAGAATTTTCATTATCCCTTTATATATTTATCTATTTTATTTATATCAGGGAAGACTCATAGATTCTTTATTCAAGTGTTATAATCCTTTTCTATCATTGTTTTGATGTTTCAGTTTTTCCTGATTTGGCCAGGAGGAACCACTTAAAGCTGACCCCTGTGCCCTTTTGACATTATCGATCATTGTTTGGTGGCTCAGTGGTAAAGAATCCATAGTCAGTGCATAAGACAGGAGAAGTGGGTTTGATCCCTGGGTTAGGAAAATCCTTTGGAGGAGAAAATAGCAACCCCCTCCAATATTCTTGCCTGGGAAATACCATAGACAGAGAAGCCTGGTGGACTAGTCCATGGGGTTGCAAAGAGCTGACCTGACTTCATGACAGAGCGCGTGCGTGCGCACATACACACACACACACATGCACACACCCACATGATTCTTTAGCAACCTTACTTTCTGTTACCACTAGATGTTTTAGGAACATCTTTTCTCTTCCTTTGTCTGATTCTACAGCTAGTTATTTCTCCCTTGAGTACATATTTGTCATAAGACAGGAGAAGTGGGTTTGATCCCTGGGTTAGGAAAATCCTTTGGAGGAGAAAATAGCAACCCCCTCCAATATTCTTGCCTGGGAAATACCATAGACAGAGAAGCCTGGTGGACTAGTCCATGGGGTTGCAAAGAGCTGACCTGACTTCATGACAGAGCGCGTGCGTGCGCACATACACACACACACACATGCACACACCCACATGATTCTTTAGCAACCTTACTTTCTGTTACCACTAGATGTTTTAGGAACATCTTTTCTCTTCCTTTGTCTGATTCTACAGCTAGTTATTTCTCCCTTGAGTACATACTTGTTCCTCCATTTAGTGAAGTATGGTGTTTGGAGACCAAGATGTAGGCTACTGTTTTTAATCTTAAAAATAATACTTATAAACTAGCAGATGACATGAAAACAAATTGATATTACATTATTCCTGGAGCATAACAGGTCCTCAATAGAGATCTATTGAATGAATAGAGAATAATTTTTAAAGTAGATTTTAATAAGTAATTTGAGTTTGACAATTTCATCCATTATTCCTGCTCTCCATAAGACATTTTGCAGCTGTTGATGGGACAAGTTGAATTCTCCTGAATTTTATATCTAGATCTATCACTCATCTCTTCAAATACACTATATTCTGTATTTAATCTAAACCTCTTGTTCTGATGATAAGGCCTGAGACTCTAGGTCATGTGTAAGCATCTGTGCATCTATTTCCTCTGTTAATCATGTTCCAGTGAAAATTTGCCAACAACCAAGGATGTGTTTCTCTCTCTCTCTCTTTCATATACTGTACCAATGCTTGAAAACTTACCTACCCTACCAAACAAATGTTACTCGTTCATGAAGCTTTCCCTGATTTCCCTCACTTCAAGTGATTTGTACTTTTTTCACGTTCATCGAATCCTGGTTGTTTTATCTGAATTGTCTCATCTTTCACAATCATTTTATCTCAGAAGCATACTAAGTAGATTTGTCTGGGGCAGCATGTGGCAACCCACTCCAGTATTCTTGCCTGGAGAATCCCATGGACACAGGAGCCTGGTGGGCTATGGTCCATAGTGTCACAAAGAGTTGGACAATTCATTAAATTAATGTCCTTGTGATGTAAAAAGATACACACACATTTATATAAATACACATCAGTACATATACATCACTGTACTTCACCTGCTTAGTGATTTAAAAATAGCCATAGCTATAATGTTTGCCATGATTTAGGTAGCACATAGTTTTCTAAGTGTCATTTTGTTCAAAATATTAGATTTGTTTTAGAAAGAATGCATTTGTAACAATGTACCTTTTGTATGAAAGGATGAAGCCTGTTAAACTATGTACAAAATATTATGAAAAGTTATGTATTACTAGATACAATATTAAATGAGATTGGCCAATTCAAGTAATTTTTGTTAGAAGAATGCTTGTATCTCTAAAAGAATCCGTGAGTATTTCCAGAATTTGTCTTGATTATAGTAAAGGTGAAATACAATGATTAAAAGAAGACAAATTGTAATACAAAGGTTTATCATCATTTTAAAGCCCAAAAAGCCTTTTAAAGAAATACTGAATAGAGGCCAAATACAGAGAATATATTTATAGCTCCATTCTTCCCAGGTTTGACCGGAAGTGCAGAAAGTTTCCTTAGGAGGATCCCCTTCCACTTCCTTTGCATTTACACACACACACACACACACACACACACACACTCCCCTGAAACTCAAGGAAATTGCAGCGCCCTGTCTGAGACAGATTGAAAACATCTGTGCACTAAAAGAAATCATTAACAGGGCATCGGGGGACCTAGATAAATAACAGTCTTTTTACCAGGAGATTCATGATCTTAATTTTTAAAAGTTCTCCAAGTGTTCCAATATTTAGCTAGACTTAGGATCACTGGCCTCTTGTTGATAGTGAAAGACGAGAGTGAAAAAATTGGCGTAAAGGTCAACATTCAGAAAACAAAGATCATGGCATCTGCTCCTATCATTTCATGGCAAATAGATGGGGAAACAGTGGAAACAGTGGCAGATATTTGGGGCTCCAAAATCACTGCAGATAGTGACTGCAGCCATGAAATAAAAAGACACTTACTCCTTGGAAGAAAAGTTATGACCAACCTGCTGCTGCTGCTGCTGCTAAGTTGCTTCAGTCGTGTCTGACTCTGTGCGACCCCATAGACGGCAGCCCACCAGGCTCCCCCATCCCTGGGATTCTCCAAGCAAGAACACTGGAGTGGGTTGTCATTTCCTTCTCCAATGCATGAAAGTGAAAAGTGAAAGTGAAGTTGCTCAGTCGTGTCCGACTCTTAGTGACCCCCTGGACTGCAGCCCACCAGGCTCCTCCATCCATGGGATTTTCTAGGCAAGAGTACTGGAGTGGGGTGCCATTGCCTTCTCCCATGACCAATCTAGAGAGTATATTAAAAGCAGAGACATTACTTTGCCAACAAAGGTCGGTCTAGTCAAGGCTATGGCTTTTTCCAGTAATCATGTATGAATGTGAGAGTTGGACTGTAAAGAAAGCTGAGTGCTGAAGAATTGATGCTTTTGATCTGTGGTGTTGGAGAAGACTCTTGAGAGTCCCTTGGACTGCAAGAAGATCCAACCAGTCCGTCCTAAAGAAAACCAGTCCTGAATATTCATTGGAAGGACTGACTGATGTTGAAGTTGAAGCTCCAATACTTTGGCCACCTGATGTGAAGAGCTGACTCATTTGAAAAGACCCTGATTCTGGGGAAGATTGAGGGCAGGAGGAGAAGGGGACGACAGAGGATGAGATGGTTGGATGGTATCATCAACTCAATGGACATGAGTTTGAGCAAACTCCAGGAGTTGGTGATGGACAGGGAGGCCTGGTGTGCTGCAATTCATGGGGTCACAAAGAGTCGGACATGACTGAGCAACTGAACTGAACTGAGGATCACTGGATACATAATCTTAAGGTCTCCTTAAATTGCATGGCTCTATTATTTTTTTCCCCAAATCTTTCATTTTTCTTTTTTCTTCCTCTTTAGCTTCCTTCTTACTCCTCTCCCCACTTTACTTCTTTTCTCTTTTCTTCTCTTTCCTTTTCCTTCCTTTGCCTTTCTGAATAATTGAGGCCAGAAATCATGAAGTGGAGCCAATATTAGGAAGATGGTCACTATGGCACAAAGTGGGGAGACAGAACTTGGGGTCGGGGTGGGGGTAAGGAGGGCATATTTATGGGCGCATGCTACAGTGATGATACCAGAACCGAAGAGTGGGGGGACGGCCCCGCACAGGGTGCTGAAGCCAGAGCAGGGTGAAGAGGCCATCTGCATGCTGGGGACTGGAACCAACAGTTCTCAGGTCAACCTGGGAACCCAGCCTCCTGCACACCCTTCCTTGACAAGTACGTGCCTAATTCCTGTCACTGTGCAGCACAGCACAAGGTATGTTGTCCACATGGAATGAGGACTCCTTGGAGAAATAGCTGTTTCCAGGTCTGAGAACGGGAAAGGATAAAATGATGCTGGAACAAATATCCTGTTCTGATAGAAAAAAGAATCACTCAAGGAGTGATGGAGACATGTTAAAATGATGCAGAAGCCAGCTAAAATGGGCTCCTACAGGTCAAATGTGGGACAGTGTGAGCATCATCTCACACGCTAGTAAAGTAATGCTCAAAATTCTCCAAGCCAGGCTTCAGCAATATGTGAACCGTGAACTCCCTGATGTTCAAGCTGGTTTTAGAACAGGCAGAGGAACCAGAGATCAAATTGCCAACATCCGCTGGATCATGGAAAAAGCAAGAGAGTTCCAGAAAAACATCTATTTCTGCTTTATTGACTGTGCCAAAGCCTTTGACTGTGTGGATCACAATAAACTGTGGAGAATTCTTAAAGAGATGGGAATACCAAACCACCTAACCTGCCTCTTGAGAAATCTGTATGCAGGTCAGGAAGCAACAGTTAGAACTG
>SJYX01009959.1:5504-42572 GCA_006410675.1 Oreotragus oreotragus | reverse complement strand
TGACTAGGTTGAATAATTTCCCAGATTACAGGAAGCAGAGCAGCAGGGTTGAGGTAGTGTGCAGCTGGTCAGCTGCCAGGGAACCAGCTGAGTGAGGAGAGTTTCCTGCTCGGCAGGAGGCATATCAGGTAAGCGAGGAACTGCTAGACCCTGGGGACCCTCTGAGCCACGTCAAGGCAGCGAATGAAATTGTCAGTGTTATAATACTTCAACCGCACTTCAACAGGCGTTCAACTGACAGAGAAAAGGGTGCTCTATTCTACTGATGTAGAAAAGTTTGTTCTGTTGTATTCATACCTTTGACAAAGAATGTTCTCAGTGATAATTTTTCAATCTGGTTTTCTGATTATGTGCTGAGACAGTTGCTGCTCGTTGTGGGCCCAGTATTGGCCCTTCCCTTCTTCAGTACCAGCACAACCTCAGTTTTATTCAGGATGACCATGTCCTCAGAAAATCTGGTGTCACAATCTCCATTTTATTGCTGGTAGCCTGGCCAAGAAGATACTATTAGAGGCTACTGGGAGGATCTTTCCAGAAAGCAGTATTTCCTTAATATAATGTAGCATGCTTACCTAGCATACCTCTTTGCTTCTTGGAATCTTCCTTTGTTTCCTTCCTTGCACCTAGGCATGAAGGTGCAATACCTGGAAATGAAGAATCATGATTGTGAGAATGATGTAATGCATACATACCTGTGAAAATTTTCAGGAGTTAGCATAATTTGAATCTTGGTGTCCACTCACAGCTGTGTGAAAACATTATGTAAACGTTATGAGTCTCCGTTTCCTCTCCATGTGCTTTTCAAGGTCCCTGTGAAAATTTTATCAATACCGTGAAACATTGGTACATTTATTTAAAAATATTTATTGTTTCAACCCCTTAGATTGTAAAAGTATGAAAAGCAAAACGAACATGGGAATGCCCCCTAAAGAGTTTCTAAGGAGGGGAGTCAGTACTTTAAAAGAAGAGCATTGTCCTGGGTTATAAATTATTATGAAATATAAGGTATGACAGACAGTATGTTATTATTGGAGACAGAAGAGGCAGTCAAGAAAGTTTTGCTACTTTCCTTCATTATTAAGCTTTTTGAAATAGTCATTTATACTTGACTTCAAATAGTCATTTATACTTGACTTCACTCTTTGCCCCCTCCCCTAGTCTCTTTCCAGTCTATTCTAATCTGTCTTTCCATTTTCTACCTTGTCACTGCAATGAATGCAGCACTATTACACTCACCAGTAACTTCATGTCTCTAGAAAGAATGTACATTTTTTGGCACCTGGTTTTAATTATCTTTTTGACATCATCTGACCTGATTAAATTCCCCCTCTTTCTTGAAGGACCCCCTTCTCTTCTGTGACACCCCCCCGATTCCTCTATTTTTCCTCCTGACCTGCCTGTCAGCCTGCCAGCTCATCCTTGTTTACTTCCTATCATATGTTGAAATTCCTCAGAGCCAGACCTGNACAAAGAGTCGGACATGACTGAGCAACTGAACTGAACTGAACTGACATTAGTCAAATGCACTGGGAAGAGAGATACAGAGAAACAGTTAGCAAGATACATACATATACACACATGTGTGCATGTGTGCTAAGTTGCTTTAGTCGTGTCCGACTCTTTGCGACCCCATGGACTGTAGCCCACCAGACTCCTCTGTCCATGGGATTCTCCAGGCAAGAATATTGGAGTGAATTGCCATGCACTCCTCCAGGGGATCTTCCTGAGTGATCAAGACTGAGAGAAAGAGAAATTCAAGTGATCTTCCTGAGGGATCCAGAGTGAGAGAAAGAGAAATTCAAGAATCCATATGTTCTGCTTTATGAGAGAGCAAGAGGAATGTTCGCCTCTTCATATAGCCTCTTTCCACTTGCCCAGGGTGATCATCTTATTGAACTGGAATGATTTTAAGATTTAAGAATTTTCTTGCTTTGATACGGCATGGTCACTAATGTAAGTCAATTATTAGGCTGAATCATATAAACGTTTCATTTTTGCAGGTCAAAACTGTCAAATTGTAGCAACTTTCTATTGTTCCACTGCTTAGATCACCTCCTACTCATTCTGTTGGTGAAGGAGGGATTTCCCTACCCTAAGTAATATGAGATAATCAAACACAGGACACCCAACTCTGGACAAATAAGATTGACAGCTGTTTATTAGTCACATGCGCTCACAGCAGGGGCATAAGGACATTACTGGCCTTGTAGGACCACAAGGATTGCACTTGGGAGGAGAGTGAATAAGAAGGGGTGGTGGGAGGCAGGCTTTAGAGGATGAAACCAGGTGCCCTTGGTTCCTGCAGGAGAATGTAACTGACTAGGTTGAATAATTTCCCAGATTACAGGAAGCAGAGCAGCAGGGTTGAGGTAGTGTGCAGCTGGTCAGCTGCCAGGGAACCAGCTGAGTGAGGAGAGTTTCCTGCTCGGCAGGAGGCATATCAGGTAAGCGAGGAACTGCTAGACCCTGGGGACCCTCTGAGCCACGTCAAGGCAGCGAATGAAATTGTCAGTGTTATAATACTTCAACCGCACTTCAACAGGCGTTCAACTGACAGAGAAAAGGGTGCTCTATTCTACTGATGTAGAAAAGTTTGTTCTGTTGTATTCATACCTTTGACAAAGAATGTTCTCAGTGATAATTTTTCAATCTGGTTTTCTGATTATGTGCTGAGACAGTTGCTGCTCGTTGTGGGCCCAGTATTGGCCCTTCCCTTCTTCAGTACCAGCACAACCTCAGTTTTATTCAGGATGACCATGTCCTCAGAAAATCTGGTGTCACAATCTCCATTTTATTGCTGGTAGCCTGGCCAAGAAGATACTATTAGAGGCTACTGGGAGGATCTTTCCAGAAAGCAGTATTTCCTTAATATAATGTAGCATGCTTACCTAGCATACCTCTTTGCTTCTTGGAATCTTCCTTTGTTTCCTTCCTTGCACCTAGGCATGAAGGTGCAATACCTGGAAATGAAGAATCATGATTGTGAGAATGATGTAATGCATACATACCTGTGAAAATTTTCAGGAGTTAGCATAATTTGAATCTTGGTGTCCACTCACAGCTGTGTGAAAACATTATGTAAACTTTATGAGTCTCCGTTTCCTCTCCATGTGCTTTTCAAGGTCCCTGTGAAAATTTTATCAATACCGTGAAACATTGGTACATTTATTTAAAAATATTTATTGTTTCAACCCCTTAGATCGTAAAAGTATGAAAAGCAAAACGAACATGGGAATGTCCCCTAAAGAGTTTCTAAGGAGGGGAGTCAGTACCTTAAAAGAAGAGCATTGTCCTGGGTTATAAATTATTATGAAATATAAGGTATGACAGGCAGTATGTTATTATTGGAGACAGAAGAGGCAATCAAGAAAGTTTTGCTACTTTCCTTCATTATTAAGCTTTTTGAAATAGTCATTTATACTTGACTTCAAATAGTCATTTATACTTGACTTCACTCTTTGCCCCCTCCCCTAGTCTCTTTCCAGTCTATTCTAATCTGTCTTTCCATTTTCTACCTTGTCACTGCAATGAATACAGCACTATTACACTCACCAGTAACTTCATGTCTCTAGAAAGAATGTACATTTTTTGGCACCTGGATTTAATTATCTTTTTGACATCATCTGACCTGATTAAATTCCCCCTCTTTCTTGAAGGACCCCCCCTTCTCTTCTGTGACACCCCCCCGATTCCTCTATTTTTCCTCCTGACCTCCCTGTCAGCCTGCCAGCTCATCCTTGTTTACTTCCTATCATATGTTGAAATTCCTCAGAGCCAGACCTGAAATCTCTCCTATCTTTCTATATTCTTGATGATATGATTCATCCCTCGGGGTCAATAATAGGTATGTGTCAGTAATTCCAAATTTTTATCTAAAGCCAAGATTTCTTCTTCAAGTTGCAGACTCCTGACAAATCCTTGCTACCACATGACAAATTATAGTTAAAACCTGACTTGCTTTTAACTTCCCACTATGGGAACCCTCTTTTCTTCCTTGAGAAAATTCAGAGAGATAGCCCTTGTCCTGCAAGGAAAGTTTGAAGTTCCAGATCCTTGTTCTTCCATACTTCCTGGTAATGAGCAAATGGGGACATGTCATAGGATCCATGAATCTGATGCATCTGTCACAGCCTTTGAATGGAGGACTGGTGACATAAGGAATCAGCATTTGTGAGACATTTTCTCTGGCTGCCGTGTCAAGGGGAAAAGTGATGTAGCAGCTATGGTGGGGTTGGTGACAGGACTCAGTGTTCAGAGATCATAAGGTCAGGGGTGCACTGTGCGGTGTCTATGGCTGGGTTCTCATGGACCAGTTCTATGGCATAGCTTTTGGCTATTGTTCCTGAATCTGCATTCATGGACCTGGCTCTGTGCAGAGTGGTGATTCTGTGAGCCACTACATAACATTTTTTTGCTTGTAAACTGTTTACTGAAACATAACACTGATACAGACAAGTGACCAAATTCTAAGTGTATAGGCTAAATGAAATGACTACAAACTAAAAAATAATGAATATGTAATCGACACCCCCAGAAGCATCCTTTATGCCTACTTCCTTTCACAGCCTCTCTGACAAATGTAACCATAACCATGACTTGTGAAACCACAGATTTGAACTCTGTATAATAGTTTCATATAATGTATGTCCTTGGCATCTGACTTCTTTCACGTAACATTATATACTTGGGATTCACCCACATTTTTGTTGATTCATTCATTCTTATTGGTTTATATTTACCATCAAATGAGAATACACAGTTTATTAATCCATTTTCCTGTATACATGCGAGTAGTTACCAGAGAGGGACTATGTCCCCCATTATTTACAACAGTATTGTTTTGAACTTGCCTGTTTTTATCCTTTGGTGAAAATAGGAATGCAATTCAATTGGATACATATTTATGAGTGGAATTTCTGAGTCATAGGGTTTTTGAATGTTCAGTTAGACATTTCCAAACAGTTTTCTAAAGTGATTATTACAATTCACTCTCTTGTTAAAGTGTATAAGCACCCCAGTTCCTGTGTACTGTCATCAACATTTTAAATCAACATTTACGTTTTAGCCACTTTGGTGACTAACGGTAGTTTTGTTGAATGAACTTATTTCAGATTTCCTTTATAGGCAATTGTCTTTGTTCCGACTGCTATAGCAAAAACACCATATACCGGGTGGGTGGCTTCAGTGAAAATCATTTCTGTCTCATAGTTCTGGAGGTTAAGTCTAAAATTATGGTTTTTGCAGATCCAGTGTTTGGAGAGGGCCCACTTCCTGGCTTATAGACAGCCACTTTCTCCCTCTATCCTCACATGGTTGAGAGAGAGGGAGCAAGATCTCTGTGTCTTTATGAGGATGCTAATGTCATAATAAGGGCCCCACCCTAAAGACCCAATCCCCTCCCAAAGGCCATATCTCCAAATACCAGCGTGTTGAGGATTAGAGTTTCAATAAACGAATTTGGAGGGGAGATATAAGCATTCAGTTTTTAGCAACAATGAAATTAAGTATCTCTTCATGTGTATATTTTCCATTTGGATAGCCTATGATCATTTCTCTCTTGAGAACTCTGCCCTTGCCATTAATTCATAGGTTTTCTTGTATATTCTGCATATATTGCCTTGTTAACATATGTATGTAACTATTTGTAGGTTTTTTTATGCTTTCTGGATAAGATTCCTTTGAAATATATAATATCTTGTCTCAGTCTGTGGGTTGCTTTTATCTTTTCATTCTCTTACTGATGTCCTTTTATAAAAAAATTTTTTTTAAGAATTTTCAATTTATTCTGTATGTTCAGTGCTTTTTTGTCATGTACACCCGTGGTGGATTCATGTCAATGTATGCCAAATCAAATACAGTACTGTAAAGTAAAATAAAGTAAAAAAAAAAAAGAAAGAACTGATTTAAATCAGTAGTCATAATAAACAGGAAAAAAAAGAAAAAAAAGAAACAATTGAGTTCATGTAGATGTTTTTCCATATTTTCTTCCAAAGATTTTTTCACCAACAAGTTATGTTCTGTATAAACCAGACAAAGCTTGCTTACTTTGCTTGCAACTAAGAATCCTGATAATAACTACTAGATGTCCCAAGGTACCCCTGCTGCTGCTGCTAAGTCACTTCAGTCGTGTCCGACTCTGTGTGACCCCATAGATGGCGGCCCACCAGGCTCCCCCTTCCCTGGGATTCTCCAGGCAAGAACACTGGAGTGGGTTGCCATTTCCTTCTCCAATGCATGAAAGAGAAAAGGGAAAGGGAAGTCGCTCAGTCTGTCCGACTGTCAGCGACCCCATGGACTGCAGCCCACTAGGCTACTCCGTCCATTGGATTTTCCAGGCAAGAGTACTGGGGTGGGGTGCCATTGCCTTCCCCAGATCACAAAATATAAAGCAAAATTTGTTCTACCTTCAAAAATAGGTCATTCCCTCTATTATCTGTAAAAGCATGTCAAACCAGCTGTGCAAGCCAGAAATCTAGGAATTATCCTTGATGGCTCCATCTTTCTCAGTTACAATATTTAATCTGTCACCCTATTGACTATCTATTGCAGTGTAACAAGTTAGTAGTTTAAAACAACAATAATCTATGTTATCTCACAATTTCTGTCATTCAGTAATTCAGATGTAGCTTGGCTGGGCAATTCTGGCTTGGGAGTTCTCTTAAGGATATAATCAGATGCCAGCTGAGACTGCACTGATCTGAAAGGTTGACTGGGGCAGAAATTTGAAATTGGTTCAAATTCACATGGTTTGCAAGTTGGTCTTGGCTGTTGATATGAAGCCCCATTCTTCTCCATATAGACCTAAAAGGGCTGCTCGAGTATACTCATGACACAGTTGCTAGCTTTCCCCAGGAAGAGTAATCTAAGACACCAAGGCAAAAGTCGCAATGCCTTTCATGATCTAACCTCAGTAGTCATACATTGTCACTTTTGTAACATTCTATTGGTCATGCTGGCCAATCCGACTCAATATGGAAGTAGCTTACAGAAGAGCATGACTATCAGGAGGTGAGGTTCATTGGGAATCATTTTGGAGGTGACTCCAAACTCATTAAGTCTTCTCCAGCTTCATTTGTTGTTATTAAAATGAAAATACAGAAAGCCTTATTGAATATTCTGATTATAAGCGTTATATATTCTGAGGGTAAAGCATTCAAACAATACAAAAACATTTAAAGAAGTAGTTACTAATCATTGGAAATTTCATCTTCTATAGGTTATGGCCAATTTTTTAGGTATCTCTTTATGCAAACCCTCTTAGTTTGACCTTCATAATATACCCAGGTTCATAGTACACACCTGTCTTGTTTGTCCTCAACATGTTATAGGCATATGTCCAGTTAATAAATATAGATTTATATTACTATTTTTAATCACTTCCTAGTAATCTACTGTAAGAATTACCAAATCTAACGCTATAGGTCGTCCTTTAAGTAATTTCCAGATTACTTTCTGTTTTGTACAGTACTGTATTAGGCAATATTATATACATAGATCAAGTCTTCTCTGTTTTTGGTGAGAAATATCTCTCAGCTCTGCCATCACTGTGGTTCAAGTGACTGTCATTTTTCTCTTGTTTAATATACATGACCTCTCTGGACCCCCTCATCTACCTTCATCTCATCAGCAACCAGAGTGATTTTTTTTTTTCAAAAAATAAATCTGAAATTTTTAGTCTTCAGTAGTTTTAGGAAGATGTCTAAAACCTCTCTGAAAGATGTATTGAATCTTTCATGATCCGGCTCTCCCTCTATTTGCTGTGCTATTTCCTCACTGGTCCCTTTCACTTTCTCAGTGCCCAGACACATTCAACTTGAGAGCTTCCTCCCTGAATACTGTACTCTCTACTCCCATTTCCTATTTAACTAACTCTTCATTCCTAAATACCCAATTTAAGTGCTATTTTCTTAAAGTTCTTTTTTCCACCTAAGTTCTCAAACTAAATTAAACCTCACTCTTAGTCTCTCTTATAGGATATGATACCTTCCTACCATACTTTTTATTTCAGTCAACAGCTCTTTGGGTATTTAGGCAACTATTTACTTACTATCTCTTCTACTGAAGTACTATAAGAATAGGAATCATATTTCTTTTACCTCCCTTAAAGAAATGCCTAACTTAGTAGAGTAAATCAATGCATACTTTTGAACAGTTTTGAACAAGTGGATGGATGGATGAGAGTGACTTAGTATCTAAAAGGCCAAATGAGCAGGTTGGGAGATTTAGCTGGCCATATCATTTCCCAAAATGACTGGTTCCTGAATGTCTTTTATGAAACTGTCTTTGTCTGGTGAGTGGTGGAGGGGCTGGGGCATTGCACTCTGGTCAACGGGCACAATTTGTAAAGCAGCTCTCAGTAGGTTTCACTCAGAGTGGGAGCTTAATATGTCACTGTTGTTATGGAAGGAACGCTAGTGCATGCATATAAAAGAGTAGGCACTCTGCAGGCACATTTTGCCCTAAAAGTGTTACTGCTAATTATCATACTCTACTTTAGCTAGATTATATAAACATTTCTGATACTCTTGCACTTTGTTTAACTACAAAAGTCCCTAGCATTGGCAGGAGATCTCTCAATCTAAAAACTCTGTTTCCTCCAATCTTTATTTAATCAGAAGCAACCTAGATTCCATGTTAGTTTAATGCTCTATGGAATAAAATGGCAATGAAAGAAGTATTTTCAACTAGGGCCATAACTTGAACTCTTTAAAATAAAATGCTTCAAGGCTTCAAAAAATGAGGGCATGAAATATTTTTAGTTGTCATTATTCTTTATTTGAGGCCCAGTTTTTAATTCCATGGGCTAACTTGATAAATTTTAGTTTCTTAGAAATACAAAAGGAACAGCAATTTCACAGCTATAAATCAACTTCCTGAAAAGCAAATTTGGAAACAAGATCTATACAAAGATGAACATTACATACAATGCAAGGGTTTGCTATATTTAATTTTTTCAGTTTCCTGTATGGTGGGAAAAAAATCTATGTGGTTGAAATATACAACCTATGTTACAGACCACTTGTTTTGCTGTGGACCCTCAATTTCTGAATCTTTTGTCAAGTTTCTCTCCTGTTTACAGGCATGATTTGTCTCATGCTGAAGTTTCTCTCTACTTGCTTTAACCAGATGTGCATGGGGCTTTCATGCAGTATTTAGGAAAGAGGAGTAGTTACAGAATTTTATTTGCCTCCATCAAGCAATTTTTTGGTGGAAAATAACAAACAAGTTCAATTTCTCCCAAGAGGGAATCATTCTGCCTCACTTCCTGGGCTGGAAATCAATAAAATAGCAGTTATAAGCCAGACTCTTAATGGCAACTGGAAAATACAAATTTTTAACTTCAATTTTATTCTACTTTCTAATAATAACTCTTTGTAATTTGTGTAACATTATAGGGTTTTTATAGTATTTCCATGTTTACTGAAATATACTTTGTGCTTGCTTATACTTTCTTGTTAAAGAATTTTTGTGTGTTTCTTATACTTAACACATTAGCTTAAGTCTTTTCATCATTTCCTTATGGGATGAGGTTCCCAGAACTTTTTTGAGGAAAACACATTTATTGGATCTGTGCCATGAATACTTGTGCTCAGTACATTTAAAAATTCACACACACACAAGAAAAAACACGTGCTCATGATCCAGAATCCAGTCCAAAGCAAGGACAAGTACCTAGATATCAATAACGCAAGAGAAATGTGGTAATATGTGAAAGGATTGATAAAAATGCCAAAAAAGTCCCAAGCAGAAAAACTATCATTTAGGATATTTGAGTATCTAGAAAAGACTCTGATGCTGGGAGGGATTGGGGGCAGGAGGAGAAGGGGACGACCGAGGATGAGATGGCTGGATGGCATCATGGACTCGATGGACGTGAGTCTGAGTGAACTCCGGGAGTTGGTGATGGACAGGGAGGCCTGGCGTGGTGCGATTCATGGGGTTGCAAAGAGTCGGACACGACTGAGCGACTGAACTGAACTGATTATACACTATATTGGAGAAGGCAATGGCACCCCACTCCAGTATTCTTGTCTGGAAGATCCCATGGATGGAGGAGCCTGGTAGGCTGCAGTCCATGGGGTCGCTAAGAGTTGGATACGACTTCACTTTCACTTTCACTTTTCACTTTCATGCATTGGAGAAGGACATGGCAACCCACTCCAGTGTTCTTGCCTGGAGAATCCCAGGGACGGGGGAGCCTGGTGGGCTGCCGTCTGCGGGGTCGCACAGAGTCGGACACGACTGAAGTGACTTAGCTATACAGTATATACTTTGTACTTTTATATACTAGGTTTGAATAGTTGACCACTTTCTATGTAAAACAACTCATTTTGTATTTTTATTTACTTGCCAATGAATGAAAAAAGATCCTTAAAGTTCTTGAGTTCACAAACCCAGAATAAAATAAATAAAGGGACGATTTAGAATCAAAAAGTGTGTCTCCAGCCCAGGTATTTGTTTACGGAAAAGCTTCCTAGAGGGTGTCCTTTGAGCTAAACTGAGCCTTGAAGGAAGAGTGGATAGAATTTTGAAAAGGCAAAGAAAACGGCAGAGGAAACCAACAACCTGAGCACGGGTGTGGAGTGGATCTCTGTAGAAGGAGTGAGCTCAAGCACAAAAGTGAGCTCTTGGCGCAGAGCTGAGGGTTGATGGGGGAACACTAACGCTAATGTACAACTGAGAATGAGGCCAGGAATAAGATAAAAGGGGAGACTGGGCATTAAGTGAGAAGGAAGTTAAGAAGGTGGAGGCATGACTCAGCTTTTAGGAGGAGAAATGAGAGATTAAGATGTAAAAATACATCATGTCACTATATGAACTGAGCTTAAAAAATTCCCATGTCCATTTTTATCTTATACTGAAAAGCGTTCTGGTACGTCACTTTCGCCTTCTATGTCAGAGACTTAAAATGGTCACCAGTAGCTTTATTATCCTCATCTCCAGGACATATGATTTCTTTGTTCATTTCCCCTGGCAATTAGATAAAACCAGTGATAAAGTTCTGGCCAGTGAAGTTTGAGTGGAAGGGATAAGCAGTAAGTACATCCAAGCCTAGCTCATCAAAGCCCCCCATGTCTAATCCTAGCATTTTCACTGCATCACTGGATAAATAAAGAGAACTGAAAGACCTGCATGAGAGGCAAGATGAAAGGATCTGGGTGCCCTAGTGACTTTATGGAGCAGAGACCATCCACGGACCTACACTTCCATGTCAAGCGAGAAACAAGTTCTATTTTGAGGTAAGTCGCTGGAATTTGGGGGCTATTTCTTTCAGCCATTATTCTACCCATACCCCTTGCTGAATAATCTGCAATAATCTTTATCACTGATTTGGACTCTGATTGTCCACTGCTATTCCCAAGAGACTGAACAGGGTGGGAAAAATTGTTTCGACCCCATTGAATGCTGCCTCAGCAGGACTCACAGTATTGCCATGGAACCCTGCATTCTACTGGTTACAAACTGTTCTCATTCCTTTCATAGGCTAATTTAAAGACTCATCTTTCTCCTTCGGACCTTCCTGCTCCTACTTCCAGCAAGGGAATTGGCTGTTTTGCTTTTAGTTAAGTGCTTATTCAAGAATCATGACCATCTTTGGTTTTTTTCTTATTAAATAATTCTTTAGGTGCTAGAGATAGAAGATCATTATAGATATAATATATAAAATGGCTACACTTTTAAAAGACCGACTATACCAAAAGTTGAACAAAATGAGGAAAAACCAAAACTCTTGTGTGTTCTAGATGGGAATGCAAAATGGTACAATCACTTTATAAAATTGTTTGGCAATTTTTAAAAATTTTCATCTATCATATAATCCAGTCATTCTACTCCTGGGTAGTTATTTAAAGATCAGAGAGGAAATCCCCAATAGCATATGGCCAAGAAGAGGTCTTCCACTGAGGATTTTCTGTGGTTTGTGGTTGGAGCGACATGTAAACACTTTTCTCTGTTTTTTTCCCTTGAAACCTTCAGTAAGGTCTGTGTGCATCACTGGGTATTGTGTGTCAGTTGCTTTTTTTATGAAAAGATTGCTGATGATTTGGTTACAATAGCAACATCTGTTGACCCTTTAACTTTGTTCAGGTATTCTACTGGGCACAGTCACATGTATTATCTATTTCAAATCATACAGTCATTTTGAACAGTAATTATTATTACCCTTTTAGAGATTAAAAAACATATGCCCCATACTTAACCCCAAATGAAACAGATAGCAACAGAAAACTTGCTAAGAATAACATACTGGAAGGTCCCAATGTTTGCCCTCCACATTCTGATTAAAGATAGAGCTGGGACTTCCCTGGTGCTCCAGTGGCTAAGACTGCTCTCTGTCCACGCATGGGGCCTGAATTCAATCTCTGGTCAGGGAGCTGGATTCCACATGTCACAACTAAAGGTTCACTTGCCTCAACTAAAGGTCCTGCAGGCTGCAAGTGAGAGCTGGTGCAGCTGGGTAAATGAATAAAATAAGTAAGAGGTAAAATAAATGAATAAAATAAATGTAAAGATAAAGCTGCTTATGGCCTTCCTTGGCAGTCCAGTGGTTAAGACTCCACGCTGTCAATACAGGGGGCATGGATTCAGTGCGTGGCTGGGGAACTAAAATCCCGCCTGGTGTGGCAACAAACAAACAAATGAACGGAGTAACAAAAGTAACAAAGTGGTGAGTCTGCTTATTGTACCTCTACTTGGAATTTTGATCATATCTTTATTTCTATTTTTGACCAGTTTCCAGTCAAGTATTAGTGAGAACCCATTGTGTGCTGGACTTGAGATTAAAAAGAAAAAAAAAAGGAGGGGGCAGAATAAGAAATGGTCCCTACATTCAGTGTTTGAAAGAAGACGGAGACTAACAAGATATTCCCTAGGTGTCTCCAGTGAAAGTCAAGATAGAGTCCAAAGAAACCCAGAGGCAGGGTCTTGATGGTGCGAGAGATGCAAGTCTTTTCAGAGGAAGTGACCCTTAGCTGAGTCTTAAGGAGAGGCAGATGCAGAAGAAAGGTAGGGGAGAGGGGCACCAAGCCAGTTCTGGGGGAGGGACTAGATGATACTAAGTCATTACAATGAGGAATCCCAGAATCATCAGAGAACAGCAGATAGTCCTGAATGGCGACAGCCTGCTGCAGGTCAACGCATGGGCCCCTGGGATGAATCTGGGGAGCACAACAGGTGAGGCAGTCTGCAGTGCAAGCGCCTGAGAAACTACTCTCATGCCTGGCAACCAGCTGAAACCCAGATGGGACTCAGTCTCCTGGACTCTAGCCACAGGGATTTTCCAACCATTTTTTTTCCCTCCCTCTTAGATATACAACATGGAATTCAGGACTTTGATTTTCATTTCTTTTTTTAATATGCTGATACTCATTTTAAATGAGAGA
Source organism: Oreotragus oreotragus (assembly GCA_006410675.1). Taxonomy (NCBI): domain Eukaryota; kingdom Metazoa; phylum Chordata; class Mammalia; order Artiodactyla; family Bovidae; genus Oreotragus; species Oreotragus oreotragus. Next base: position 29,190 of record SJYX01009959.1, on the reverse strand, counting down.
ACAAATGATTTAATGGGGTAGGACTTCTTATGTGGACAAAGATTGGTAAAAATAACCTGATTTCATCCACAATTTTACAGGTTCTTTAATGTGACCTGATCACCGTCTCCAGGGATGAGCAGGCCTTAGAGGCCCTAGAGGACCATCTCATACTAAAAATACTTAACTACTGAACTGACAAATTAAATGGAAACTTATTCATTTGTAACACAGGGATGACTCTCCATTATCCAGAATACCAGATCTGGACGTGCTGAGTAAGGAGAATGCCATTTAATGAAGAACTATTCCATGTGACAGTGGGCACTTCCTTGTATTATTTCAATCACTTGTCAGCACAACTCTTGTGATATAGTTCTTATTTTGTCCCAGTTTTATATATGAGAAACTTGAGTGAGAAACATTAAAAGATCTACTTTGATCCCACAGCCTATAAGTTTTGGAGTTAAGATTCAAGTGCTTTGATTTCTACCCCATGCAATGAGCTGAATGCACCCACACTGTCTAAAAGAAAAAAAAGACAATTATTTAATTAACATAATTATAATTTATTGGATATTGTCTGCATGCATGCATGCATGCTGGCTAAGTCCCTTCAGTCATGTCCAACTCTTTGTGACACTTTGGACTGTAGCCCACCCGTTTCCTCTGTCCATGGGATTCTCCATGCAAGAATACTGGAGAGGGTTGCTATTACCTTAAATGCTTTGACATGCATTATCTTATGTAATCTTAACAACTCTATTAATAGAGTTGTTGAGAAACTCTCTTCAGTGGAAATGAGAAATTATTTCCACTGAACAATGAGGAAACAGTTTGCTCAAAAAGTTTAAATAACTTTTTTAACCTGGTTAATTGATGGGGCAGATATTCAAACCAGGTCTCTCTGCCCACAAGTACTTTTTACTGCCAGGCAATGTTAAGACTATCTGATGAAGAAGCATCAGAATGGAGAGAATTTGTTAGTTTATAGAATATTTCATCACGGTTGTGTTAGAGGATAGAAAACCACTGAAGTTCTCCTAGGAGGGACTGATCATGTACCTTCATGCCATGATGCAACATACATTGACTATCTAATACTATTATTTTTCATTCTTGCTAATCATTCTTATTAGTCACAAAAACTCGTCACTGTCATTTTTCATGATAGAGAGTATGCATTATAATTTTCATTCTATATTGTCTCACCTTTATCTGAGGATAAATTTTAGGAATTGAAAAAGAAATGAAATACCTCAAACCTGAGGAAAAACATGATTACTCTTTGATGACATACTTGAGCAATCTTTCTTTACTAAATTGGCAGTATATCTGATTAACTTCCTGGTCAGTGAAATTAGAATTTCGCCTGCAAAATGGATGTACATATGCTAGTTTTACAGATTTAAACCCTTTAAGAAATCTTGGGACTAGATCAATAAATTTTAACAGATATTTTCTTCAAGCACCTCAACTTACAAACTTATTAAGACTGTTTTGGTTTTGGTTTGTTTCTCTTTGTAGAAGTAAGATTTGAATGGGCTTTCCCTGAAGTTGTACCCTTGTGGCAAGTTTGAATTAAACCTTGACCTTTGCTCAAAACCAAGCATCTGAGAACTTTCCTTTAACATACCTTTGTTTCTTGAACCTGTACTCCTTGGGAAAGGGTTTGTTTCTTTCCACTGCAGCCCAGTCACCTGATAGGAGGTTGGGTACAAAAGAATATGCTTTCTAAATGTCAGTTGAATAAACGAATATTTGAATAAATTCACCAACTATGAACATTGTTTCATTTTTACATTGCTTCAGTTCAGTTCAGTTCAGTTCAGTCACTCAGTCGTGTCCAACTCCTTGCGAATGAAAAGGCAAAGAAAACGGCAGAGGAAACCAACAACCTGAGCACGGGTGTGGAGTGGATCTCTGTAGAGGGAGTGAGCTCAAGCACAAAAGTGAGCTCTTGGCGCAGAGCTGAGGGTTGATGGGGGAACATGAACGCTAATGTACAACTGAAAATGAGGCCAGGAATAAGATAAAAGGGGAGACTGGGCATTAAGTGAGAAGGAAGTTAAGAAGGCGGAGGCATGATTCATCTTTTAGGAGGAGAAATGNCAAGCACAAAAGTGAGCTCTTGGCGCAGAGCTGAGGGTTGATGGGGGAACACTAACGCTAATGTACAACTGAGAATGAGGCCAGGAATAAGATAAAAGGGGAGACTGGGCATTAAGTGAGAAGGAAGTTAAGAAGGTGGAGGCATGACTCAGCTTTTAGGAGGAGCAATGAGAGATTAAGATGTAAAAATACATCATGTCACTATATGAACTGAGCTTAAAAAATTCCCATGTCCATTTTTATCTTATACTGAAAAGCGTTCTGGTACGTCACTTTCGCCTTCTATGTCAGAGACTTAAAATGGTCACCAGTAGCTTTATTATCCTCATCTCCAGGACATATGATTTCTTTGTTCATTTCCCCTGGCAATTAGATAAAACCAGTGATAAAGTTCTGGCCAGTGAAGTTTGAGTGGAAGGGATAAGCAGTAAGTACATCCAAGCCTAGCTCATCAAAGCCCCCCATGTCTAATCCTAGCATTTTCACTGCATCACTGGATAAATAAAGAGAACTGAAAGACCTGCATGAGAGGCAAGATGAAAGGATCTGGGTGCCCTAGTGACTTTATGGAGCAGAGACCATCCACGGACCTACACTTCCATGTCAAGCGAGAAACAAGTTCTATTTTGAGGTAAGTCGCTGGAATTTGGGGGCTATTTCTTTCAGCCATTATTCTACCCATACCTCTTGCTGAATAATCTGCAATAATCTTTATCACTGATTTGGACTCTGATTGTCCACTGCTATTCCCAAGAGACTGAACAGGGTGGGAAAAATTGTTTCAACCCCATTGAATGCTGCCTCAGCAGGACTCACAGTATTGCCACGGAACCCTGCATTCTACTGGTTACAAACTGTTCTCATTCCTTTCACAGGCTAATTTAAAGACTCATCTTTCTCCTTCGGACCTTCCTGCTCCTACTTCCAGCAAGGGAATTGGCTGTTTTGCTTTTAGTTAAGTGCTTATTCAAGAATCATGACCATCTTTGGTTTTTTTCTTATTAAATAATTCTTTAGGTGCTAGAGATAGAAGATCATTATAGATATAATATATAAAATGGCTACACTTTTAAAAGACCGACTATACCAAAAGTTGAACAAAATGAGGAAAAACCAAAACTCTTGTGTGTTCTAGATGGGAATGCAAAATGGTACAATCACTTTATAAAATTGTTTGGCAATTTTTAAAAATTTTCATCTATCATATAATCCAGTCATTCTACTCCTGGGTAGTTATTCAAAGATCAGAGAGGAAATCCCCAATAGCATATGGCCAAGAAGATGTCTTCCACTGAGGATTTTCTGTGGTTTGTGGTTGGAGCGACATGTAAACACTTTTCTCTGTTTTTTTCCCTTGAAACCTTCAGTAAGGTCTGTGTGCATCACTGGGTATTGTGTGTCAGTTGCTTTTTTTATGAAAAGATTGCTGATGATTTGGTTACAATAGCAACATCTGTTGACCCTTTAACTTTGTTCAGGTATTCTACTGGGCACAGTCACATGTATTATCTATTTCAAATCATACAGTCATTTTGAACAGTAATTATTATTACCCTTTTAGAGATTAAAAAACATATGCCCCATACTTAACCCCAAATGAAACAGATAGCAACAGAAAACTTGCTAAGAATAACATACTGGAAGGTCCCAATGTTTGCCTTCCACATTCTGATTAAAGATAGAGCTGGGACTTCCCTGGTGCTCCAGTGGCTAAGACTGCTCTCTGTCCACGCATGGGGCCTGAATTCAATCTCTGGTCAGGGAGCTGGATTCCACATGTCACAACTAAAGGTTCACTTGCCTCAACTAAAGGTCCTGCAGGCTGCAAGTGAGAGCTGGTGCAGCTGGGTAAATGAATAAAATAAGTAAGAGGTAAAATAAATGAATAAAATAAATGTAAAGATAAAGCTGCTTATGGCCTTCCTTGGCAGTCCAGTGGTTAAGACTCCACGCTGTCAATACAGGGGGCATGGATTCAGTGCGTGGCTGGGGAACTAAAATCCCGCCTGGTGTGGCAACAAACAAACAAATGAACGGAGTAACAAAAGTAACAAAGTGGTGAGTCTGCTTATTGTACCTCTACTTGGAATTTTGATCATATCTTTATTTCTATTTTTGACCAGTTTCCAGTCAAGTATTAGTGAGAACCCATTGTGTGCTGGACTTGAGATTAAAAAGAAAAAAAAAAGGAGGGGGCAGAATAAGAAATGGTCCCTACATTCAGTGTTTGAAAGAAGACGGAGACTAACAAGATATTCCCTAGGTGTCTCCAGTGAAAGTCAAGATAGAGTCCAAAGAAACCCAGAGGCAGGGTCTTGATGGTGCGAGAGATGCAAGTCTTTTCAGAGGAAGTGACCCTTAGCTGAGTCTTAAGAAGAGGCAGATACAGAAGAAAGGTAGGGGAGAGGGGCACCAAGCCAGTTCTGGGGGAGGGACTAGATGATACTAAGTCATTACAATGAGGAATCCCAGAATCATCAGAGAACAGCAGATAGTCCTGAATGGCGACAGCCTGCTGCAGGTCAACGCATGGGCCCCTGGGATGAATCTGGGGAGCACAACAGGTGAGGCAGTCTGCAATGCAAGCGCCTGAGAAACTACTCTCATGCCTGGCAACCAGCTGAAACCCAGATGGGACTCAGTCTCCTGGACTCTAGCCACAGGGATTTTCCAACCATTTTTTTTCCCTCCCTCTTAGATATACAACATGGAATTCAGGACTTTGATTTTCATTTCTTTTTTTAATATGCTGATACTCATTTTAAATGAGAGAACAAATGATTTAATGGGGTAGGACTTCTTATGTGGACAAAGATTGGTAAAAATAACCTGATTTCATCCACAATTTTACAGGTTCTTTAATGTGACCTGATCACCGTCTCCAGGGATGAGCAGGCCTTAGAGGCCCTAGAGGACCATCTCATACTAAAAATACTTAACTACTGAACTGACAAATTAAATGGAAACTTATTCATTTGTAACACAGGGATGACTCTCCATTATCCAGAATACCAGATCTGGACGTGCTGAGTAAGGAGAATGCCATTTAATGAAGAACTATTCCATGTGACAGTGGGCACTTCCTTGTATTATTTCAATCACTTGTCAGCACAACTCTTGTGATATAGTTCTTATTTTGTCCCAGTTTTATATATGAGAAACTTGAGTGAGAAACATTAAAAGATCTACTTTGATCCCACAGCCTATAAGTTTTGGAGTTAAGATTCAAGTGCTTTGATTTCTACCCCATGCAATGAGCTGAATGCACCCACACTGTCTAAAAGAAAAAAAAAAAGACAATTATTTAATTAACATAATTATAATTTATTGGATATTTTCTGCATGCATGCATCCTTGCTAAGTCCTTTCAGTCATGTCCAACTCTTTGTGACACTTTGGACTGTAGCCCACCCGTTTCCTCTGTCCATGGGATTCTCCATGCAAGAATACTGGAGAGGGTTGCTATTACCTTAAATGCTTTGACATGCATTATCTTATGTAATCTTAACAACTCTATTAATAGAGTTGTTGAGAAACTCTCTTCGGTGGAAATGAGAAACTATTTCCACTGAACAATGAGGAAACAGTTTGCTCAAAAAGTTTGAATAACTTTTTTAACCTGGTTAATTGATGGGGCAGATATTCAAACCAGGTCTCTCTGCCCACAAGTACCCTTTACTGCCAGGCAGTGTTAAGACTATCTGATGAAGAAGCGTCAGAATGGAGAGAATTTGTTAGTTTATAGAATATTTCATCACGGGTGTGTTAGAGGATAAAAAACCACTGAAGTTCTCCTAGGAGGGACTGATCATGTACCTTCATGCCATGATGCAACATACATTGACTATCTAATACTATTATTTTTCATTCTTGCTAATCATTCTTATTAGTCACAAAAACTCGTCACTGTCATTTTTCATGATAGAGAGTATGCATTATAATTTTCATTCTATATTGTCTCACCTTTATCTGAGGATAAATTTTAGGAATTGAAAAAGAAATGAAATGCCTCAAACCTGAGGAAAAACATGATTACTCTTTGATGACATACTTGAGCAATCTATCTTTACTAAATTGGTGGTATATCTGATTAACTTCCTGGTCAGTGAAATTAGAATTTCGCCTGCAAAATGGATGTACATATGCTAGTTTTACAGATTTAAACCCTTTAAGAAATCTTGGGACTAGATCAATAAATTTTAACAGATATTTCCTTCAAGCACTTCAACTTACAAACTTATTAAGACTGTTTTGGTTTTGGTTTGTTTCTCTTTGTAGAAGTAAGATTTGAATGGGCTTTCCCTGAAGTTGTACCCTTGTGGCAAGTTTGAATTAAACCTTGACCTTTGCTCAAAACCAAGCATCTGAGAACTTTCCTTTAACATACCTTTGTTTCTTGAACCTGTACTCCTTGGGAAAGGGTTTGTTTCTTTCCACTGCAGCCCAGTCACCTGATAGGAGGTTGGGTACAAAAGAATATGCTTTCTAAATGTCAGTTGAATAAACGAATATTTGAATAAATTCACCAACTATGAACATTGTTTCATTTTTACATTGCTTCAGTTCAGTTCAGTTCAGTTCAGTCACTCAGTCGTGTCCAACTCCTTGCGATCCCATGAATCGCAGCACGCCAGGCCTCCATGTCCATCACCAACTCCCGGAGTTCACTCAGACTCACGTCCATCGAGTCCGTGATGCCATCCAGCCATCTCATCCTCGGTCGTCCCCTTCTCCTCCTGCCCCCAATCCCTCCCAGCATCAGAGTCTTTTCCAATGAGTCAACTCTTTGCATGAGGTGGCCAAAGTACTGGAGTTTCAGCTTTAGCATCATTCCTTTCAAAGAAATCCCAGGGATGATTACTTAAAAAAAAAAAAGTCAATTGAGTTTTCTCATCCATTCATTTTTATTCCTTTGGGTCGTCTTTGCCAAATCTTTCTGTTGTGCCCCAGCCTGTCTGGCTTGGCATCTCCTTGGCCGTCTGGGAGGACCCTGTGCTTCCCCCTCCCCCAGATCAGTTCACATCGTCTTTGAGGATGGAGTTTCCAAACCACCTTCTGCTATGCATGGTTCCCCCTCCTAAACTTGAACAGGATGGTGAAAATTTAGGCAACGTGGAGAATATTTAAAACAAAAGAGAAGTAATGAAAGATTGAGGAAAGGTCACTACAGTTAGCAAGAAGGATGTGACTCACTAAAAAAAAAAAAAGCCACGTTTAACTGACAAAAAGCAAACCAGAAAAATCAGGAGATTTTTGATTTTTCAAAATCAAACAATACCAGAGCTACAAGTGATGAGAGTGGGAAAGTTAATCAGAAAAGACTATGAGGTGAAGAAATTTGCACGACTCTTGGAGGGAGGTCTATGCCTGGCTTTCCCCGGGCTAACTGACTTTTCTGTGCATATGAGACCAAATGATATATAAGATCCTTTCCGATTTTAACATTTTATAGAGGGCTAGAATTTTCTAGCAGATTAAATGGATTCTTTTTGTTTTGGTTGAGCTGGGTCTTTCGTTGCTGTATACAGGTTTTCTCTGGCCGTGGAGAGCAGGAGCTCCTGTCTAGCTGAGCTGCATGGCCTTATTGTGGCGGCTTCTCTTGCTGCAGAGTGCTGGCTCTAGGCACATCGGCTCCAGCAGCTGCAGCATGTCACCTCAGTAGCTGTGAAACACGGGCTTAGTTGCTCCGCCCTTCCCCCACCCCACCCGCCATGTGGAACCTTCCCTGACCAGGGACTGAACTTGTGTCCCCTGCATTGGCAGGCAGATTCTTATCCACGGAGCCACCAGGGAAGTCCTAAATGGATTCTTGGTTCAAGTCCCATACGTATATTTGGTCTCATGTAATTTGATTGCTATTTGTATTTTCTTCCTTGTTTTATCCACGTTTATTGAATGGCTGCCTGGGATTTGACCAGTGTTTTAGGCAGCGGGCAGACAAGATGGGGAAGATATTACCACTGCCATCTACCACCTCATAGGCTGGGTGGCCACAGATTTGTAAATGGCAACAAGGCAGTTGGAGCAGAAGCGAGGGCTGGGGAAGGGAGGTAGGGATGTAGATGAAATGGAAAGGACAAGGCCAAGAGAGAACATTTTATAATTTCCTGAGATACAAATGAGGCCACCACTTTCACAACATTCAGTAAAAGATGGTTTTGATTTTTACTTTTACTGCTTCATTTTGTGAGGATGGATAGCGCCTACTGTATGACCGTGGCTACTTAGAAGGTTAGTGAGGGATTCACTGGACTTTCCACACCGCCTGTGAAGGAGACAGTTGATTTTTGCTTTATTGATGTGGCCACTGCCAAGCCTATATGTTTGTGTTAACTGCACAGTTGGCTGCTTGGAAATACCAAAGGTTGCTCAGTGATTCCTCGTGGAGCTTGATGGTGACATTCAAATTCAAATTGCAGGTGGCAGTCCTAAGAATAGAAGAGCCTAGCACTGACTGGGGCCCTGCAAGTGGGCATCAGTGTGTGAAGCACATGGGCACATGGTAATAGCTAGTGATGTGGCTAGCAATTAACCAGAAAGCACAAGCTTCACCCCAACACTGTGACTTTTGATCTCCAGTGCCTGGCACACTGTTGTATTTAACCAAAGAAGCTATTTTTGTTGTTATTTGTTTTTATCCCCCCTTGTCATGGCATCTGGTCCCATCACTTCATGACAAATAGATGGAGAAACAGTGGAAACAATGGCTGACTTTATTTTTTGGGCTCCAAAATCACTGGAGATGGTGATTGCAGCCATGAAATTGAAAGACGTTTACTCGTTGGAAGGGAAGTTATGACCAACCTAGACAGCATATTGAAAAGCAGAGACATTACTTTGCCAACAAAGGTCCGTCTAGTCAAGGCTATGGTTTTTCCAGTGATCATGTATGGATGTGAGAGTTGGACTGTGAAGAAAGCTGAGTGCTGAAGAGTTGATGCTTTTGAACTGTGGTGTTGGAGAAGACTCTTGAGAGTCCCTTGGACTGCAAGGAGACCCAACCAGTTCATTCTAAAGGAGATCAGTCCTGGATATTCATTGGAAGGACTGATGTTGAAGCTGAAACTCCAATACTTTGGCTACCTGATGAGAAGAGCTGACTCATTTGAAAAGACCCTGATGCTGGGAAAGATTAAAGGTGGGAGGAGAAGGGGATGACAGAGGATGAGATGGTTGGATGGTATCACCAACTCAATGGACATGAGTTTGAGTAAACTCCGGGAGTTGGTGGTGGACAGGGAGGCCTGGTATGCTGTAGTTCATGGGGTCTCAAAGAGTCGGACATGACTGAGCAACTGAACTGTTGGACAAAAGTATTTAAGTTGGTCAAATGTTAAATATTATTAGGATGATTATTAGAAATAGTACTGGATTTAGGGCCGAATATAGTATGAAATGTGAGAAAAACATGGCACCCCACTCCAGTACTCTTGCCTGGAAAGTCCTATGGATGGAGGAGCCTGGTGGGCTACAGTCTATGGGGTCTCGAAGAGTCAGACATGACTGAGCGACTTCACTTTCACTTTTCACTCTCATGCATTGGAGAAGGAAATGGCAACCCATTCCAGTGTTCTTGCTTGAAGAATCCCAGGGACGGGGGAGCCTAGTGGGCTGCTGTCTATGGGGTCTCACAGGGTCGGACACGACTGAAGTGACTTAGCAGCAGCAGCAGCAGCATAGTATGAAATGATTGGATGCCATCACTAATTCAATGGACATGAATTTGAGCAAGCTCCAGGAGATAGGGAAAGACAGGGAAGCCTGGCATGCACAGTCCATGGGGTCACAAAGAGTCAGACACAACTTAATGACTCAACAACAGTAACAGCGATATGTGGTTGAAGGGGACTGTAATCATTTTTGAGTTAAAATAGTACATATAGAATATAGAAATATATTAAAAATTAATATAGAAAAATACACATAAAAGCACCAACCTTAAGAAACACATCATCAACTAAAGACTATTTGTAATACCAGTTGGTAGCATCTGCCCTCTAAAGTCCTCTAAATTATAGATATGAATTCTCTTACTTATCTTCTCCATCAGACTGTGACAAACATTAGCCAGGGAGTGGTCTTTTTCTCCTTGCATTCGTGTTATACTATTCCAATGGCTTCTAGTATGTTTCTGTAGGAGTTTGTTGGGCTGTGAGTCAACTGAAAGACCCCAGAGCCCAAACATCTGTCTAATAGGGAGTCCCAGAAAAATCCCGTTTCCAGGTCATGTCTCAGTTTCTGAGTTTATTTCTCAGACTGAGCTCTTTAGGTGTACTTAGAGCTCTCAGGAAAGAAGCCTTTTCTAAATTTAGTCTCTCTGGTTGAACATTAAAATACTGGAGTGGAAGAGTGACGGTAGCAAAAGGGGTTAACTAGCATTTTGTGTACATTAGATAACACAGCTGCTTCCAATTCAATGGCCAACATCAGAGGTTCTTTAGAAATATGTTCCGTGGAAATTCCCATTTATGCTTGCTTAAGTGGGGTGTTGAGAGTTAGGTAAGCAAATTGCATCACTGGGGATAAAATGGAGACAAGCACCAACAGACAATTTAACTCAAGTGCTTGCTGGTTGGCCAAATAGTTGTGGGAAAAATCAGGGCAGGATGAGTTTTCTGGCAAGTAGCCCCTTTATTCAGCTCCCTGTCTTTCTTTCACTGGATTATAGCACAGATCTTGGTACATGGCTATTTCTTTTGCAGACCCTTGTGTTTAGCTTAGATATAGCTCTGATCATTTCAAACTATCCTTCTGCCAGCGCTGTGTTGAAATGCTACTGAGCACCCACCGGAAGAGATCAGACTGTTTTATAAGATGGGGGTCCAGCAAGCCATGAAGAAAGGGTGCACTATTCAGTCTAGAAACATCTGTAGGAGTTACCAGATGTTTTAATTAGAAGAGAATCACAGGCTGAGTGAACAACAGAAAGAGATAAAGGATTGGATGACTCATCTCTGAGGAGATGAGAGCATGAATGCTCACGGATTTTCCTTTTTTTTAAACACTGTGGTTGCATTAGGTGTTTGAAATCAACTCCTTCATGCCCTATATATTTTTAACCCCCCCACCCCGACACACACACACTCTTTTTTTCTTTTGTAGGGGGAGAAGATGCGTGAGTCCTACTCAAGGATCACTGTCTTTGCCTAGCAGGTTTCTGGTACCTGGATTGGAAGAATGAGAGCAAGGCCATATCTGTATGTTGGCTGATGCCATGGTTATGTGATTTCAAGGCCACCAGGAAAGCCTTCACTGACATTTCTTTCTCCATGAAGTTCGTAATCTCACCATGAAGGATTCCTTCTTTCTTCAAAATCAATCAGCATCTCAAACTTGGTTTTAAAATGCACATCCTGCCAAAAGGATTTTTATTAAGAGATAAAATTCTGTCTGAATCTCTCAGGGCCTGAGAAAAAGCTGTAGTGTCATGTATCATTGATTCCTGAGAATGCAGCCCATCACAGTCACCCCCGATCCCAGATTTTGAAATTCTAGCAGCAAGCAGAAAAAGAAAGGCTTTGGAGGTAGATGTGTGCATGTGTGCTAAGTCGCTTCAGTCGTGTCTGACTCTTTGCAGCCCTGTGGATTGTAATCCAGCACACTTCTCTGTCGATGGGATTCTCCAGGCAAGAATACTGGAGTGGGTTGCCGTGCCCTCCTTCAGGGGATCTTNTGGAGGTAGATGTGTGCATGTGTGCTAAGTCGCTTCAGTCGTGTCTGACTCTTTGCAGCCCTGTGGATTGTAACCCAGCACACTTCTCTGTCGATGGTATTCTCCAGGCAAGAATACTGGAGTGGGTTGCCGTGCCCTCCTTCAGGGGATCTGCCCAACCCAGGGATCAAACTCACATCTGTTTGTCTCCTTCATTGGCAGGTGGATTCTTTACCACTAGGGCCACCTGGGGAGGCGTTTGAGGTAGATAGGAAGAAGTAAAAAGGAAGATAAGGGCTCAGAAAGTGAAGGAGATAAGATGAATAGAGGTCAATTGGATTTAGAACTGATGATTTGACTTTTTTAAGCCTCAGTTTCTTCACCTGTAAAATGGAACATTTTTTTTGGAGCTTCTTGGTCAGTGATCAGGGGAGACTCTCTTTGTCAGACTAATTAATTAATTTGTTCTCTATACCAAACTATAAAATTCAGACTCTCAGGAGATATATATCATCAAAATAATATTTTCTGATATCTCCTGTATTTGTTTCTTGGCTCTTCCTGGTAAGAATACTTTACTTTTTTTAAAGGTATAAGTGAAGTCGCTCAGTCGTGTCCGACTCTTTGCGACCTCATGGACTGTAGCCTACCAGGCTCTTCTGTTCATGGGATTTTCCAGGCAATAGTACTGGAGTGGATTGCCATTTCCTTCTCCAGTGGATCTTCCCGACCCAGGGATCGAACCCGGGTCTCCCGCATTGTAGACAGACAGGTTACCATCATCTTAGATTAGGGATTGAAGTTGACCCAACTTCATAGTTCATGGACATGATTTGGTTAGTAATTTGAAAAGACAAGATGGTTTTGTGCTTTTGTTTTCTTTCCTTGTTATTTAAGTAATTTGGGGATATTGTATTCCAGATTACTCTCCTAATAACAGCTGAAAAAAGCCCAATTTTTTCCTGGAAAGGGAGAGTGGTTTCATGTCAAATGTTCATCAGTCTTGGCCCTACAAGCCTCTAGGAACAGCTCAGGGTCATGCACATTACATCTGCAGGTGGATGAGAAAAGTAAGCATTACACTGTATGTAAAGCGCCTAGCAGAGAGACAACATTCAGTAGGTATTCATAACAACCTACATACTAAACAATTTTAAGAGTTGCTTTCCTAGGTTTTGGGGAACCACTGTATTTTATGTTGCAAAATTGGTTGCCCTTCTTCAATCATTGAATAAATAAAACATAAACTGACAGGAAATTCAAATTTCAGGATACATTATGTTTGTTTCTATGGGCACCCAGAACTGTTGTTACTACTGAATTATCAGTACATTGGATATTAATGTATTAATGTCCAGTTTGTCTGTTTAAAATAAAATAAATCAAAACTGTGTGATTGGCTGACTGGAGACATTGGGATATCATACATTTTTTTTCATTACCAGTTGGCATGGGGTCATTTCCATGTATCAGTTTAGACTTTATCTGAAGCCGGTTTTCAATCTGTGCCACCTCTTGAGGTAATGAGTTTCAGAAGCTTGCTTCCTGGTGTGTGGACTCGGCCTTCTCTTCGTCCTCCCCTTCTTCCTTTGCTCTTTCCTTCTCCTCCTTTATTTTCTTCTTTTTGTAGTAAAATTAACTGTCAAGCTTAAGTTAGCATTTCCTAGAGATGATAGACTGAAACTTCCAAATTATGTTCACCTATGAATACGATCATATTTGGGGAGTATTTTTAAGCATTTTGGTTGTCATCATCTCCAGGCTCTTCACAAGTATTACATTTCTTATCCTTTCTGTCACATAGAGAAATTTTACTCCCCACCTGCTTGAATATTGGGCATGTGTGTGTGCTCTGTCTCTTATACACATCTAGATGTGTATAAGAGACAGCTACTGAGCACCCACCGGAAGAGATCAGACTGTTTTATAAGATGGGGGTCCAGCAAGCCATGAAGAAAGGGTGCACTATTCAGTCTAGAAACATCTGTAGGAGTTACCAGATGTTTTAATTAGAAGAGAATCACAGGCTGAGTGAACAACAGAAAGAGATAAAGGATTGGATGACTCATCTCTGAGGAGATGAGAGCATGAATGCTCACGGATTTTCCTTTTTTTTNATATTGGAGTGGGTTGCCACTTATTTCTCCAGGGGATCTTCCCGACCCAGGGATTGAACTGGCGTCTCTTATGTCTTGTGCATTGGCAGGCGGGTTCTTTACTACTGGGGCCACCTGGGAAGCCCAGTGTTGGGGATAGTCACATGATTTACTCTTCCCAATGAAATAGGAACAAAAGTGGCATATGTGGACTTCTGAGCAGAAATTTTAAGAGCCATGCTCTATTTGCCCCATCTTTTCTCCTGTCAAAGTAATTGAAGATTAAACCCCTATCAGCCTGGGTCCCTGAGGGAATAGTACGAGCAGTGATGACCCAGATGGAAATGTACAAAGAATGGAGGAATAAGTCAGCAGTTAAGACAGAGAGATTCAGAAGTCAGTTCTTACTGCAGCATAATCTACACTACTGCAATAACATGCAACCACATTATAGATTCTTAATCTTATCTTCTCAGACTGAAGAGTTAGTTTCTAAGGATAGTCTTCAAGGCAATGCAAACACATGCCATAAGTTCATTATAAAATCTTATACTCTTGGCTAGTGGAATCCTGGCTTGAATCATTTACTTTTAAAATCAGAATCAGTATTACCAATCATGTACTGAACAGGAAATTAGAGACTCATAAAGGATAAAATAAGCTATCTAACAGTCTTATTTCAGAAAGGAGAAACCAGATTTTCCAAAAGATAAGAAATTTATCTGGAACATCCAGCTGGTTTTCTCTTAAATTTTAACCTGTAATATTTTTCTAGGTCTTTGTACTTTGTAACCTACTCCATTCATTTAGTCATNAATTAGAGACTCATAAAGGATAAAATAAGCTATCTAACAGTCTTATTTCAGAAAGGAGAAACCAGATTTTCCAAAAGATAAGAAATTTATCTGGAACATCCAGCTGGTTTTCTCTTAAATTTTAACCTGTAATATTTTTCTAGGTCTTTGTACTTTGTAACCTACTCCATTCATTTAGTCACTCCAATTTTTAAGTTAAAATCTAACAAGTGAATATTTGCTGGTTAGTCTTAATGATTTTTACTAACGACGAGTGCTGCTTCGAAGTGTGTCAGTTTGCTAGGGCTGCCAGAACAAAATACCACAGGCTGCATGACTTAAACAGAAACCCACTCTCGCATAGTTTGGGGGCTGAAAGTGCTCATGTTGTCAGCAGCGCTGGCCTCTTCTGCAGCCCCGCTCCCTGGTGTGCAAATGGCCGTGTTCGCGTGTGTTCTCATATGGTCNAGGGTGTTAGTTTGCTAGGGCTGCCAGAACAAAATACCACAGGCTGCATGACTTAAACAGAAACCCACTCTCGCATAGTTTGGGGGCTGAAAGTGCTCATGTTGTCAGCAGCGCTGGCCTCTTCTGCAGCCCCGCTCCCTGGTGTGCAAATGGCCGTGTTCGCGTGTGTTCTCATATGGTCTTTCCCCTGTGCACACGCTTCCCTGGTGTCTCTTTGTGTCTCCAAGTTTTCTTTTCTTATGAGGACATCAGTCAGATTGGATTATGATCCACCCTCAGAGCCTCTTTTTACCTTGTTGTTGTTGGTTGCTAAGTCGTGTCTGGATCATGGGTTACATGTTTGCACACACACATAAAGGTGAATGCAATGCTGAACTGTATTTTGAGGATTATTTTCATCAACAACTCCATAAATATAAGTGCTGTGTGTGTGCATGTATGCGCGTGCACAGTGGTCTGATTCTTTGTGACCCCATGAACTGTAGCCACCTGGCTCCTCTGTCCATGGGATTCTCCAGGCAAGAATACTGGAGTGGGCTGCCATGCCCTCCCCCAGGGGATTTTCCCAGACCGGGGATCGAACCGACATCTCCTGCATTGCAGGCAAATTATTTACCACTGAGCCACCTACCTTAATCAATTCTTTAAAAGTCCTGTCCCCAAATATAGTCACATTTTGAGGTAATTGGGGTAACAGCTTGAATAGATCATTTGGGAGGCGGGACATAGTTCAACTGATAATACAAAGATATGACAAATTGAAAGCATTTTACATTAAAACAAAGTAAAAGAAACCATGGTTAGAATCCCATCATGGTCTTAGCAGCAGTGGTGCTCACGGAGTATGAGGTTGGTAGAGTTTGGCATAAAATATCTACTGCTGCTAAATCACTTCAGTCGTGTCCGACTCTGTGCGACCCCATAGACGGCAGCCCACCAGGCTCCCCCATCCCTGGGATTCTCCAGGCAAGAACACTGGAGTGGGTTGCCATTTCCTTCTCCAATGCATGAAAGAGAAAAGTGAAAGTGAAGTCGCTCAGTCGTGTCCAACTCTTAGCGACCCCGTGGACTGCAGCCTATCAGGCTCCTCCGTCCATAGGACTTTCCAAGCAAGAGTACTGGAGTGGGGTGCCATAGACTTTCTCATTATTTGTCCATCTTACCAAAGAGCTTTAATCCCAGTGCCTAGACTATATGCATGGAGAAGGCAATGGCATCCCACTCCAGTGTTCTTGCCTGGAGAATCCCAGGGACGGGGGAGCCTGGTGGGCTGCCGTCTATGGGGTCGCACAGAGTCGGACACGACGGACGCAACTTAGCAGCAGCAGCAGCAGCAGCAGCAGCAGCAGCAAAGAGCTTTAATCCCAGTGCCTAGACTATATGCATGGAGAAGGCAATGGCATCCCACTCCAGTGTTCTTGCCTGGAGAATCCCAGGGACGGGGGAGCCTGGTGGGCTGCCGTCTATGGGGTCGCACAGAGTCGGACACGATGGACGCAACTTAGCAGCAGCAGCAGCAGCAGCAGCACACTGTATGCAGCTTGGCACAGTTGAGAGCTGAGATCCTTGTGCTAGTTCAGTTCAGTGCAGTCACTCAGTCGTGTCTGACTCTTTGCGACCCCACAGACTGCAGCACGCCAGGCCTCCCTGTCCATCACCAATTCCTGGAGCTCGCTCAAACTGATGTCCATCGCGTCGGTGATGCCATCCAAGCATCTCATCCTCTGTCGTCCCCTTCTCCTCCTGCCCTGTGCTAAGCTATGCACAAGCTATTCATTTGACCACACCTCTGAAGGGAGATTCTCCCAGTTGCTAAATCAAAGCCATTGTGTAGAATAATCTCACTCCCACGAATGGCAGTCATAATAGGTTCTTTTCTCTCTCTTCTTCCCACTCCTCCCTTTCGGTTTCTTCCATAAAACTCCTGTGAGTACACTGCCAGTTTCCGTTTCCTATGCTGGGAACTGAATTTTGGTAAACCAAAACCCTGCCCTGATCATGTCTAGGATAGCAGACAGACAAGTAATTGCATGATTGTATTAGCCCTGGGATTTCTTTGGAGGGAATGATGCTAAAGCTGAAACTCCAGTGCTTTGGCCACCTCATGCGAAGAGTTGACTCGTTGGAAAAGACCCTGATGCTGGGAGGGATTGGGGGCAGGAGGAGAAGGGGACGACAGAGGATGAGATGGCTGGATGGCATCACTGACTCGATGGACGTGAGTCTGAGTGAACTCCAGGAATTGGTGATGGACAGGGAGGCCTGGCGTGCTGCGATTCATGGGGTCACAAAGAGTCGGACATGACTGAGCGACTGAACTGAACTGAACTGAATATAACATGGTATGTATGATGCTGTCGACTCTGTAAAAGCATGGGAGAGGATTTTCTAAGTCACATTTGGGATGGGGGAAGAATCTTAAACCTTAAATTTCTCCAACTCTTGCTTTTCCAAGGGTATTCCACCATTCTATCCCAGGGGGGAGATGGAGCATGTAGTACGAGGCACAACTGCAAAGCCTGGAACTAATGTTCTAACTAATGAACTGGGAAATATGCTGCAAAACAAGATTGCCTCTTTAAAGTCACCCCCCTGAGAGGCTTTGCACTAATTCCAAAAATGCTGCCTTTCATTAAAGCATCTTGGAATTTATATTCAGTCAGACTGTTAACTCGCCTAGAGCAGAACAAAGAACGTGTGATGCGTGATTAAGGTTTATAGAACAAGTAAATTAATCCAGAGACATGGGCACATTTGAAACACCTTGACTGGTGGAGAATACTTGTTCCCAGGTGTTTTGGGTGTCTAGAGATTTAAGACAACCACATGCAACAAAATCATGATCTATGTTTGGAGTTCATGGTGAAGCATGGCTGTGCAGTAACAGGACTGAATTTATTGCAGACCAGCTCCAAAGGAAACCAGAATGAAAGTAAAGAAAAAAGGTTTGATGAATAGTAATGTNTTTTTTTTTTTTTTTAAGAATACTTGATTTGAACAAACAGAAATACTTACTCTCTTTTTAATCCTGTTTATTTTGTACAATTTGTTTCTGAGGATCTGTGGTGTAATTCGATCCTGGTAGAGGATGTGATGTCACTTGCAGAAAACATGGGACAAGCTCTACATAAAATCGGAGCACCCCAGTTTTGATCATAGAAAGGTGATCTTAAAGTGCTTTTCCCCCAGAAACTTCCTTTTCTTTTTTCTTCCTTTTGCTTTATTAGGAAAATTTCCCACCCAGCTACTACCATCATTGCAAAACTGATCACAGCGTCTGCTGATTGTTCCGATCCCGTTGTATTCTCTAGAAATGTCCATTTTAGCACATGTAAAATTTTAGACAGTTTACATCATTACATACCCTTTTCTATCCCTTTAGGTAATGAGCTACTTGAGGGCAAGGAATATGTCTTATTTATAGCTGTTTACTCTGAATCTATTGTTCATATCAAACATTCAGTAAATGTCTGTTGTATAAAAGGATGAATTAGTGATTAAACATATATAGTCATAATAAGTAAATAAATGATATGAGTATCTATGCTCATAGAATTTATAATCTAAACACAGGAAATTTTATATAACAAAATCAAGTAAGGGATCATATCAAACTGAAATCTTTCAATTGTCAAAAGGAGTTTTGGTGGACTTCCTTTCTAGAGACTGCTTCAGGTTGCTTATTTTAAATATAATTAATTTCCATGTCTTGTTCTTAACATTTCTGTAAGCCATCACCATCACTATTAACTCCCACCCTCCAACACACACAAAAAAAACCAAAAGACAAAATAACTTTTCTCTGAGAAACAAAAGAGGAAATAATTGAAGTCAGTTTGCATGTCTTGATGAATTTTTAGGATGAAAGAGTAACCTGGAAGCACTTTCTCTTGCATTCAGCTGAACCATTTTTCCATCTATATGTGAAAGTTGCTCAGTCATGTCTGACTCTTTGTGACCTCATGTACTCTACAGTCCATGGAATTCTCCAGGCCAGAATACTGGAGTGGGTAGCCTTTCCCTTCTCCAGGGGATCTTCCCAACCCAGGGATCGAACCCAGGTCTCCCGACATTGCAGGTGGGTTCCTTACCAGCTGAGGCACAAGGGAAGCCTGAGAATACTGGAGTGGGTAGCCTATCCCTTCTCCAGCAGATCTTCCCCACTCAGGAGTCGAACCAGGGTCTCCTGCATTGCAGGCCGATTCTTTACCAACTGAGCTATAAGGGAATGACCCACTACCTAATTACACTCTTGCAATGTGGTGAGGAATGGAACAAAATCCAAAGAATCAATTACATCCCCAATCAGGGTTACTAGCAACTTGTTTAGCAGCTTGTGAGAATAAAGAGGAAGTTGCTAAAATAGAAGATGTAGTCAGTCTGTTGATCATGTGAGAGGACCATAAGCTTTCTTGTTGCTAATCTCACAGAGGCTCCATATCAAACAGAGACAAGGGACCTCCATAAAGAGGTTGAAGTTGAACCCTGGAGATGGATTGTTGGGAGAAAACTAGAAGCAACAACTTGCCCTGTTCCCAGCTTCTTCTGAGACCTGTTTTGAAAGCTGGCCAGCAGAAGTCAGCTATTGTTGCTTTGCCGTTGACCAGAACACAGTCAATTACTGGAGCAAAAATGGTACCTGTGGGAGGGAGATCGGCTCTCTTTTGTGGGCCCTGGATTGTTGCTGCACACAGAGGACCCTGACAAAAGGAAACTAGCTAGATTCAGCTGCTTTAAAAAAAAAAAAAAATGTTCATCAGTCTTGGCCCTACAAGCCTCTAGGAACAGCTCAGGGTCATGCACATTACATCTGCAGGTGGATGAGAAAAGTAAGCATTACACTGTATGTAAAGCATCTAGCAGAGAGACAACATTCAGTAGGTATTCATAACAACCTACATACTAAACAATTTTAAGAGTTGCTTTCCTAGGTTTTGGGGAACCACTGTATTTTATGTTGCAAAATTGGTTGCCCTTCTTCAATCATTGAATAAATAAAACATAAACTGACAGGAAATTCAAATTTCAGGATACATTATGTTTGTTTCTATGGGCACCCAGAACTGTTGTTACTACTGAATTATCAGTACATTGGATATTAATGTATTAATGTCCAGTTTGTCTGTTTAAAATAAAATAAATCAAAACTGTGTGATTGGCTGACTGGAGACATTGGGATATCATACATTTTTTTTCATTACCAGTTGGCATGGGGTCATTTCCATGTATCAGTTTAGACTTTATCTGAAGCCGGTTTTCAATCTGTGCCACCTCTTGAGGTAATGAGTTTCAGAAGCTTGCTTCCTGGTGTGTGGACTCGGCCTTCTCTTCGTCCTCCCCTTCTTCCTTTGCTCTTTCCTTCTCCTCCTTTATTTTCTTCTTTTTGTAGTAAAATTAACTGTCAAGCTTAAGTTAGCATTTCCTAGAGATGATAGACTGAAACTTCCAAATTATGTTCACCTATGAATACGATCATATTTGGGGAGTATTTTTAAGCATTTTGGTTGTCATCATCTCCAGGCTCTTCACAAGTATTACATTTCTTATCCTTTCTGTCACATAGAGAAATTTTACTCCCCACCTGCTTGAATATTGGGCATGTGTGTGTGCTAAGTCGCTCAGGTCATGTTTGACTCTTTTCAACTTTATAGACTCTGTAGCCCGCCAGGCTTCTCTGTCCATGGGCTTCTCCAGGCAAGAATATTGGAGTGGGTTGCCACTTATTTCTCCAGGGGATCTTCCCGACCCAGGGATTGAACTGGCGTCTCTTATGTCTTGTGCATTGGCAGGCGGGTTCTTTACTACTGGGGCCACCTGGGAAGCCCAGTGTTGGGGACAGTCACATGATTTACTCTTCCCAATGAAATAGGAACAAAAGTGGCATATGTGGACTTCTGAGCAGAAATTTTAAGAGCCATGCTCTATTTGCCCCATCTTTTCTCCTGTCAAAGTAATTGAAGATTAAACCCCTATCAGCCTGGGTCCCTGAGGGAATAGTACGAGCAGTGATGACCCAGATGGAAATGTACAAAGAATGGAGGAATAAGTCAGCAGTTAAGACAGAGAGATTCAGAAGTCAGTTCTTACTGCGGCATAATCTACACTACTGCAATAACATGCAACCACATTATAGATTCTTAATCTTATCTTCTCAGACTAAAGAGTTAGTTTCTAAAGATAGTCTTCAAGGCAATGCAAACACATGCCATAAGTTCATTATAAAACCTTATACTCTTGGCTAGTGGAATCCTGGCTTGAATCATTTACTTTTAAAATCAGAATCAGTATTACCAATCATGTACTGAACAGGAAATTAGAGACTCATAAAGGATAAAATAAGCTATCTAACAGTCTTATTTCAGAAAGGAGAAACCAGATTTTCCAAAAGATAAGAAATTTATCTGGAACATCCAGCTGGTTTTCTCTTAAATTTTAACCTGTAATATTTTTCTAGGTCTTTGTACTTTGTAACCTACTCCATTCATTTAGTCAATAAGCTATCTAACAGTCTTATTTCAGAAAGGAGAAACCAGATTTTCCAAAAGATAAGAAATTTATCTGGAACATCCAGCTGGTTTTCTCTTAAACTTTAACCTGTAATATTTTTCTAGGTCTTTGTACTTTGTAACCTACTCCATTCATTTAGTCATTCCAATTTTTAGGTTAAAATCTAACAAGTGAATATTTGCTGGTTAGTCTTAATGATTTTTACTAACTACGAGTGCTGCTTCGAAGGGTGTTAGTTTGCTAGGGCTGCCAGAACAAAATACCACAGGCTGCATGACTTAAACAGAAACCCACTCTCGCATAGTTTGGGGGCTGAAAGTGCTCATGTTGTCAGCAGCGCTGGCCTCTTCTGCAGCCCCGCTCCCTGGTGTGCAAATGGCCGTGTTCGCGTGTGTTCTCATATGGTCTTTCCCCTGTGCACACGCTTCCCTGGTGTCTCTTTGTGTCTCCAAGTTTTCTTTTCTTATGAGGACATCAGTCAGATTGGATTATGATCCACCCTCAGAGCCTCTTTTTACCTTGTTGTTGTTGGTTGCTAAGTCGTGTCTGGATCATGGGTTACATGTTTGCACACACACATAAAGGTGAATGCAATGCTGAACTGTATTTTGAGGATTATTTTCATCAACAACTCCATAAATATAAGTGCTGTGTGTGTGCATGTATGCGCGTGCACAGTGGTCTGATTCTTTGTGACCCCATGAACTGTAGCCACCTGGCTCCTCTGTCCATGGGATTCTCCAGGCAAGAATACTGGAGTGGGCTGCCATGCCCTCCCCCAGGGGATTTTCCCAGACCGGGGATCGAACCGACATCTCCTGCATTGCAGGCAAATTATTTACCACTGAGCCACCTACCTTAATCAATTCTTTAAAAGTCCTGTCCCCAAATATAGTCACATTTTGAGGTAATTGGGGTAACAGCTTGAATAGATCATTTGGGAGGCGGGACATAGTTCAACTGATAATACAAAGATATGACAAATTGAAAGCATTTTACATTAAAACAAAGTAAAAGAAACCATGGTTAGAATCCCATCATGGTCTTAGCAGCAGTGGTGCTCACGGAGTATGAGGTTGGTAGAGTTTGGCATAAAATATCTACTGCTGCTAAATCACTTCAGTCGTGTCCGACTCTGTGCGACCCCATAGACGGCAGCCCACCAGGCTCCCCCATCCCTGGGATTCTCCAGGCAAGAACACTGGAGTGGGTTGCCATTTCCTTCTCCAATGCATGAAAGAGAAAAGTGAAAGTGAAGTCGCTCAGTCGTGTCCAACTCTTAGCGACCCCGTGGACTGCAGCCTATCAGGCTCCTCCGTCCATAGGACTGTCCAGGCAAGAGTACTGGAGTGGGGTGCCATAGACTTTCTCATTATTTGTCCATCTTACCAAAGAGCTTTAATCCCAGTGCCTAGACTATATGCATGGAGAAGGCAATGGCATCCCACTCCAGTGTTCTTGCCTGGAGAATCCCAGGGACGGGGGAGCCTGGTGGGCTGCCGTCTATGGGGTCGCACAGAGTCGAACACGACTGAAGTGATTTAGCAGCAGTAGATATTTTATGCCAAACTCTACCAACCTCATACTCCGTGAGCACCACTGCTGCTAAGACCATGATGGGATTCTAACCATGGTTTCTTTTACTTTGTTTTAATGTAAAATGCTTTCAATTTGTCATATCTTTGTATTATCAGTTGAACTATGTCCCGCCTCCCAAATGATCTATTCAAGCTGTTACCCCAATTACCTCAAAATGTGACTATATTTGGGGACAGGACTTTTAAAGAATTGATTAAGGTAGGTGGCTCAGTGGTAAATAATTTGCCTGCAATGCAGGAGATGTCGGTTCGATCCCCGGTCTGGGAAAATCCCCTGGGGGAGGGCATGGCAGCCCACTCCAGTATTCTTGCCTGGAGAATCCCATGGACAGAGGAGCCAGGTGGCTACAGTTCATGGGGTCACAAAGAATCAGACCACTGTGCACGCGCATACATGCACACACACAGCACTTATATTTATGGAGTTGTTGATGAAAATAATCCTCAAAATACAGTTCAGCATTGCATTCACCTTTATGT
>SJYX01009958.1:81559-96334 GCA_006410675.1 Oreotragus oreotragus | reverse complement strand
CTCCAGTACTCTTGCCTGGAGAATCCCATGGATGGAGGAGCCTGGTGGGCTACAGTCCACGGGGTTGGGGTCGCAAAGAGTTCAACTGAGCGACTTCACTTTCACGTTCATATAAATAACTAGATTTATCTTGACTTGATAATAACATGATAATCTTGATGTAATAATCTTGACTAGATTATGTATACTAGATTAAATCTTATCTGAGGGAGTGACAATATCCTACTCTTAGAGTCAGTCAAGAAGACAAGGTTCTTGAGCTTATGCCTGTGTTTGATTAGTAATATATTTTAAAATACTCCATTTTTTTCTCATTGCACCACTTCTTTCACTTGGTATATCCCAGGCATTTCTGTTTTCAGATTCTTCAGGTTGGTATAGCTTTAGACACTTGCTGTGGCTCTGATGACTCAAGACCTAGAGTCATTGTGTTGGTATGGGATTATGCCCATCACCTCCCTGGGGAATCAGTGAACAAGGTATTATAAAGCACCCCACTTCACGCCAGATGACAGAATGCATGTGTGGGATGAGATCTTTGCCCCTGACTCACGCTTATGCCACCTCTCATTCTCAGGATGGCATCACTTTGGCACTTATCCTCTAGTCTTTGTCAGCCTGAATTATCACAGAGGGGTCCAAAGAATACACCATTTACCTTCTGAGTTCCTGAGAGTTGCCTTTATTTACATGCTAATGTTCACTACAGATGAGATAAAACCTAATACCCAGAGAACAACCAGCCCCAGCTCCAAGATTACAACTATTTTTCCCTTGTTTGTCCCCTTGATATGTACTCTTTAGAGAAAGGCTAGACCAGAATGGTTTTCCTGAGAGCCTCAACAGCTCTTCTGCACTCATTGCCTGATCACTCTCCACTGTCACCATCCTCAGGCACAGAGAAGAAGAGGAAGAAGGAAGCAAGTTGTGGTTTTTGCAGATAGGTTTAGGAGGAGGAGGAGGACGGGCTGGATGTGGTGAAAACAGGAAGGGATTCCTCGGAAGATTTAGTATTGGGGGGTCTTTCAGTTTGCTTCTGAGGATGAGAGACGTCTATGGAGGAAAATGTTCCATTCGCCTTCACGGCTGATGAAGATTGGAAGATGGCCTCTCTGGCAGACTCCTGGACGGGTGCTTGGATGGATTCAGAGGCCTTCAAGGTGGGGACCAGTTGTCTAATGTTATCCTCGCCAGGCACTGGTGTCTTGATGGTTTTGCTGACTGGCTCTGATTTGCTGGCTTTCTTCATGGGGACTACTGAAACACGGCTAGAGTTTGGGTATTTCCTTACATTCTTGGCTAAAGCTTGGGAGAGGGCTGCGTGAGTCCAAGGAATTTCCGTAGCTCGGGAGACAGGATCTATGGATATACATGAAGGTCCTTGATTCTTACTTTTTCCTGTTCGGAGGCTTGTAGTCAGAGATTCTATGGGATAGAAAAGACAAAAACACAGATTCCGCAAATGTCACTTCTCCAATATTTCCAGTCAAGTCACGTGGTAAAATTCTAGTCATCTTTAAAATGTCAGCCCCTCAATTATCATCTCAGATTTTTTTTCCTTCCACCATTTCTCTCCTTTCTCAGACTTTCCTATGGTCTTCAATTCATCAAGGTGCTGGAGTTCAAGACATTGCTTAATTCATTTTTTAGTTCTAGTAGGTTTTTCAGTTGACTCCTTATAATTTTTCATATAATAATAAATGCAAATTAAGGAGTTTTACTTCTTCCTTTATGCCTATTATTATTTTACTGAACTGGCTAGGATATCCAGTACAAGGCCAAATAGAAGAAAGTGGTAAGAGCTGGTATTATTGCTTTACTATTTCTTAAAATTTAAGTATAGTTGATTCACAATGTTGTATTAGTTTCTGGTATACAGCAAAGTGATTCAGTTATGCATATATACATATATATGTACTCTTTTCAAATTATTTTCCATGAAAGTTTATCAAAGGAAATAACAGTTCCCTGTGCTATCCAGTAGGATCTTGTTGTAGTAGTTTGTATCTGCTAATCTGCTAAATCTCTAATTTATCCTTCCCCGACCCCTACCTTTCCCTTTCGGTAACCATAATTTTGCTTTCTATGTCTCTGAGTCTGTTTCTGTTTCATATAGAAGTACATTTGCTTCACATTTTAGATCCCATATGTAAGTGGTATCTTATGGTGTTTGTCTTTTTCTTTCTGACTTAGTATGATCATCTCTAGGTCCATCCATTTTGTTGCAAATATTATTTCATTCTTTTTCATGGCTGAGTAGTATTCCATTATAAATCCCATTTTTATCCACTCACCTATCAATGGACATTTAAGCTGCTTGTATGTCTTGGCTATTATAAATAGTCCTGCCATTAACACTGGGGTGCATGTATCTTTTCAATTTAGAATGTTGTCCACATTCCCAGGGGTGGGATTACTAAATCACATGGCAACTCATATTTTTCTGAGGAACATCCATACTGTTTTCCATACTGAGTGCATCAATTTACTTTCTTACCACCCATGTAGGAGGGTTTCCTTTTCTTGACACTCTCTCTGGCCTCTTTTATTTGTACTTTTTAATAATGGCCATTCTGATGGCTTTGAGGTGATACCTCATTGTAGCTTTGATTTCCATTTCTCAAATAATTAAGTGATACTGAGCATCTTTTCATGTGTCTATTGGCCATCTGTATGTCTTCTTTGGAAAAATGTCTATTTAGGTCTTCTGTCCCTTTTTCACTTGAGTTGTTTTTTTTTGTTGTTATTATTGAGTTGTATGTGCTATTTGTGTGTTTTGAAAATTAAGCCCTTTTTAGTTGCATATTTTGCAGTCTGTAGGTTGTCTTTTCACTTTGTTTATGTTTTCCTTTGCTATAGAAAAGCTTATGAGTTTGATTAGGTCCCATTTATTTTTACTTTTAAGTCATTGTGACTTGACTGGAATATATTTGGATAAGCTTGTTATTTGTTTCTCTTAATTTTTACAGTTAAAGGAATACCTGTAATAATACACTATCTAGAGAATTTGTACCTTCATATCTTTCATACATTTCATTGGTATGATGTTATACTTTTATATTAATTGTATTATATCATATATATTAAAATTACAATTAAAAAAAAAAGAAAATATTGGTATGATTTATGTCAGAGAATGTTTTACCTGTATTCTCTTCTAAGACTTTTATGGTGTTATGTCTTAAAATGTTTAAATCTTTAAGCTATTTTGGGTTTATTTTTGTGTATGGTGAAAGGGTGTGTTCTAACCTTATTGATTTACATGTGGCTGTCCAGCTTTTCCAACACCACTTACTGAAGAGACTGTCTTTTCTCCATTGTATACTGTTGCCTCCTTTGTCAAAGACTAACTGCCTATAGGTGTATGGGTTTATTTCTGAGCTCTCTGTTCTGTGCCATTGATCTATATGTTTGTTTTTATGCCATTACCATGAT
The DNA here is from genome assembly GCA_006410675.1 of Oreotragus oreotragus. NCBI lineage: Eukaryota > Metazoa > Chordata > Mammalia > Artiodactyla > Bovidae > Oreotragus > Oreotragus oreotragus. The sequence goes on along the minus strand of SJYX01009958.1, from coordinate 92,899 downwards.
TTTCTGATTACTACAAACTTACAGTGTTGTACAACATCTGGGAGGGTTACGTCCTCCCAGGATTTGTTCTTTTTCCTCAGGATTGCTTTGGTGATTTTGAGTCTTTTATAGATCCGTACAAATTTTAGAATTATTTTAGTTCTGTGAAAAACTTCATGGGTAATTTGATAAGAATCACATTAAATCTGTAAACTGCTTTGGGGAGTATTGCCATTTGAACAATATTAATTTTTCCAATCCAAGAGCATAGGATATCTTCCCATTTTTTGAATCACTTTCAATTTTATTAATGTCTTATAGTTGTCAGCATATAAGCCTTTCACCACCTCAGTCAGGATTATTCCTAAGTAATTTTTATACAATTTTAAAAGAATTTGTCTTTTTATTTTCCTTTTCTCATATTTCATTGTTAAGTTTAAATAAATGCAACATTTATTTAATGTTAATCCTATATTCTACCACCTTGTTGGATTCATTTACCAGTTCTAGTAGTTTTTGTATGGAGTTTTTAGGGTTTTCTATATATAGTATCATATCATAGTAAAATGACCATTCTACCTCTTCCAATTTAGAAACTTATTTTTCTCTTTCTTATCTAACTGCTGTGGCTAGGACTTTCAATAGTATATTGAATAGAAGTGTTGAGAGTGGACATCCTTGTCTTGTTCTAGATTTTAGAAGGAAGGCTTTAAGCTTTCCCCACTGAGTATTGTGTTGGCTGCAGGTTTGTAACAAATGGCTTTTATTATCTTGAGATATATTTCCTCTATATCTACTTTGGTAAGAGTTTTTATCATGAATGGATGTTGAATTTTGTCAAATGTTTTTTTTCTCCATCATATATCATATTGGCAGTCTCTCTCTCATCTTACTACAAGTTTATAAATTTTATTAATCTTCTCAAGAACAAACTTTTTATTTTGTCTGTTTGTGTCTTTTCTATGTCTTTGATTCCTGCTGTCTTTATTATCTCCTTTTACTTAGAAAATACTTAATTTTCTTCTAGATTTTAAAGGTAGAAACAATGAATACTAAACCAATCTTTCTTCTAAGATTTAAACCTAGAAATCTCCCTGTAAGGCCTGCTTTAGCTATACCACAAAACTTTTGCTACTGTACATGCACTATCCTTTAAAGTATTTTCCAACCTCCTTTTTAAAAAAATTATTTATTTTAATTGGAGGCTACTTACAATATTGAGGTGGTTTTGCCATACATTGACATGAATCTGCCATGGGTGTACATGTGTTCCCCATCCTGAACCTCCCTCCCACCTCCCTCCCCACACTACCCCTCTGGGTCATCCAAGTACACCAGCCCTGAGCACCCTGTCTCATGCAATGAACCTGGACTGGCGGTCTGTTTCACATATGATAATATACATGTTTCAATGCTATTCTCTCAAATCACTCCACCCTCGCCTTCTCCCTCAGAGTCCAAAAGACTGTTCTATACATCTGTGTCTCTTTTGCTGTCTCACATACAGGATCATCATTACCATCTTTCTAAATTCCATATATATGCATTAGTATACTGTATTGGTCTTTTTCTTTCTGGCTTACTTCACTCTGTATAATAGGCTCCAGTTTCATCCACCTCATTAGAACCAATTCAAATGTATTCTTTTTAATGGCTGAGTAATACTCCATTGTGTATATGTACCACAGCTTTCTTATCCATTCATCTGCTGATGGACATCTAGGTTGGTTCCATGTCCTGGCTATTATAAACAGTGCTGCGATGAACATTGGGGTACATGTGTCTCTTTCAATTCTGGTTTCCTCGGTGTGTATGCCCAGCAGTGGGATTGCTGGGTCATAAGGCAGTTCTATTTGCAATTTCTTAAGGAATCTCCACACTGTTCTCCATAGTGGCTGTACTAGTTTGCATTCCCACCAACAGTGTAAGAGGGTTCCCTTTTCTCCACACCCTCTCCAGCATTTATTGCTTGCAGACTTTTGGATCGCAGCCATTCTGACTGGTGTGAAGTGGTATCTCATTGTGGTCTTGATTTGCATTTCTCTGATAATGAGTGACGTTGAGCATCTTTTCATGTGTTTGTTAGCCATCCGTATGTCTTCTTTGGAGAAATGTCTATTTAGTTCTTTGGCCCATTTTTTGATTGGGTCGTTTATTTTTCTGGAATTGAGCTGTATAAGTTGCTTGTATATTTTTGAGATTAGTTGTTTGTCAGTTGCTTCATTTGCTATTATTTTCTCCCATTCAGAAGGCTGTCTTTTCACCTTGATTATAGTTTCCTTCGTTGCGCAAAACCTTTTAAGTTTAATTAGGTCCCATTTGTTTATTTTTGCTTTATTTCCATTAATCTGGGAGATGGGTCATAGAGGATCCTGCTGTGATTTATGTCAGAGAGTGTTTTGCCTATGTTTTCCTCTAGGAATTTTATAGTTTCTGGTCTTAGGTTTAGATCTTTAATCCATTTTGAGTTTATTTTTGTGTATGGTGTTAGAAAGTGTTCTAGTTTCATTCTTTTACAAGTGGCTGACTAGTTTCCCAGCACCACTTTTTAAAGAGATTGTCTTTTCTCCACTGTATATTCTTGCCTTCTTTGTCAAAGATAAAGTGTCTGTAGGGGCATGGATTTATCTCTGGGCTTTCTATTTTGTTCCATTGATCTATATTTCTGTTAGTGCCAGTACCATACTGTTGATGACTGTGGCTTTGTAGTAGAGCCTGAAGTCAGGCAGGTTGATTCCTCCAGTTCCATTCTTCTTTCTCAAGATTGCTTTGGCTATTTGAGGTTTTTTGTATTTCCATACAAATTGTGAAATTATTTGTTCTAGTTCTGTGAAAAATACTGTTGGTAGCTTGATAGGGATTGCATTGAATCTATAGATTGCTTTGGGTAATATACTCATTTTCACTATATTGATTCTTTCAATCCATGAACATGGTATATTTCTCCATCTATTTGTGTCCTCTTTGATTTCCTTCATCAGTGTTTTATAGTCTTCTATATATAGGTCTTTTGTTTCTTTAGGTAGATATATTCCTAAATATTTTATTCTTTTTGTTGCAATGGTGACTGGAACTGTTTCCTTAATTTCTCTTTCTGTTTTCTCATTGTTAGTGTATAGGAATGCAAGGGGTTTCTGTGTGTTGATTTTATATCCTGCAACTTTACTATATTCATTGATTAGCTCTAGTAATTTTCTGGTGGAGTCTTTAGGGTTTTTTATGTAGAGGATCAAGTCATCTGCAAACAGTGAGAATTTTACTTCTTTTCCAATCAACCTCCTTTATGACTCATTTTTTTTAGTACTCAGTGTTAAGAAATACACTAATTTCTGGAATCTAGAGGTATTTACGGATGTCATGTTAATGTTTGTTTCTAATTTAATTTTGCTGTGGTCATGGAATATATTCTGTAAGATTTCAGTCTTCTGAAATTCATCTATTGATGACACTTTCTACATCTTTTTATTTTACACATTCCTTAATTACTGAAATTTTACATCATTTTTACTGCTTTTGTCTTTTAATCTTAATGCTTGCCTTATAAGTGATTGAACCCTGCTTTTATTATATATGTATATTTCCAGTGTGATTTTAATTACTGCATGTTTTCTTATTATCATTTAGTATCATTTCTTTTCAGTTTAGATAAGTCCCTTTAATATTTCATGCAGAACAAGTATAGTGGCAATAAACTTCTTTAGCTTTTGTTTATCCTAAAAACTCTTAATCTCTCCTTAATTCTGAATGTTAAACTAGCTGTGCAGAGTCTGTGATGGGAATTTTTTTCTTTTCAGCACTTTGAGTATATCATAACACTCATTTATTATCCAGAGTTACTTTTCTTCTCTTGCTGCTTTAAGGATTCTCTTTATTCTTAACTTCTACCATTTTAGTTGCAATGTGTCTTATGTGTGTATCTCTTTGTGTTCTTATTCATAGCTCTTTGGGCTTTCTGGACCCAGAGGTTTGTTTGCTTCTCCAGATTAGGAAATTTTTTAGTCACTATTTCTTAAGATAACTTTTCTGGTCCTTTCTTTCTTCCCCTTCTGTGACCCATATAATGCAAATGTTATTCCACACAATATTGTCTTAAAGGCAACATATGCTATCTTCACTTTTGAAAATTCTTCATTTTGCTGCTCTGAGGGAGTCCCACCATTTTATCTTTTAGCTCACTCATTCGTTTTTCCACCTCATCTACTCTGCTGTTGAGCACCTCTAGTGTATTTTTCAGTTTAGTCATAACTTCTCTTTGGTACTATATTTTCTATCTCACTGTTAAAGTTCTCACTATGTTTATCCTTTCCTGAGTTTGATGAGCATATTTATGATCATTATACTGAAGCCCATCAGGTGGACTGCTTATCTCAGTTTCATTTAGTTGTTTTTCTGAGGTTTCTGTCTTGTTCATTTGATTGGACTATATTCCTCTGCCTCCTCATTTTCTTTTTCTGTTTCTTTCTATGAACTAGGTAAATCACTTCTCTCTCCCAGGCTGTTGAAAGGACTGTCATGTACTCTATTTGAAGAAACATGCCAGATACACTTGAAAATACTGTATATTCTGTAGTTCTTGGGTAAAATGTTATATGCCAGTTAGGTCAAAGTGGCTGAAAGTGTTCAGACTTCTATATTTATTCTTGTTTTATTTTTTGTGTTTAATTGGTATTTTAAGTACTAAGTGAAAAATATTAAAATCTCCAACTATGATCTTTCTTTCAGTTGCTGACTAACATGTTTGGAAAAATCTTTTACTAACTGAAAACAGTTATAACTACAATGTCTTCCCTGATATACTGACATTTTTATCATTATGAAATCTTTGTTTCCAGTAATTTTCCATGTTTTAAAGTTTATTTTTCAGAAAATATTTTTTATATTTATTGTTTGCATGGCATATCACTGTCCCATCCTTTCACTCTGTAATCTATTTGAACCTTTGTATTTGAAACATTTGTTTTGTAGACAGCATATGGTCGGGTCTTGCTTTCTCCTATCTTACATGAAGTCTCTACTTTTGAGTATTTGTTTCATTGATATTTAATGATTAAAAAGTAGTTGAATTAATGATGACCATGTTTCAACTTGTCTCCTAATTGTTTCATATGTTATTTTTCCTTCTTTTGTCCTTTTTTCTCTGAATTCACCTACTCTAAAAGAGATATTCTCCTGCTGGCATTGAAGAAAAATCTGCCACATTTTGTGAAGACAAAATGATGAGGACTGGATACAGTTTCTAAACTCAAATCAAAACCCAGTCAACAGTAATCATGAAAACAGGAGCACTTTAGTCTGACAACTTTAAGGAACTAAATCAGTCAATAACCAGTGATCTTGCAAGCAGAATCTAAGTCTCAGATGAGATTGCTGCCGAGGTGAACACCTCAATGTTAGCCTGTGAGATTCTGTGAAGAGCCTGTGAGATTCTGTGAAGAGGACCAGACAAACACATGCTTAGACTCTTGACCCACACAAACTCTGAGATGATAAATTTGTGTTGTACTGAGCTACCAAATTTGTGGTCATTTGTTCTGCATCAATAAAAACCTAATATATACAGAAATATAATCTATCCAAATGAAGCACAGACATTAAACAGGCTAAAAATAAAAATGAACAGAGTTTTGCTAACTTATAGGAAACTAAGAAGGAAGATAGAGGCAAAAAAAAATTCTGAAAATCAAAGACTGAAAAAAACTATACTCTGATCTAAGGATCTCTGAAAACTCTAAGCAGGATGAACACACACACACACACACTCACTCATATACACACTTAAACACAACAAAATAAACTATAATAAAATTACTGAAAACCAATAATAAAAGAAGCAACCGTAACAAGCAGCCAGAGAAAAAGGACATATTACCAGTAGATGAACAATGATTTTTTAAATGGAAGATGTTTTTATAAGACTTTTCATAAGAAACTATATGAGACAGAAGACAAAGGATGAACTTCTTTAAAGGGCTGAAAAATGTGTCCTAAAGCTAGGGAGGTGATGAAAGCCATCTGGAGGCAGCATTAGGTGCAGCAGTATATGCCCATCTCGGAGGCGGTCATGGTACAAGATATGAATTATGCTTAAGTGTTCAAAGCTCTGTTCTCCTCAACTTAAATCAACCTGGGCTGTGGTTTTGGCTTCTTTTTGGTCATCTTTGTATCTTTTCTGATTCTGAACTTGGCCCCACCCCTTCCAGGAGTTGGGGTGAGCCCCTAGAAGTGTCTCTTGGAGGTACTCAAACAGCTTTTCAACACATTTATGTAGATCAAAAAAGAATTGGTTTCTCTAAATGGGCAACTGGAAACGCTATGAAAAACAGAAATTTTTCAATTTATTTCTTATTTACCTTATTTCCTTATCATAATTTCAACATGGTGTGAAGCTGAGGTCAAGTTAACTGCACTTTTCTAAGGCATTTTAGACGTGAGAGTTGAACTGTGAAGAAGGCTGAGCACAGAAGAATTGATGCTTTTGAACTGTGGTGTTGGAGAAGACTCTTGAGAGTCCCTTGGACTGCAAGGAGATCCAACCAGTCCATTCTGAAGGAGATCAGCCCTGGATGTTCATTGGAAGGAATGATGCTAAAGGTGAAACTCCAGTACTTTGGCCACCTCATGCGAAGAGCTGACTCATTGGAAAAGACTCTGATGCTGGGAGGGATTGGGGGCAGGAGAAGAAGGGGATGACAGAGGATGAGATGGCTGGATGGCATCACTGACTTGATGGACATGAGTCTGAGTGAACTCGGGAGTTGGTGATGGACAGGGAGGCCTGGCGTGCTGCGATTCATGGGGTGGCAAAGAGTCGGACACGACTGAGCGAATGAACTGAACTGGACTTTATCCAAATTTAAATAGATCTTAGAGTTTTCCTTGAAAACTTCTGTCATTCATGCATTCCTCAGCTATTCCATATTCTGTTCATTTCTTCCCTGGATTATCATTACAGGCTGAATTTTGTGCCCCACATTGATATGTTGAAGAATGAACTGAACTGGACTTTATCCAAATTTAAATAGATCTTAGAGTTTTCCTTGAAAACTTCTGTCATTCATGCATTCCTCAGCTATTCCATATTCTGTTCATTTCTTCCCTGGATTATCATTACAGGCTGAATTTTGTGCCCCACATTGATATGTTGAAGCCATAATCTCCAGTACCTGAAAATCTAACTATATATGGAAACTGGGCCTTTGAAGAGGTAGCTAAAACGAGGCCAATGGGGTGGGCCCTGATTCAATCTGACTAGAGTAGAAAAAATTTGAACACACAGAGACACACTGGGCAGTGGTAGGCAGAAGTGTGTGCACAGAAGGATGTGCGAGGACACAGCAAGAAAGTGGCTATCTGCAACCAAGAAAGAGGCTTCAGAAGAAACCAAACATGCTGATACATTGATCTTTCACCTCTAGCCTCCAGAACTATGAGAAGAATCAACTTCTGTTATTTAAGCCCCCTCAGTTCAGTTCAGTTCAGTCGCTCAGTCGTGTCCGACTCTTTGCGACCCCATGAATCGCAGTATGCCAGGCCTCCCTGTCCATCACCAACTCCTGGAGTTCACTCAGACTCTAGCCCATCGAGTCTGTGATGCCATCTAGCCATCTCATCCTCTGTTGTCCCCTTCTCCTCCTGTGGTATTTTGTTTTCATAGCCCTAGTGTACTAATATAGCTACTAAAAATCATAAGGGAACTGGAACATGGCCTTCAGACTTCTTACCAGCTAGCAGAGTGATCCAAAAATCCATAAAACTCAGAGTTACTTGAGATCTCTCAGTCCCTTAAGAGATTTGAGTGAATATGGCTTAAACCTTCAGTTTCACAGAATGAAAATCCATTTCTTTTCATTTATTTCATTTAATTCCTTTCATTTGAGTTGTTCTGCTGAATAAGTTATTCTGCTATTCTATCCTTTTACACAGAAGTCTAAGCATATTGCTGCCTTGTTTGAAACTCATTTGCCATCTCCTGATTGCTTATATGCAAAGCCTATGTTCTTACCTAGGCATTTGGCCCAAAGGTATCAATTGCTATGCCTTTGCCTACTTCCTCACCACTCTCTGTGGGCCAGTCCTCTCGTCTCTTGATCCACCCTCCATAGACAACTTTAAGTTCCTTCAGTCTCTTTCACAGTGCTTGGCACAAAGTGGATACTCAATAACTATGTGATAATAAATGAACCAGTGAACAAAAAATATCAATTTCAAAACCTTCCAAGGAGTGTCAACACTTAGAAGATAAAAGTCCACAATGAATCCTGATGCTAGGGGTCCCCAGAATCTGTGCCCAACCTATTTATCCCAACTTCTTGGTGGTTCCCACTCCGCAATTTCAGACCTCCTTCAACTCTTGTCAGAAACATTAAGGCAGGCCCAGAATCCTGGAGGCAATGGGTAGGGATAATAAGAGTGGGCTAGGCCTCTAACTTTACCTGTGTGAATGCTGGTGCTCTTGAGTAATTTTTCTTGTTTGCTCTCTTTCCACCTGGAAGGAAGCAGAGTATCCATGAGCCTCATGGATCTACTCCAAAATAGGCAACAATTCAAGGCAGTGGCCAGAAAAGAACATTATCCAGTTAAATTCTATGTTAAACAGAGGGTTTGTAGTTTCCTCCTTTTTAGAGGATCACTCAAATGAGGAAAAAATGGGCATGATGAGATCTAAAGACCATAGTCTCCTCTAGCTAAAAATTATGCTACCAGATGTTCCATCTCCCACCCTGAACTCTGGAATCTGGTAACATTTTCCCCTCAAGAATTCTCAAATGTCATTTTCTCAGAAAAATACAAAAACTATGGCCTGGAAAGGGGCAGTGATTTCCCCAGGGTCACCCAGCAACTATGGGAGAAACCAGGACCAAAACCCAGGTTTCCTGGAGGGTGAGGTTGCTCTTTACACAGCACCCTGTGAACCATCCTGTGGAAGGTGGGAAAGGGGAGGCACTTGTTCTGAACAGCTTTCAACTCTAGTCCTCTCCCAAGTGATCCACAGGGGATCTGCAGTAACAGGCTTTGATTAAGCTTTAGCTATGTCAGTCACTCAGTGGCATCTGACTCTTTGTGACACCATGAACTGTAGCCCCCCAGGCTTCTCTGTTCATGGAATTCTCCAAGCAAGAATACTGGAGGGAATTATTCCCTTCTCCAGAGGATCTTCCTGACCCAGGGGTCAAATCCAGGTCTCCTGTATTGTAGGCAAATTGTTTACTATCTGAGCCACCAGGGAAGCCTGTGAGAGTCCTTATTCTTAGAATATGGTCTCAGGTAGAGGCAGGAGAAAGGGTGTGAAGGCAGCACAAAAAGAAATTGGAGGTTCTGATGAGAAAACCCTGTCTCCCTGAGGACTTGCCACATGGGATTATGGGACGAATGTAACTGTTTTCCTTCAAATTTCCATAAAATGATTTATATATTTGGGGGGAAAATCATATAAAATTACAAATATATACTTACCAATGAAAATAAAATATGGCAACAATGAAAATTGCAGAAAGGATATCCATGAGAATCCACACAAACAAATAGTACTTTGGTGTCTGCAAAGCAGAGAACACACAGTTAAGGACTGACAGCTGGAAGGGAATGTAGATCATGTGGGTCAGGTCCCTTGCTTGGCTGTCAGGGATGGAGCAGGGTCAGAGCAGGGAGAGGAACCTTGATTGCTGAGGTTGGTGTCTAACACAGAGACTACCTGCTGCCAACCTAACAGTAATCTCCACTTACATGTGCCGAGGGCTCCACAAGGACTAAAACACTACACACACTTCATTTCCCTGGACGGTCAACAGAGGTCGGAGGGAGTCGCAGAGACATCACAGAGCAACTCTTCTCTGGACGCAGGACTACAACCCAAGATCCTTGGCTTCCAGTGCTCTATGTGTTCATGGCACAGCTTCCCAAACCTGGCTGTGCATCCAAATCTACCTGAGCCGTAGCCTTTCTTAATACAGCTTCCTGGGCCTCACTACAGACTCAGAAGTTAGAATTTCAGCATTTTTTACAAGCTTCCCAGGAATAAGCAGTCTGTGAACCAGAATCCTTCTTCTAAATTGTCATGCTTCAAATCAGTTCAGTTCAGTCACTCAGTTGTGTCCGACTCTGCGACCCCATGAATCACAGCACACCAGGCCTCCCTGTCAATCACTAACTCCCGGAGTTTACACAAACCCATGTCCATCGAGTCAGTGATGCGATCCAGCCATCTCATCCTCTGTCGTCCCTTTCTCCTCCTGCCCCCAATCCCACCCAGCATTAGAGTCTTTTCCAATAAGTCAGCTCTTCCATGAGGTGGCCAAAGTATTGGACTTCAGCCTCAACATCAGGCCTTTCAATGAACATCCAGGACTGATCACCTTTAGGATGGACTGGTTGGACCTCCTTGCAGTCCAAGGGACTCTCAAGAGTTTTTTCCAACACAATCGTTCAAAAGCATCAATTATTCAGTGCTCAGCTTTCTTCACTGTCCAACTCTCACATTCATATATGACCACTGGAAAAACCACAGCCTTGACTAGACAGATCTCCATTGGCAAATTAATGTCTCTGCTTTTGAATATGCTATCTACGTTGGTCACACGGAGAAGACAATGGCACCCCACTCCAGTACTCTTGCCTGGAAAAATCCCATGGACGGAGGAGCCTGGTGGGCTGCAGTCCATGGGATCGTGAAGATTCGGACACGACTGAGTGACTTCACTTTCACTTTTCACTTTCATGCATTGGAGAAGGAAATGGCAACCCACTCCAGTGTTCTTGCCTGGAAAATCCCAGGGACGGCGGAGACTGGTGGGCTGCCACCTATTGGGTCGCACAGAGTCAGACGCAACTGAAGTGACTTAGCAGCAGTAGCAGCAGCAGCAGCAGGTTGGTCATAACTTTCCTTGCAAGGAGCAAGTGTCTTTTAATTTCATGGCTGCAGTCACCATCTGCAGTGATTTTGGAGCCCCAAAAAATCAAGTCTGACACTGTTTCCACTGTTTCCCCATCTATTTGCCATGAAGTGATGGGACCGGATGCCATGATCTTCGTTTTCTAAATGTTGAGCTTTAAGCCAACTTTTTCACTCTCCTCCTTCACTTTAATCAAGAGGCTTTTTAGTTCCTCTTCACTTTCTGCCATAAGGGTGGCATCGTATGCATATCAGAGATCATTGATATTTCTCCCGGCAATCTTGACTCCAACTTGTGCTTCTTCCAGCCCAGCGTTTCTCATGATGTACTCTGCATATAGGTTAAATAAGCAGGGTGACAATATACAGCCTTGACGTACTCCTTTTCCTATTTGGAACCAGTCTGCTGTTCCATGTCCAGTTTTAACTGTTGCTTCCTGACCTGCATACAGGTTTCTGAAGAGACAGGTCAT
>SJYX01009958.1:61001-78161 GCA_006410675.1 Oreotragus oreotragus | reverse complement strand
TCCATCACCTCCACTAGCTTTGTTCGTAGTGATGCTTTCTAAGGCCCACTTGACTTCACATTCCAGGATGTCTGGCTCTAGGTGAGTGATCACACCATCATACTTATCTGGGTCGTGAAGATCTTTTTTGTACAGTTCTGTATATTCTTGCCACCTCTTCTTGATATCTTCTGCTTCTGTTAGGTCTGTACCATTTCTGTCCTTTATCGAGCCCATCTTTGCACGAAATGTTCCCTTGGTATTTCTAATTTTCTTGAAGAGATCTCTAGTCTTTCCCATTCTGTTGTTTTCCTCTATTTCTTTGCACTGATCTCTGAGGAAGGCTTTTGTATCTCTCCTTGCTATTCTTTGGAACTCTGCATTCAGATGCTTATATCTTTCCTTTTCTCCTTTGCTTTTCACTTCTCTTCTTTTCACAGCTCTTTGTAAGGCCTCCTCAGACAGCCATTTTGCCTTTTTGCATTTCTTTTCCATGGGGTTGGTCTTGATCCCTGTCTCCTGTACAATGTCACGAACCTCATTCCATAGTTCATCAGGCACTCTATCTATCAGATCTAGTCCCTTAAATCTATTTCTCACTTCCACTGTATAATCATAAGGGATTTGATTTAGGTCATACCTGAATTGTCTAGCGATTTTCCCCACTTTCTTCAATTTATTTCTGAATTTGTCAGTAAGGAGTTCGTGATCTGAGCCACAGTCAGCTCCCAGTCTTGTTTTTGCTGACTGTATAGAGCTTCTCCATCTTTGGCTGCAAAGAATATAATCAATCTGATTTCGGTGTTGACCATCTGGTGATGTCCATGTGTAGAGTCTTCTCTTGTGTTGCTGGAAAAGGGTGTTTGCTATGAACAGTGCATTCTCTTGGCAAAACTCTATTAGCTTTTGCCCTGCTTCATTCTGTACTCCAAGGCCAAATTTGTCTGTTATTCCAGGTGTTTCCTGACTACCTACTTTGCATTCCAGTCCCCTACAATGAAAAGGACATCTTTTTGGGGTGTTAGTTCTAAAAGGTCTTGTAGGTCTTTATAAAACCGTTCAACTTCAGCTCCTTCAGCATCACTGGCTGGGGCATAGGTTTGGATTACCGTGAAATTGAATGGTTTGCCTTGGAAACGAACAGAGATCATTCTGTCATTTTTGTCATATTGCTTCAAATAAACATACTGAAATTACAATTCTTAATTAACACGTCCATTTCTCTGGGCTCCTTGCCTGAATCACGGATTTCACAGAGCTCCATATTCTAGGTTATCTTGCATGAGTTTTTTATCTCCACAGCTTTCTGGTTTTTTGTTTTGGCTGCACTGGGTCTTCGTTGCTGCACTCAGGCTTTCTCTCGTTGCAGTGAGTGTGGTACTCGGGCTTCTCTGTGGAGCACAGGCTCTTGGCGCAGGGGCTTCAGTAGCTGCAGCACACGGGCTCAGTAGTTGTGGCACACACACAGGCTTAGTGGTTCTGTGCAGCCTGTGGAATCTTCCCAGACCAGGAATCAAACCTGTGTCCCCTGCATTGGCAGGCAGATTCTTACCCACTGCACCACCAGGGAAGTCCTTAACTCCCTAGTTTGATTATCCCTTTTCACCTTCATTGCCTCTCCTCTAGTATTACCTGATGGTACTGGGACTACCATTTTTATTCTTTCATATGCCATTTCCACTTTATCCCAAGGTCTTTCCTTGGACTTAATAACAGTGATAATAATAACAACAACATGAGCAATCGTGATAATGATGAGAACAACAACTAAGATTAATGAGAACTTAAAGGAGCTAAGGAAGTGTCTGAGGCACTTTAACGGTATTTTCACAGCTTATCCCCACAACAGCTCTACTAGACAGGTACATTAGAAGCTCTTAAACCACTTCCACTAAACTGAGGTTTTTAATCCCTTCTGGGAACCTGACTGGTAGATGTTTTGGCCTGCTCCAGGATGCCCATAAGGTGAGCTGTTCCGTCACCAAGAATCAGTTATCCTTACTACCCAAATGGCTTAGAACAGTTGTACCAGTTGTTAACTATGCAGTATAATTCAGTGTTACTAAAATCTGTAAAGTCTGAGTTTAAAAAGTATGTCATTTTCAAGGAAACTAAATCAGTGTTTTGAAAATCTTGTTGAAGACAGAAAAGGTCATTAAAATAATGAGCTGCAATTGACTTAGGTGTGAGAGAAACGCTAAAAGATGGGGTAGAGGAGGATTCTAAAAATCTGTATGGGCTTCCTCATTCCAGTCATTTCTCCAAATGACTTCAAGTTCTTGTGTTCTAAGGAAACAAAACTTAGAAATCATAACTGGTTCATTAGGAAGTATACACAAGCAAGAGAATATAGAATTCAATCAACTGAAACATACTCAAAGAAAAGACCTGAATCTATGTCAAAAATTGAATGAATATTTTAAATTAAAATGTGTGAGGTATGTGTATGGTAGATTATTTATAAAAATGATCACAACATTCCTCCCCAAATGCAGGTCTGTATGCAGTGTGACTCTGCTGTTGCTCTCCAATAAGAGGTAAAGTTTGTTTCTGTCCTGCCCCACCATGAATCCGGACTTGACCATGTGATTATCTTTGGCCAATGGAACGTTAGCAAACATCACAATGGGAGATCCTTAAAAAGGCACATGCACTGGGGTTTGCCTTTCTCACTGCTGAGAACCCAATACCACCAGGCAAATATGCACAAAAAAGCTGGGATATATGTATACTTATGTCTGACTCATGTTGAGGTTTGACAGAAAACAGCAAAATTCTGTAAACCAACTATCCTTCAATAAAAAATAAATAATTCTGTAAAGCAACTATCCTTCAATAAAAAATAATAAAATAAAAACAGGAAAATTCTGTAAAGCAACTATCCTTCAATAAAAAAAAAAATGCTGGCTCCCTTGATGATGAGTAACCAAATGAAGAAAGACTGTAGTCATCCCAGGTAAGATTCAAGAAATACGGATGAAGCCATCCTTGATCACTCAGTCTAAACAAACAGGCTGAGACCAGAGAAATCACTCAATCATCATACAGAATATGACAAATATTTGTCAGTTTTAAGTCATTAAGTATTAGATACGGTTTTTAAACATAGTAAAATACTAATAGACCATATTATCATTTATCTCACAATTTCCCAATTAAAATATTTGAATTAACAGAGTGATAAACGAAGAGGATTATGTTGGATAAAATTGCTTCTTTGTGGTATTTTTATCCCCAATTTACAAATAAACAAACTGAAGCCCAGACAAGTTAAATAACATTTCGAAGTTCACACAACAGGTGGTAGGCAGAGCCAAGATTTGAACCTGCATATTCTAACCCAGAGTGCAGGCTACTTAGGAAGGCCCCTGGGATACTGATCCCACCTCCCTAAACAAATTGACCTTGGGTTCTTTAAAAAGTCACAAGCTACGTGTAGAAAGAAGTTTTTTACTTACAACTTTTCAGTTCAGTTCAGTCACTCACTCGTGTCCAACTCTTTGCGACCCCATGAATCGCAGCACGTCAGGCCTCCCTGTCCATCACCATCTCCCGGAGGTCACTCAGACTCACGTCCATCGAGTACATGATGCCATCCAGCCATTTCATCGTCGGTCGTCCCCTTCTCCTCCCGCCCCCGATCCCTCCCAGCATCAGAGTCTTTTCCAATGATTCAACTCTTCACATGAGGTGGCCAAAGTACTGGAGTTTCAGCTTTAGCATCATTCCTTCCAAAGAAATCCCAGGGTTGATCTTCAGAATGGACTGGTTGGCTCTCCTTGCAGTCCAAGGCACTCTCAAGAGTCTTCTCCAACACCACAGTTCAAAAGCATCGATTTTTCGGCGCTCAGCTTTCTTCACAGTCGAACTTTCACATCCATACATGACCACAGGAAAAACCATAGCCTTGCCTAGGTGGACCTTAGTCAGCAAAGTAATGTCTCTGCTTTTGAATATACTATCCAGGTTGGTCATAACTTTTCTTCCAAGGAGTAAGCGTCTTCNTCAATTCTTCGGTGCTCAGCTTTCTTCACAGTCCAACTCTCACATCCATACATGACCACAGGAAAAACCATAGCCTTGACTAGGCAGACCTTAGTCGGCAAAGTAATGTCTCTGCTTTTGAATATACTATCCAGGTTGGTCATAACTTTTCTTCCAAGGAGTAAGCGTCTTCTAATTTCATGGCTGCACTCACCATCTGCAGTGATTTTGGAGCCCCAAAAAATAAAGTCTGACACTGTTTCCACTGTTTCCCCATCTATTTCCCATGAAGTGATGGGACCGGATGCCATGATCTTCGTTTTCTGAATGTTGAGCTTTAAACCAACTTTTTCGCTCTCCTCCTTCACTTTCATCAAGAGGCTTTTTAGCTCCTCCTCACTTTCTGCCATAAGGGTGGTGTCATCATCCTACCATACTCAAGATCTGGGTTTAGAGTCACTACAAATCAATAATACTCTTAAATATAAATTTCCATGGATTGGATAAGTGCAATACTTAAGATCAATTGAGAAAGTCAAACTGGTTCACGAGTACATTTTGTAGAAATAGCTTTGACAGCCAACCTGAAGAGACTCGGTCTGGTAAACTGTAGCTCCCTATTTCTACACTCCCAGGAAGCAATAGCCCCTGGAGTCGGGGGCAAAATTGTGTGTGTCCAGCTTTGCCACTCACTAGGGTATGTGTGTGCATATTCAAGTCACTTCAGGCATGTCCGACTCTTGGCAACACCCTGGACTGTAGCCGGCCAGCCTCCTCTGTCCATGGAATTCTCCAGGCAAGTATACTGGAATGGTTAGGATCAAACCTCATCTTTTACATCTCCTGCATTGGCAGGCAGATTCTTTACCACTAGTGCCACCTGGGAACCAGGGCATATCAGACCATCTTAGCTTGAGAATGGAGGACAGGGTGACAATACACAGGCTTGATGTACTCCTTTTCCTATTTGGAACCAGTCTGTTGTTCCATGTCCAGTTCTAACTGTTGCTTCCTGGCCTGCATACAGATTTCTCAAGAGGCAGGTTAGGTGGTCTGGTATTCCCATCTCTTTCAGAATTTTCCACAGTTTATTGTGATCCACACAGTCAAGGCTTTGGCATAGTCAATAAAGCAGAAATAGATGTAAAGAAAGTGAAAGTGAAGTTGCTTAGTTGTGTCTGACTCTTGTGACCCCTGTAGCCTGACAGGCTTCTCTGTCCATGGGATTTTCCAGACAGAATACTGGAGTGAGTTGCCATTTCCTTCTCCAGGGAATCTTCCTGACACTGGGATTGACCCCAGGTCTCTGGTACTGCAGGCAGACTCTTTACCATTTGAGCCACCAGGGAAGCCCCAAGATGCATAGATACATTTTTATATTGGAGGATTTCTTTCTGATGTTGATTGGAGTGGATTATTAATTCTAGAATTTTAATTAATTCAAATTAAGGTATAAATGACGTACAATATCATATTATTTTCAGGGATATCATGAAATACCTCAGTACTTGTCTATACTGTGAAATGACCAGCACCGGGAAGTCTAGCTAAGATTTTTCCCTTGTGATGAAGACTTTCAAAATCCACTACAATTTACGATGCTGTGTTGTTTATCTAAAGTGTTTTTAGATTGCCTTATAAGACTACTTATTAAAAATTTTCTTTTCTTCTTTTGGCCATGCCCTGAGGCTTGCAGGATCTTAGTTCTCTGAGCAGGGATCTAACCTGGCCCTGACAGTGAAAGTGCTGCATTCTAACCACTGGACCACTAGAGAATTCCCCTCATTTAACGTTTTAAAGAGATAAATATATTCAAGATAACTAGTTTTCCTTGGTCTCTTTACTTCCTCCAAGAAACCCTTTCTTTGTAATTAGTTATTTCAGTAAGAATTTATTGCACATCTGTTTTATGTAGAACCTTCAATGCCTGGTACATTTTGGGGTAAAAAATGAGAAGGGTGCATTTGTGGAGGGGAGGTCTCGAAGAAATGAAAAGCATGCTTCCTTGGATTTTTAGTTCCCTGTAGAATGAAAGTGGAAACATATTATACAACTTGAGAACACATAGAAAGTAACATGGAGTTTGGAAACTGCAAAGTAGAGTAGTATAATTTGGATAGGTGTACTGTTGAATAAAGTGATGACATGTCATAAATTCAGTACTCTGCTGCTGACCAGGGATATAGAGATGAAAAAGACACAGTGTCTGCCCTTAAGACTTTATTGTAATAAATCAGCACATAATTGAAGCTCAAAAATGTTATTACATTTTTATATGTACCTTTGAAACAAGCTATGATTTTTCCAGTAGTCATGTATGGATTGGAGAAGGAAATGGCAACCCACTCCAGTGTTCTTGCCTGGAGAATCCCAGGGACGGGGGAGCTTGGTGGGCTGCCATCTATGGGGTCACACAGAGTCAGACACGACTGAAGAGACTTAGCAGCAGCTGCAGCAGCAGCAGCATGTGTGGATGTGGGAGCTGGACCTTAAAGAAAGCAGAGCGCTGAAGAATTGATGCTTTTGAATTGTGGCGTTGGAGAAGACTCTTGAGAGTCCCAAGGAGATCAAATCCTAAAGGAGATCAGTCCTGAGTATTTATTGGAAGGACTGACGTTGAAGCTGAAACTCTGATACTTTGGCCACCTGATTCAAAAGACCCTGATGCTAGGAGAGATTGAAGGTGGGAGGAGATGGGGACGACAGAGGGTGAGATGGTTGGATGGCATCACCAACTCAATGGACATGACTTTGAGGAAACTCAGGGAGATAGTGATGGATAGAGACACCTGGTGTGCTGCAGTCCATGGGGTTACAAAGAGTCTGACATGACTGAGTGACTGAAATGAACTGAACTTGAAAGAAGAGGATATCATGCTGTGTTGTGACTGGCTGCCTTTAATGTTGAAAGAGACTACCTGAACAGTATTTATCACGAACCTAATTTCTAAAGAGAGTACATAGACCTCTGTAAGACTAAGATCATATGGGTAAACTTATATATGTCATAGAATATTTGCAAAAAATAAATTTTGAATGTATTTAGGTGACATAAACATTATTTATGTGTCCTGTAGAGGTGAAATACTGATTTAGAAACTTTCCAAAGGAAAACTCAACTTTGTCAGATAGTTTTAATTACTGCACTAATTCATATTAATACTATCTTTGACAATCACTTTTCTCTGCCTGATCCTATTATGGTATAACTAGCTTGTGTAGCTGAAGTGGAAGGAGACAAAAGTGAACGCTGTGCATGTTTGATGCAAATAGTTTTCTCTTTTTTTCTTATCTGCAGATTTGGAAACCATAATATTTAAAATTTTACTTTTCATAAAAAAGAAATAACTAGTTCACAAAATAAAGCCGTAGGCCAAATGCAGTAGTGTGCTTTGTTTTGTTTTGCTTTGACTGGTTAAGACTAAAATAAAGAACATTTTTTCCTCATATATTTGTGTATAGGAAAATAGGAACGGCTCTATTAGGAGAGTGCAACTCCCTCATTAAACCGTGAGTTCCCTTACGAAAGAGATTGCATCTTTTAACTTGGTAGCCTAAACTTTAAGGGTATCTTTAAGGATAGAATACTACCCTTAAAACGTGCTTTGTTAGATGAAAGAACTTCCTGGATAGTTCCCCCAGTTACACGCCTTTTCTGCAGCCAAGACTACAACTCCCAGAAGACCATACGCCTCTGGAACTCAAAATATGAAGGCGAGAAAAGTTCCAGCACCCATCGCGCCAGATCGAGAATACAATTCCCACTATACCTAGGGGCTCCGGAAACCTTGTCAGATACCACCTGTTGTCATAGCATCCGGGAGAAGGAGGAGGAGAAATACTTCTTATCTACCAAGGGAATTTTGTTATAGCTGTGGCAGCCTGTTCATAGTTTCAGGGTCAAATACAAAGAGGACGTGCACAGCTGTCACTCCCGTGACTATATGAGATCAGGAAATATGTTTTTGGCAGTCTCCATCTATTATACCTTCAATAATGTAGTGAAGTAGAGATGCATGTTCAGATGGTCTCAAACGCTGTGACATATGGAAATGGTTGACCAGCATAGGAAAGGATTTCCTTTTCTTTCTAATTAAAAAAAGATGATCTTTACTAAAACTTAACTAACTTAAATAAGGCTCAAATGTTTAAATAATACAAAATAACAAAAGATAAAATCTCCTGTCTAGACAGTATTTTTGTTTAAGTAACTGGACTATTTTTAATGATTGTTACCAAGAACACTTTCTCAGACTCCTAGAGTGGACTTTCCCACTCTAATTTCCTCTTTTTATTTGGTCTCAAAGACTCTAGCAGTTTTCTTTTGCCCTGTTCTTTGACCTCCTTTTCTTATTTTTGAGAGTCAAGCCTTGTGACTTCTTGGATTTCCTACCAAGGCAGTTCCCCTCCTACTCACCCTGCACCCCCATCTTTTAGTACAATTTCCAAGGTGGTACACCATTATGAAAACACAAGCAGATGTTCTTTCTCTCTATAATTATTAAACCTCCAGTCTAACTCCCCTATACTATAGTCTTCCCTTCTCCTGCCTCTTTCCAAATTAAACCAGTTAATTTACCCTCTGTAGAATGAATTTCATTATTTTCTGTATGTCTCATCTCTTTTTTAGAGATTGTTTTTCTGTGCAATGAAGATTTTTAAGAGTTTGTGAATTTATAAAACCAGGATTAGAACAAGTTTTCACTTGTTTCAACATCATATACCATACGAGGAAGGTCAAAATGAAACTTTCTTCCATACAGTAGGGAAATAAATTTTAAAAAGGCTCCAAATGAAGTGGCTCTGAAAAACTGAAGAAACATATACATGACCACTGCCAAGTAGGTCTAAGGGCAAATATTGCCCTTGAATAAAACACCTCATTGGGGAGCTTGTCATTTGTGATTCCTTCTGTGAGCTGAAAGAAGAGCTTCTTATGGAGGTGGTGAGATTCTGCCTCATACAGATAAGTGAATAACAGGGGGCAGGATTTCTTTGTACATCAGTGCAGGGATGTGGATCTGTTATGTGGGGACAGTTTGAAGGGAGCCTTAAAGGCTGGCAAGGGTAGCTCAGTAACTGGGCTCTATGAGGGCAAATTTAAAGCTTATTTTAACAAAGATTTGGGATCAATAGCTTTGGAATGATATTTTTGTTATTCTTCTTTGATTTAGCACTTGTTAAGAAGAGCATTGGTCTACAGAAGAGAGCTGAATGATTAATTGACCCAGAAGTCTTGGAGCATTTCTGCTGAACAAGCTAGGTGATTCAGTCTCATTCAGTGCTGACTAAGGTTATGGAATAAACTGGTGGTAGGAGGGTCTTCCTTTTCCACTTACTTTCCATTGGTAGCT
Organism: Oreotragus oreotragus; assembly: GCA_006410675.1. NCBI lineage: Eukaryota > Metazoa > Chordata > Mammalia > Artiodactyla > Bovidae > Oreotragus > Oreotragus oreotragus. The sequence goes on along the minus strand of SJYX01009958.1, from coordinate 68,844 downwards.
GGGCTTCCTTGGTGGCTCAGCTGGTAAAGAATCTGCCTGCAATGGGTTCGATCCCTGGGTTGGGAAGATCCCCTGGAGAAGGAAAAGGCTACCCACTCCAGTATTCTGGTCTGTAGAATTCCATGTACTCTATAGTCTGTGGGGTTGCAAAGAGTTGGTCAAGACTGAGCGACTTGGACTTTGATTTTCCATTGGCAGCTGGTTGCCTGCAGTGTCTAGAATGCATACTCTATAAGCTGGCCACCACTAGAGAGATAGAACTTTGCTTTATTGATGGCTCTGGGACAATAATCATACTGAGCCCATCTGTATCAGTTTCCTATTCAGTTCAGTTCAGATGCTCAGTCAGGTCCGACTCTTTGCAACTCCATGAACTGCAGCACGCCAGACCTTCCTGTCCATCACCAACTTCTGGAGTCCACCGAAACCCATGTCCATCGAGTTGATGATGCCATCCAACCATCTCATCCTCTGTTATCCCCTTCTCCTCCTGCCCTCAATCGTTCCCAGCATCAGAGTCTTTTCCAAGGAGTCAGCTCTTCACATGAGGTGGCCAAAGTATTGGAGTTTCAGCTTCAGCATCAGTCCTTCCAATGAACACCCAGGACTGATCTCCTTTTGGATGGACTGGTTGGATCTCCTTGCAATACAAGGGACTCCCAAGAGTCTCCTCTAACAGCACAGTTCAAAAGCATCAGTTCTTCAGTTTTCTTTATAGTCCAACTCTCACATCCATACATGATCACTAGAAAAACCATAGCCTTGACTAGATGGACCTTTGTTGGCAAAGTAATGTCTCTGCTTTTGAATATGCTATCTAGGTTGGTCGTAACTTTTCTTCCAAGGAGTAAGCGTCTTTTAATTTCATGACTGCAGTCACCATCTGCAGCCCTTTACCTCACTAAAATTGCCAGGTCAAGTTTGCAGGTGATCTGGTCATCAAAGGTACAGAAATCTTTCTGGCTAACTAGAAGAGTGTCTCAGAGAATAGGAGCAGAGCAAATGGACAAATCATGATTTAATGATGCCAGAAATTCTTCGGCTCAAAGTAGCAACTAAAGCTTTGGCCACTGATTTCAGGATTAAGAGACTTAGTCATAGTGGAAAAGAGAGGGCTTTGGAGAGTTAGAGCTGAGGTTGAATCCTGACTCTGTCACTGACAAGTTTTGTGATTGGGGTGAATCACCTAATCCTCTGAGTATCATTGTTCTCATCTATAACATGGGGATGATATCCCCTCCCTTGCAGAGTGGCTGAGAATATAAAGTACCTGGCACACAGCTTAGTGTGTGTAGGTAAAAAGGCTTAGTAAATATTAACTATTTTTATCTTTGAATCATTTGGCTATGAAAATATGGTCTATGACTTTAGGACTTCCTATGGGACAGTCAGCCCCTCCATAGTCACTCACCTCCAGTTTATGTTAATATTTTGAAGGAGCATAAATCTTTCTAATTCTGTGAATATATAGGTGGATCCTTCTCTAGGTTCATTGGTTCAGTGAAGATAGCCTTTCAGATAACTTTTCCTTCTCCCTATCTTCCTGCCCTTCTATCACTGACTTTACTGTTTCCTATGTGGTGTTGGAAAAGACTCTTGAGAGTCCCCTGGACTGCAAGGAGATCCAACCAGTCCATCCTAAAGGAAATAAGTCCTGAATATTCATTGGAAGGACTGATGCTGAAGCTGAAACTCCAATACTTTGGCCACCAGATGAGAAGAACTGACTCATTTGAAAAGACTTTGATGCTGGAAAAGATTGAAGGTGGGAGGAGAAGGGGATGACAGAGGATGAGATGGTTGGATGGTATTACTGACTCAATGGGCATGAGTTTGAGTAAGCTCTGGGAGTTGGTGATGCACAGGAAAGCCTGGCTTGCTGCAGTCCATGGGGTTACAAACAGTTGGACACAATAGTAACTGAACTGAACTGAACATTAAACATATCAATGTGTAACAAGATTTATCCTGTCCCTGTTCTATTTTCTTGGGGGCGATAAAAACTACTGATTAAGATACAAAAGGTAGATTTACAAACTATCCTGTTAGGAAGAAAAGCTATGGTACTTTAATGCTGAACCTCCACTGTTGCTTCAGATACTACTGAATTCAGTTGCTTTTCCCTCATATAAGACTATTTGTCAGATTTTACAGGAATGTGTCCAAATTTGGGGATGCTTTAGATATTGGTTTTAGGAAGTGAATTTCCTGACCACGATTTCTTATTGTGCTCTCCTAGGAAACTTTTTCCCTCTGCCCCAGAGACAAGTGGGGACTGTATGATCTCTCTGACAATTCTTTTCTCGACTGCCAATCACTGCTTTGTTACCTTTTCTTGATGAATCAACCTTTGTCTCTCAGCTGCAGCAACATGATCCATCATCTTACTTTGATGAAGGTAAGACATTAAGATGCTAAAGGAGCAGGAGAACAAACCCATACTCTTTTTAGGATTAGATTGCAAATTCCTTCCTCTCAGATCATGCTATCTAATCACAATAGTGAAAAAGCTGGCTTAAAACTCAACATTCAGAAAACTAAGATCATGGCATCCAGTATTATCACTTCATGGTACATAAATGGGGAAACAGTGGCTGACTTTATTTTTCTGGGCTCCAAAATCACTGCAGATTGTGATTGCGGCCATGAAATTAAAAGATGCTTGCTCCTTGGAAAGAAAGTTATGACCAACCTAGATAGCATATTCAAAAGCAGAGACATTACTTTGCCAACAAAGGTCCGTCTAGTCAAGGGTATGGTTTTTCCACTAGTTATGTATGAATGTGAGAGTTGGACTATAAAGAAAGCTGAGCACTGAAGAATTGATGCTTTTGAACTGTGGTGTTGGAGAAGACTCTTGGGAGTCCCTTGGACTGCAAGGAGATCCAACTAGTCCATCCAAAAGAAGATCAGTCCTGGGTGTCCTTAGGAAGGACTGATGTTGAAGCTAACGCTCCAATACTTTGGCCACCTGATGCAAAGAGCTGACTCATTGGAAAAGACCCTGATGCTGGGAAAGATTGAGGGTAGGAGGAGAAGAGGATGACAGAGGATGAGATAGTTGGATGGCATCACCAACTCGATGGACATGGGTTTCAGTGAACTCCAGGAGTTGGTGATGGACAGGGAAGCCTGGTGTGCTGCAGTTCATGGGGTCACAAAGAGTCAGACACAACTGAGCAACTGAACTGAGCTGGGGAGAAGCCATTTGAACATTATGCATTTTCTGTCTTTTACGAAGAATGAATTTTGCTTGTCTGTCCCTACAATGCAGCTCAGAAAATCAACCTCCATCCTGAAAATAAGTGCACTGCATTTCTAAATGGTTAGAAGTCTTTGCAGCATTCTCAGTATGACCTGTAAAGAACTCTCCGCTAAGAGTTCTATAAAGGCAGGCATAAAACATATGTTTCCCTTTGATTCATACTCTAATCTCAGGAATGTCTTCTTTTTTTGTTTGATCTTTGACTGTGGAGGACCATTGTTTTTAGTCCTCCTGCCCCAGATCACTTCTCTCTTCCCTCAGTTCTTCAAGAACAACAACAACAACAGAGGAGTAAACAAACACATACACAGGCATAGTTTGTTTTAACCCTAGAGTAAATCCCGGGCATCTCTAGTGACTCAGTGGTAAAGAATATGCCTGCCAGTGCAAGAGATGCGGGTTCAATGCCTGGGTCAGGAAGATCCCCTGGAGAAGGAAATGGCAACCCACTCCAGCATTCTTGCCTGGGAAATCCCATGGACAGAGGAGCCTGGCGGGCTATGGTTCATGGGGTCACAAAGAGTCAAACATGACTTAGGGACTAAACAATGACGGCAAAGTAAATCCCATTTTATATTTGCATAAAGCAAAGACCCAATTTTTTAAAGATGAATAAGCATTACTTGATTATTTTTACCAAGTATTTTATAGTTTTCTTATGTTCAGTTTTTTCAGAGTGTTTCCATCACTGCTGTTTGTTGAAGATCAGCTTCCCCGGGAAGTAGGCTCTGAGAAGGCAGTAGTGTACAAGAGATGTATGGGGGAAGGGAAGGAAACAGGATTGTATAGACGAGAGTCTCACTGTGGTGCAGTCTCAGTAAAGGCCTCAGCTAACTCTTGGGGAGCTCTGAGGACAGGATGTCCCTTCAGAGTTTCCCACAGTTGAGACGAGGGTCCAGGTTGTTGTGCACCTGTGTCAATCAGCCATGGGATGCCGACTGCCATCAGGGATGGGATATGACTTATTTGAGGCAACTTTCTTCAGTCTTGAGCTATTTCAAGAGATGGAGAGATGTCATTGAGGTTGAGGGCTTTGAGCTACAGGACTTCCAGCAGCTGGAGGCATGTGTCTTTCTGTCCCACAGAGGATTCTGGGAGGTACATCACAGTCTCTTAGACTGTGACATTTTAGACATGGATCCTTGCCTTGGGTCCTGTAATTTGGAAGGTTCCACCCTGACATTTCTTCTTTTTCCAACCTTGCCCCTCCTCAAGGGTCAAGGGCCTTGGAGCCCAAAGCCTGAATCCCTCCTAACTGCACTTTCCCAAACCCCAGCCTTTCAAGCTTAGGCCTCAGAGGTGGCCAAGGGACAGATATTTGGGAGGGTAAGTGCACACAGTGGGCTGTGCACAAGCATCTGAGTGAAGACCTTCATATGTAGAACCATGGGAAGTGGGAAGAGCACAACATTTGGAGAGAGGTCCATTTGGACTTACGCTCCAGGCCCTATAAATGTTGGACGTCTGCCCTATTTGATAGCTAACCCTTCCCTACAGCTGGAGAAGTGGAGACAACGGGGAGACTCATCTCTGGTTACAAAGAGACACGAACTCAGAGACGTGACTGGGCTTCTGGTTATTGCCACTTGACCAGCTGCTCTCCTCAATGGAAAGTGTTGAGTGAGATAGAGATGACTAAACTTTTCCTCGGAAGACTTATCCTTTACTTTCTTTATCTCATTGAAATGTTTGTGAGGCTCAGAGCAAAAGTCTATAACTCTAAAATTCCCAAGAGAAAGGTACTGTAAAAACACAAGGTATAGTTACTGGTCTTACATTTAGATCTTTAATCCATTTTGAGTTTATTTTTGTGTGTGGTGTTAGAAAGTGATCTAGTTTCATTCTTTTACAAGTGGTTGACCAGTTTTCCCAGCACCACTTGTTAAAGAGATTGTCTTTACTCCATTGTATATTCTTGCCTCCTTTGTCAAAGATAAGGTGTCCATAGGTGTGTGGATTTATCTCTGGGCTTTCTATTTTGTTCCATTGATCTATATTTCTGTCTTTGTGCCAGTACCACACTGTCTTGATGACTGTGGCTTTGTAGTAGAGCCTGAAGTCAGGNGTATTCCCATCTCTTTAAGAATTTTCCACAGTTTATTGTGATCCACACAGTCAAAGGCTTTGGCATAGTACACTCTTTGAATTTTGAATCATATGAATTTATTATCAATTCAAGTATTAAAATGAAAAGTTTTACTTTGCAAAGTTTTATTTAATATATCCAAAGAGACAACTTCAAAAAATGACTGATTTAGGGAGACAGGATTATGGAGGGGTGTACTGCTTTCTAATTTATGTATTTTTATAATTATTGAATTTTATATAAAAAACATGTTTACTTTGCAATCACTTTTTAAAAACAAAAGTGTTAGAGAAGTTTATAGTACATACATGAAGCAGGATAGTATGGGGACAGACAAGTGGAGAGGCTTCACCTATACCAAGGGACCTGCCTTTTTGGTAGGCGGCCCTACCAAAAGCTGCCCAAAGCACCAAGGAAGAAGGGATAAGCAGTTTTACACTGCCACCATACGGCCTCAATACAGTTCTGGCCCTATGAGACTCTGCCATTGGTCCCGATCACCTTGCACCTGCTCCTGACCCTGACCAAGTCAGAAACAAGGGCTACTGAGGCTGGAGGGATGGAGAAAGCAACCTAAAATATTTAGGTTTCTGTGCCTAAAGTTTTAACATTCAACGTAGTTAAGAGTTTGGGTTATTTTGGACTAGACACTTTGATCCTGAATTGAGACTTTTGGGTCACTAACTGGTACTTTAAAAAACTTTTGTAAGGAAGACACAGAGTCTGTGTCTCTCCATGCCTAAGATACTCACCAGACACTGGTGGAGACTCCCCACAGTGAAGTGGACAGGAGAAGTCCCAGGGGTGATCAGGTACCAGATAGGGAGGAGTGGGGGAGGTCTAGGCCAGGGGACTGTCAAGGCTGATGGGCTGCTAGGGGACAACGAGGCCTGGGTGGTGGGGACACAATTCAGGCACTAGAAGAGGAAGGCTTGCTTGGTAGGGAGGAGGAAGGATCCTTAGGGGTTCAGACGCTATCAGCAGAAGTACCTGAGGTTCCCCTTATACTTGTCCCCAGAGAGATCCCTGGGGCCCCAGGTCTGGTCCCTTGCCCTCAGGGGCTTCCTCCAACCTCTGGAGCCCTCTCCACCTTCTCAGCCAAACCCTCTGCACCGTGGGGCATCATCCACCTCCAGGGAACCCTCCACCCTTCAAGGCCCCCTCTACCCAGGGAGGTCCCTTAAGCATGAGACAGAATGGGGAGAAGAAAAGGGCAGGCAGGCTGGAAGCAGCTTCCACAGCGTTTGAGGAGCAGGAAACTGCCTGGTGTTCCCCTACCCACTCAGCCCTAGGAACCTCCTGAGGCCCCATGCCCAGCCCTCTGCCCTCCAGAGCCTGGTTTCCTAGTCCCTCTGGGTAGTCCTATGAGGTCCCTCTCATCCCTCCAGGGGCCCCATCAGCCCTCTGGACCAGGCCTTCCACCCCCTAAGACCGCGCCCCTGCCCTCCAGGGCCCTCTCTTCTCTCTGGGGCCCTTTCCTTCCTCCAGGTTAAGCCGACTGCCCTCTGGAACCCTCTGGGTACCCTCAGCCCACATAGGTCTGGCAGGCACAAGAAGGAGGGAAGAGGAGAAGGAGCCATTCCTGAAGGGGGAGCGTCCCTCAGGATGTGGAGGAGAAAGAACGTGTCTAGCGTTCCCCTAACTCCTCAGCCCAGGGAGTCTCCTGGTGACCCAACCTGATCCTCCACACCCCAGAACTGGAGGCACAGAATAGGCTTCCTTGGCTGGGTGGAGCGGGGGACAGTCCCCACCCCTACACAGCACCTTTTCTGGAGGCAAGGGTCCTGAATAAGGACGTTCAGTCAGTTCCGTTCAGTTCAGTTGTTGCTCAGTGGTGTCCGACTCTTTGCAACCCCATGAATCGCAGCACATCAGGCCTCCCTGTCCATTAGCAACACCTGGAGTTCACTCAAACTCATGACCACGGAGTCAGTGATGCCATCCAGCTATCTCATCCTCTGTCATCCCCTTTTCTTCCTGCCCCCAATCCCTCCCAGCATCAGGGTCTTTTCCTATGAGTCAACTCTTCCCATGAGGTGGCCAAAGTATTGAGTTTCAGCTTTAGTATCAGTCCTTCCAATGAACACCCAGGATTGATCACTTTTAGGATGGACTGGTTGGATCTCCTTGCAGTCCAAGGGACTCTCAGGAGTCTTCTCCAACAACACAGTTCAAAAGCATCAATTATTCGACATTCAGCTCTCTTCACCATCCAACTCTCACATCCATACATGACCACTGGAAAAACCATAGCCTTGACTAGATGGACCATTGTTGGCAAAGTAATGTCTGCTTTTGAATATGCTATCTAGGTTGGTCATAACTTTCCTTCCAAGGAGTAAGCGTCTTTTAATTTCATGGCTGCAATCATGATCTGCAGTGATTTTGAGGCCCAAAAAAATAAAGTCTGACACTGTTTCCACTGTTTCCCCATCTATTGCCAATGAAGTGATGGGACCAGAGGCCATGATCTTCGTTTTCTGAATGTTGAG
>SJYX01009958.1:40742-58801 GCA_006410675.1 Oreotragus oreotragus | reverse complement strand
CTGTGTATTCTTGCCACCTCTTCTTAATATCTTCTGCTTCTGTTAGGTCCATACCATTTCTGCCCTTTATCGAGCCCATCTTTGCACGAAGTGTTCCCTTGGTATCTCTAATTTTCTTGAAGAGATCTCTAGTCTTTCCCATTCTGTTGTTTTCCTCTATTTCTTTGCATTGATCACTGAAGAAGGCTTTTGTATCTCTCCTTGCTGTTCTTTGGAACTCTGCATTCAGATGCTTGTATCTTTCCTTTTCTCCTTTGCTTTTCACTTCTCTTCTTTTCACAGCTCTTTGTAAGGCCTCCTCAGAAGCCATTTTGCTTTTTTTGCATTTCTTTTCCATGGGGATGGTCTTGATCCCTGTCTCCTATACAATGTCACGAACCTCATTCCATAGTTCATCAGGCACTCTATCTATCAGATCTAGTCCCTTAAATCTATTTCTCACTTCCACTGCATAATCATAAGTGATTTGATTTACGTCATACATGAATGGTCTAGTGGTTTTCCCTACTTTCTTCAATCTACCTAAATCTCACTCCAGCTGTTGTGCCACTGCTTAAACCTTTCCAAACCTAAGCCCCATCCTTCACAACTCAGGATTTTTCTGCCTTTTTTTTCTTCCTGCTGTTTTTTTTTTTTTTTAAGAAAAACAAATAAAAGGAAACCAGATTGGAAAAGAAGAAGTAAAACTCTCTTTCTTTGCAGATGATATGATACTAGAAAATGCATAGAAAATCCTAAAGATGCCCCCAGAAAATTACTAGAGCTAATCAATGGACATAGTAAAATGGCAGGATACAAAATTTATACACAGAAATTCCTTGCATTAATATACACTAACAATGAAAAATCAAAAAAAGAAATTAAGGAAACAATCCCATTCACCATTGTAACAAAAATAATCAAATACCTAGGAATAAACCTAACCAAAGAGACAAGAGATTTGTATGCAGAAAACTATGAGACACTGATGAAAGAACTCAAAGATGGCACAGATGAAAAGAAATACCATGCTCTTCGATTAGAAGAATTAATATTGTGAAAATGACAAAAGCAAGCTACAGAGTCAAAACAATCCAAATCAAACTACCAATGTATTTGTCACAGAACTAGAGAAAAAAAATTCATAAAAGATCCAAAATAGTGAAAAAAATCTTCAGAAAGAAAAATGGAACTGGAAGAATCGACCTTTCTGACTTCAGTCTATACTACAAACGTAAAGTCATCCAGACAAAGATGGCACTGGCACAAAAGCAGAAATACAGACCAAGGGAACAAGATAAAAAGGCCAGAGATAAACTCATGCACCTGTGGGCACCTTATCTTTGACAAAAGAGGCAAGAATATACACTGAAGAAAACACAATCTCTTCAGTAAGTGGTACTGGGAAAACTGGACAGCTAAATGTAACATAAAGAAACTGGAACACCTCCTACCTAACACTATACAGAAAAATAAACTCAAAATGGATTAAAGATTTAAATATAAGGCCATAAACTGTAAAGCTCCTAGAGAATAACATACACAGCACACTCCTTGACATAAACCACAGCAAGATCCTCTGTGAACCACCTCCTAGAATAATGGAAATAAAAACAAAAATAAACAAATAGGGTCTAATTAAACTTAAAAGATTTTTTTAAAGCAAAGGAAATTTTAAATAAAATGAAAAGAAAACCCTCAAAATGGGAGAAAATAATAGAAAATGAATCAACTGACAAAAATCTCCAAAATATACAAGCAGCTTATACAGATCAATACCAGAGAAACAAACAACCCAACTAAAAAATGAGCAGACGATATAAACAGATATTTCTCCAAAGAAGACATACAGATGGTTATTAAACACAAAAAAGATGCTCAACAATGCTCATTATTAGAGAAATCCTAATCAATACTACAATGGGGTATCACCTCACATCAGTCAGAAGGGCTATCATCAAATTATAAATGTTGGAGAGGGTGTGAAGAAAAGAAAACCCTCTCACACTGTTGGTAGGAATGTAAATTGGTATAGGCACTATGGAGAATAGCATGTAGATTCCTTAAAAATTTAGGAATAAAACTACCACATGACCCAATAATCTCACTACTGGGCATATAGCCTGAGAAAAACCACAATTGAAAAAGATACAGGTACCCACAATGTTCATCACAGCACTATTCACAGTGATAGCACATGGAAGCAACCTAGATGTCCATCAATAGATGAATGGATAAAGGAGTTGTGGTACATACATACAATGGAATATTGCTCAGCCGTAAAAAGGAATGGATTTGAGTCAGTTCTAATGCAGTGAATGAACTAAGGGTTTATTATACAGAGTGAAGTAAATCAGAAGGAGAAAAACAAATACCATATATTAATGTATATATAAATGCTGGGCTGGAAGAAACACAAGCTTGAATCAAGATTGCTAGGAGAAATATCAATAACCTCAGATATGCAGATGACACCACCCTTATAGCAGAAAGTGAAGAGGAACTAAAGAGCCTCTTGATGAAAGTGAAAGTGGAGAGTGAAAAAGTTGGCTTAAAGCTCAACATTCAGAAAATGAAGATCATGGCATCTGGTCCCATCACTACATGAGAAATAGATGGGGAAACAGTGGAAACAGGGTCAGATTTATTTTGGGGGGCTCCAAAATCACTGCAGATGGTGACTGCAGCCATGAAATTAAAAGGCGCTTACTCCTTGGAAGAAAAGTTATGACCAACCTAGATAGCATATTGAAAAGCAGAAACGTTACTTTGCCAACAAAGGTCCATCTAGTCAAGGCTACGGTTTTTCCAGTGGTCATGTATGGATATGAGAATTGGACAGTGAAGAAAGCTGAGTGCTGAAGAATTGATGCTTTTGAACTGTGGTGTTGGACAAGACTCTTGAGAGTCCCTTGGACTGCAAGGAGATCCAACCAGTCCATCTTAAAGGAGATCAGCCCTGGGATTTCTTTGGAAGGAATGATGCTAAAGCTGAAACTCCAGTACTTTGGCCACCTCATGCGAAGAGCTGACTCATTGGAAAAGACTCTGATGCTGGGAGGGACTGGGGNTCTTGAGAGTCCCTTGGACTGCAAGGAGATCCAACCAGTCCATCTTAAAGGAGATCAGCCCTGGGATTTCTTTGGAAGGAATGATGCTAAAGCTGAAACTCCAGTACTTTGGCCACCTCATGCGAAGAGCTGACTCATTGGAAAAGACTCTGATGCTGGGAGGGACTGGGGGCAGTAGGAAAAGGGGATGACAGAGGATGAGATGGCTGGATGGCATCACGGACTTGATGGACGTGAATTTGAGTGAACTCCGGGAAATGGTGATGGATAGGGAGGCCTGGCATGTTGCAATTCATGGGGTCGCAAAGAGTCAGACACGACTGAGCAAGTGATCTGAACTGAACTGATATATGGAAACTAGAAAGATGGTACTGATCAACCTATTTGCACAGCAGCAATGGAGCACAGACATACAGAACAGATTTATGGGCACAGTAGGGGAAGGGGAGGAAGGGGCAAATTGAAAGAGTTGAAACATTACCATATGTAAAATAGACAGCCAGTGGAATTTGCTGTATGACACAGGGAGCTCAAATCCGGTGCTCTGTGATAATCTAAAGGGCTGGGATGGGGTGAGAGGTGGGAGGGAGGTTCCAGAGGGAGGGGACATATGCATACCTATGGCTAATTCATGCTGATATATGGCAGAAACTAACACAATATTGTAAAGCAATTATCCACCATTTAAAAATAAATTTAAGTAAAAAAAAAAAAATAGGATAGTTTAAAGTACGTTTCAGTAATAAAGCAAGACAAAAATTTCAATGAAAAATGTCTACAACAAATTCTGGAGAGGATGTGGAGAAAAGGCAACCTTCTTGCACTGTTGTTGGGAATGTAAACTGACACAGCCACTATGGAGAACAATATGGAGACTCCTTAAAAAACTAGGATAAAACTACCATATGATCCAGCAATTGCACTACAAGGCATATACCAAGTTCAAAACCTGACAAAATCATATTTCAAAAAGACACATGTACCCCAGTGTTCACTGTAGCACTATCTGTAATAGTTGGGACATGGAAGCAACCTAGATGTCCATCAACAAATGAATGGATGAAGAAGTTATGTTACATACAAAACAATGGAACATTACTCAGCCATAAAATGGAATACATTTGAGTCAGTTGTAGTGAGGCGGATGAACCTAGAGCCCATTATTACTATACAGAGTGAAGTAAGTCAGAAAGAAAAAAAAAAACAAATATCGTACATTAATGCATACACATGGAATCTAGAAAAATGGTACTGATGAATCTATCTGCAGGGCAGGAATAGAGGTGCAGAAATAGAGAACACATTTGTGGACACAGTGGGGGAAGGGGAGGGTGGGATGAATGAGAAAGCAGCACTTAAACATATATACTTATAGCTGCCCTAACTCAAATAATAAGAATAATAATAATAAACATATATATTACCATTTGTAAAACAGATAACTAATGATGGGAAGTTGCTGTAAAACACAGGGTGCTCAAGCCAGTGCTCTGTGACGACCTAGAGGGGTGCGGTGGGGTGCGGTGGTAGGTGAGAGGGACGTTCAAGAGGGAGGGGACATATGCATATTTATGGCTTGATTCACACTGTTGTATAAAAGAAACCAATACAACATTGCAAAGCAATTATCCTCCAATTAAAAAAAAAATAACCTATCTATGAATGACTAAAAAAGCTATGGGATCTGAGTGAGATCTCATTCAGGGGAAGGGAAAGACCTAGCTCAGAGCAATTTAAACAGCCAGAGGAGAGAAATTGTTTTCTGATGCTGACTGTACCACTCAGTCTACATAGTCTATGCCAATTAGAAAAACAGGCTCTGCAGTCATTAAGTGGTTAGGTAAGGTTCCCTCCACAAGTAATAAGTGAAGGGATTTAGCTGGGATTACAACTGAAGACTTCAGGTCCTCGATTCTCTGGCCACAGCAGTAGCAGGACAGAAGAGAAAATCAAACTAGGTGGCTGGACACTTGCTCATCTTTTCAAAAGCATTTTGCTTAGGACACACAGTGCTTACTTTGGAATTAAGTGGGTTTTCTCCCCACACCTCATGCCACTGTCATTGTTGCCGTGGCTTCAGAAAAGTGAGGCTGCAGTAACACACCTCTAGAGTCAGACTTCATTCTGAATCTTGCATCATGGGACGCTTCATATTCTCCACAAGGATACTCCCAGTGGCTAACTCAGAGGTTTAAAAACTACATAATGCATGAAAGGCACATTGTGAGGATTCAATAAACAGCAATGAGTATACCAATATTAATTTCCCCCTGAAAATCACAGAAAGATCTGGGTGAGAGAAGGGAGAATGGCACATCTCCAATCTCACCTAAGTCTCTGTCTTAAGTAGCTACCCTGGGGAGTGCATCATGGGCAATGTCAGGGTTGGGCGGGGACAGAGACTCCTATTGTACCAGACTTGGAAGGACAATCTGGACAACCAGCTCACCATGAAGTATGAAGGTTGAGTCATCTCATTCAGGACCTGAATGTTGTCTGTGGTCACGGAGGGAATCCTGGAGCACCAGGCCAGTGAGAAGAGCCAAGGTTCATTGACAAGATATAAGTTGATGCTGATGTTAGCTGCTCTACATTCTCTAGGGAAAATAAAAAAGAACCCACAGGAGACTCAGAGTTAATCTCACTCTCATCACCTAAGAGGGAAACAGTCACTACATTTGAGAAAGGATGTTGCCTACATCACCAGAAGTAGGTGATAGTAGGACAACCTATGATATGACATGCAGAATTAGCTCATACTGCAATGAGACAAAGGACTGAATTTAATACCTTTGCTACTATGCCAGCAGTAGTATTTTAGTAAATTGGCTTCCTCAAGGAAAGAAAAGTGAAGGAGGGAAGAAAGGAGGGGAGAGAGGGAGGGAGGAAGGAAGGAAAGAGAGAGAGGGGGGAAGGGAAAAAAAGGACAGTCCTAACAAATTCCTAATGGAGCTTGTCAATTTCCATGGTATAAATACTCACAATTTGCACCCAGAAGCTGATATGCACCAGCTCCAGTACACTATTGGGCAGCAAATGTACTTACTTCCATCAGAGCACTTAACATCCTCTACTCTATGTGCCTTCCTATCAATCTTCTCTACTTAACTGTAAGCAAATTAAAAGCAAAGACCATGTCTTACTCAACTCTGAATATTCAGTGCATGCGTGCTAAGTCACTTTAGTCCTGTCTGTCTGTGACCTTTTGGACTATAGCCCACTAGGCTCCATTGTCCATGGGATTCCCCAGACAAGAATACTGGAGTGGGTTGCCATGCCCTCCTCCAGGGTATGTTCTCGACCCAGGAATAGAAAATGCATCTCTTAAGTCCCCTGCATTGGCAGGTGAGTTCTTTACCATTAATGCCACCTGGGAACTCTCTGTATATCCAGTGGTGGTGGTTTATGTACCATAATACCTGCCTGTAGAAATAGTTAAATGAAGGACTTAATAAATGAATACTAATTTGGTGAATATTTAAATTTCAAATATAAGAAAACTTCACAAGCATGAGTAGGGGGGATGGAACATAGCACTTTCCAATGGCAGAATGAAATGTCAGTAAATATTTGTGTACTGTCTATAGAAACAGTAGAAGAACATCAAGTCAAGTTGTCATTAGAGATTAAATTTCTCAGAAAATACATCATGTAAGCGCCTTCAAAAGACTTTTTAACCCTGAGATGTTATAACATATTGAAAACAGCTCTGCACAAGCCTGGGGTTGAATTCCAGCACTGTCACATAATAGCTTGGCAATTTCTTAGGCTCAGTGTATAAACTGTAAATAAAAATAACCATACAGCCTTTACAGGAGTGCTTGCAATTAGTTACCCAAAATGTTAGACTGTGTCTAAGACAATTCTACAGATCATTTAAAAATAAATGTATCATGGATCAAAAGAATCAATTTAGTCAAAATGAGTATACTACCCAAAGCAATCTATAGATTCAATACAATCCCTATCAAGCTACCAACAGTATTTTTCACAAAGCTAGAACAAATAATTTCACAATTTGTATGGAAATACAAAAAAACTCAAATAGCCAAAGCAATCTTGAGAAAGAAGAATGGAACTGGAGGAATCAACCTGCCTGACTTCAGGCTCTACACAAAGCTACAATCATCAAGACAGTATGGTACTAGCACAAAGACAGAAATATAGATCAATGGAACAAAATAGAAAGCCCAGAGATAAATCCACACACCTATGGACACCTTATCTTTGACAAAGGAGCCAAGAATATACAATGGATTAAAGACAATCTCTTTAACAAGTGGTGCTGGGAAAACTAGTCAACCACTTGTAAAAGAATGAAACTAGAACACTTTCTAACACCATACACAAAAATAAACTCAAAATGGATTAAAGATCTAAATGTAAGACAAGAAACTATAAAACTCCTAGAGGAAAACATAGGCAAAATACTCTCTGACATACATCACAGCAGAATCCTCTATGACCCACCTCCCAGAAAACTGGAAATAAAAGTGAAAATAAACAAATGGGATCTAATTAAAATTAAAAGCTTCTGCACAACAAAGGAAACTATAAGCAAGGTGAAAAGACAGCCTTCAGAATGGGAGAAAATAATAGCAAATGAAGCAACTGACAAACAACTAATCTCAAAAATACACAAGCAACTCCTACAGCTCAATTCCAGAAAAATAAATGACCCAATCAAAAAATGGGCCAAAGAACTAAACAGACATTTCTCCAAAGAAGACATACAGATTGCTGACAAACACATGAAAAGATGCTGAACATCACTCATTATCAGAGAAATGCAAATCAAAACCACAATGAGGTACCATTTCACGCCAGTCAGAATGGCTGCTATCCAAAAGTCTACAAGCAGTAAGTGTTGCAGAGGGTGTGGAGAAAAGGGTACCCTCTTACACTGTTGGTGGGAATGCAAACTAGTAGTACAGCCACTATGGAGAACAGTGTGGAAATGCCTTAAAAAACTGGAAATAGAACTGCCTTAAGACCCAGCAATCCCACTACTGGGCATACACACCGAGGAAACCAGAATTGAAAGAGACATGTGTACTCCAATGTTCATTGCAGCACTGTTTATAATAGCCAGGACATGGAAACAACCTAGATGTCCATCAGCAGATGAATGGATAAGAAAGCTGTCGTACGTATACACAATGGAATATTACTCAGCCATTAAAAAGAATACATTTGAATCAGTTCTAATGGAGCCTATTATACAGAGTGAAGTAAGCCAGAAAGGAAAACACCAATACAGTATACTAACGCATATATATGGAATTTAGAAAGATGGTAACAATAACTCTGTATGCAAGAAAGCAAAAGAGACACAGATGTATAGAACAGTCTTTTGGACTCTGTGGGAGAGGGAGAGGGTGGGATGATTTGGGAGAATGGCATTGAAACATGTATAATAATATCATATATTAAACAAAAAATAATAATAATAAAATCCCATTCAAAAAAAAATAAAATTTTTTTAAAGACACAAAGCAGTTCAAAGACAAAGAACATAAGAAAAGAAATGCCACAGAAACATTAATTATAAGAAAGCCAGAGTGGTAATATTAATAAAAGCAATCTTTAGGCAAGAATTATAACCAGAGAGAAGGGACATTTCATAATGAAAGGATGGTAATAAATCCATGAAAAAAATCTAACAATTCTAAATGCAAATACACCTTTAAAAAAGAGTTTAAAATATGAGAAGCCAAACAACCATAATAATCACAATAACAACAACAAACACAGCCAAAGGGAGAAATACAAAAATCAACAGTCAGCTGGAAATATTACATCCCCTTTTCTACAACTGACAGATGAGGCACAGGAAGCCCTTAATTTCTCTCTGACTGAAGAGGTTGCTCCCAGAAGGAAGAAGTCATGGTCTAATCTCCTTGTCAACATGATATCTACATCTTTTCTAAACAGAGCAATAATATTTGCTAGAAAGAAAAGTCTTTATATATAGAATCTGTTCTTTAATGGATGTTCCTGGTTGATTACTTTTTATTATATATTTTATAAATACAGAATGTGGATTTATGAGGTATGGGTCCTTGGACAAGGTCACAAAAGCTATGCAAGTCTCTGGGAGTATTAAATGCAGATGTTTTATAACTCAAATGTTCTCCTTCAAAGTGAAATAACCCCATAAAAACACATTTGGAGCCTGTATCTATTACTGTGGGCCATAGGAAATGTGTCCAATAAAGGAAGAAACCTGCAAAGTTGAAATCAATGTCTTTGACCTCTCCTTGCTTTGTCTGAGCCTCCTGACTGCCTTCTGTATCTTTGAAATTAATAATAAAAGTTAATAGTAAGTTCTCTGATGTGTATGAGTTTGATTTGAAACCTAATGCTTTGTGTTAACTCCACAGAAAAAGTAGGAGGAAAATGCAGTATAAAATACTTAAAAAGACTATTAACCAATTTAAATTGTATATTTTGGAAATTAAACCCGCCCCTGTTGGAATCTTTTGTGGTCATTTTTTCCCAGTCTGTAGGTTGTCGTTTTGTTTTCTTTATGGTTTCCTTTGCTGTGCAAAAGCTTTTAAGTTTGATTAGGCCACTTGATTTTCTAATAGGACTCAGGATATGACTGATTCTTCTTAAAGTCTGATGTCAGCTGATCCTATTCCCATATAACTATGGCCAAGGAATAACTTTTAAAAGTTACTAGTAAAAAATTAACACTGGGGAATCTGTCAAACCTATATTTAAACCTCAGTGTGGTCCCCCACTGACCAACTATATGGACTTTGGGGAAATAGTAACACCTAACCTCCCTGAACTCTTCCTCATTAGAGATAAGATTCCCCATTTGAAACATGGGGAGTTATGCTAATTTATAGGGCACAGCATGTAACGATGGTGATGATGAAACAACAGGTAACATTTACTGTATTCATATATTTGCCCATCATTTTGCTCTGTGCATATATGTAGTATGTCACTTAATCTTTTAACCATTCCATCAGGTTATTGTTATCCTTAATTTACAAATGAGAAAACTGATTATTAAAACTTGTCCAAAGTCATACTTGTAGCTGATGGGTAAGCCAGAATTTTAAAAAGAGCCTGTGTTTAACCAACAGAACTTGACACATAATAAAGACTCAGTAAGTGAAAGTTATTATAATTATTTTTCAACTACTAATCTAAATTATGATTAGCAGAGAAAGAAATCACCTTGGAGTCATTTTTTCTTTGATAAAAAGTAGAAAGGAATAGACAAACATTCAAAACAGAGGAATAGTTGGACAAAGAGAAATCTTCTAAATAGGAAAGAGAGGTAAAACATGTATAATTTTCTAATGTTGAAAGAAAAAATATATATAATTTTATGATCAACTGCCCCCTAGCCAAAGAGCCTGGAAAAGCCAGAACATGAAAAGAGGTAAATTCAATAGCCTAGCTCATGACTTGAGATATAAAAATGAATCTAGAGGAATTTCTGTAGCTCAAAGAGATTTTGGAGATAGGGAGATACATATGTGTATCTGGACAAAACACATATATATGTTCAGTCTCTGAAGCATTTAGAATCATCTGAAAAGAACTTTCAGATATACAAGCTGGATTTAGAAAAGGCAGAGGAACCAGAGATCAAATTGCCAACATCTGCTGTATCACAGAAAAAGCAAAAGAATTCCAGAAAAACATCTACTTCTGCTTTATTGATTATGTTAAAGCCTTTGACTGTGTGGATCACAAAAAACTGTGGAAAATTCTTCAAGACATGGGAATACCAGACCATCTAACCTGCCTCCTGAGAAACTTGTATGTGGGTCAAGAAGCAATAGTTAGAACCAGACATGGAACAATGACTGGTTTCAAATTGGGAAAGGAGTACGTCAAGACTGTATACTGTCACCCTGCTTATTTAACTTATATGCAGAGTCCATCATGCAAAATGCCAGACTGGATGAAGCACAAGCAGTAACCAAGATTGCTGAGAAAAATATCAACAACCTCAGATATTCAGAGGACACCACTCCAATGGCAGAAAATAAAGAAGAACTAAACAGCCTCTTGATGAGGGTGAAAGAGGAAAGTGAAAAAGCTAGTTTAAAACTCAACATTCAAAATACTAAGGTTATGGTATCCCATCCCATCACTTCATGACAAATAGATGGGGAAAAAGTAGAAACAGGCTGATTTTATTTTATTGGGCTCCAAAAGCATTGCAGATGGTGACTGTGGTCATGAAATTAAAAGACACTTGCTCCTTGGAAGAGAAGCTATGACAAACCTAGACAGTGCATTAAAAAGCAGAAACATCATTTTGCCAACAAAGGTGTGTATAGTTAAAGCTATGGTTTTTCCAGTAGTCACATACGAATGTGAGAGTTGGACCATAAAGAAGGTTGAGTGCCAAAGCACTGATGCTTTCAAACTGTGATGCTGGAGAAGGCTCTTGAGAGTCCCTTGAACGACAAGGAGATCAAACCAGTCAATCCTAAAGGAAAGTGAAAGTCACTCAGTCGTGTCCGACTCCTTGTGACCCCATGACTACACAGTCCATGGAATTCTCCAGGCCAGATCCCTGGAGTGGGTAGCCTTTCCCTTCTCCAGGGGATCTTCTCAACCCAGGGATCAAACCCAGGTCTCCCACATTGCAGGTGGATTTTTTACCAGCTGAGCCACAAGGGAAGCCCAAGAATACTGGAGTGGGTAGCCTATCCCTTCTCCAGCAGATCTTTCCTACTCAGAAATCGAACTGGGGTCTCCTGCATTGCAGGCAGATTCTTTACCAACTGAGCTATGAGGGAAGCCCCTATCCTAAAGGAAATCAACCTGAATATTCACTGGAAGAATTGATGCTGAAGTTAAAGTTTCAATACTTTGGCCACCTGATGCAAAGAGCCAACACAATGGAAAAGACACTGATGCTAGGAAAAACTGAGGGCAGTAGAACAGGGTAACAGAGGATGAGATGGCTGGATGGCATCACTGACTTAATGGACATGAGTCTGCGCAAGCACCAGGAGACAGTGAAGGACAGGGACGCCTGGCGTGCTGCAGTCTATGGGGTCACAGAGTCAGACATGACTTAATGACTGAACAACAATGACAAAGGGACTAATGTAAGCAGTGACTATCAATAATTAAATCTGGAAAAGTTACCATTCTCAGATGCTTTTAATTCTGAAAACTCTGTCTCTGACTATGTAATTATAAATGTGGTGATGGAGAATTTCAGTTTCTTCTCATGCTTGGCTGTTTTAAGGGATTTTCTAATAATGATTTAATTATGTTTCGAATTATATCTATGAGAAATCTATCTGGATTACAAAGTTATTTATTAGGTATTTAAATCCATCTGGTAATGGCAGAAGGAAATCAACTCAACTTTTTGAGTTCTTACTTTTCAGTGATCACTTTATGTAACAACAAAAACACCAAGCACATAAAAGGGTGTACTGAATGAGAGACCAAAGCATGAAGGAGAAGGGGCTGAAGAGCATGTTCCAGGAACAGAGTGTAACTTTGATAAATGTTCGTTGGCACAGAGTGAGGGAAGGATAAGAAGATGAAGACAGGGGATTCCAGAAGATAACTACACATGGAAATCCTGAGATGGGAGGAGGAACCTACGTAGCTTGGCTGGGATGCAGATTTCCTGCAAGTAAGGCAATACGTGCTGAGGAAAATGTGGTCAAACAATTGCCTCATCCCATTGTAGAACAAGTTCTTGTAGTCAGCATTTATTCTAGTTATATTTTCTTTCGTGAGGCGTTCAACAGAGAGTAACGGGCCCACTTGCTGAAAACCAGGAGCTTTTTTCTTGACATACTCCCTTTCAAAACCTGGTAACCAAAAAATCTGTAAGGAGAAACAGGAAGTCTTTCAGTGGATAATCAGCTGTCTAAGCACAAACAGATCCTACGCAGAATGGGAGGTGCCCCATTCCAGCATAGCTAACAGTCTCTAAGGAGCAGAGAGATTCTAGACCTTGGTTAAGAGTCAACCTCGCTAATACTGTCTAATGAATTCTTATAAAGGGGCTTTCACCAGGGTTGTTCTGGAGCTCAGTTTTCCCAGTTAACCTCATGGAACCAAGGGTCATCCATGTCACCACACTAGCTAAAGTAGGTATGGAAGAAAGGTTAGAATCATGAACACCTCCTGTGACTGATACTAAAAATCATCTTTGTGAGAGGTCGTTTCCTGCCAACAGGGAAGGCTATTATGACTCATCTGTGGAAATAGTTCTATTTGCAAAAAAACCCACATATTCGTTTCTTTCATAGCATTCTTCCATATTCTGAGAATTTGACATTTGGAATGACTCCCCAAATGCAGAGTTGCTTCTGAAAAACATGATGAATAAATCTCTGCTCAAATAAGAACCAGATGTCCTTTCTATATTATTAATGAAAGCCGAGTCCTCAAAGTCTTAAGTGTTCCATACCCAGGCCCTTTCTAATAGATGTATGTTGGTGATGGTACAGGTCACCTCATACAGCCATTAAACATATATTCCCTTTTAACAGAAGGGTGACATTTCATTTGGCTTTGAATAACAAAAAGACTCAATGTTTTCCCCTACTGATACAAATTAAACAGGGTCATTCTTAGATTGCCAAATATAGCTATATAAAATAGTCATCTTCATGTTTATAGGGAGCAAAATTATTTAGGGATCCCAAGGAAGAGCTACAAGGTAGGTCAGATTCAACTGCTATGGTCGTGGGACATGTGACCCACCCACCAACCTCTACCATAAATACTGAGATAGACATACCAGATGTTGCTCAATCTGAGAGTCAGGATTATGCTTACTACATGGCGGACATACAAAGCTCTGAGAGAATGATTTGGTGCAGGGCCATTAAGATCAAAGATCACAAACTTTTTTTCCTTCTGTGCAAGTTCCAATAATTCAGTTAGCTTTGGAATCTTCTGATTTCCTGCTCTTTCCCTGTCAGCCTCTGATAAGGGTTTCATACCAAAAAATGGTTTGATCTAAAAATACATAAGAGAAAACACTGGCTCCCATCAAAAGCATTTTCCAATTCTCCTGCTTTTAGCCCCACACCAATTACCATTTAACCTACCCATCAGGCCCTCTGTAATACCGGTTCTGAGATAAGAGTTGCCAAGAAGAGAAATTAAATGTAATCTCCATAGGTAATCATGGTATTTGGAATGATTTATTCTATATTGTAGAACCTATACTATTGATTTACTCTATATTGTTGTATTTGCACTGAAGGTCTCTTCATGTTCTTGTCTTAAACTTCCTTTTCAATCTTTTTTTCTATAACTCTCCTCAAAGTATTACAATTCCTTTTCAGTCACACTGGCTTCCCACACATTCTCTCACCGTTCTGGTTTTGTGTAATGGAAAGAAAGCAGGCTTTGTCTTCAGACTGAATTGGACTCAAGCCCAGTGCTGTCACTCATTTGTCTTCCTTACCATATCCACCTGTTAAAACCCTACCCTCAAACTTCAAAACCCAGTTCAAATGCTACCAACTTCATGAAGTGCCCACTTAAATATTCCTAAACTAAAGAGACTTCATTGGTGTTAAACCACAGTTACCAGTTTTTATGCCTTTGTAATTGTATGTTTCATCCTGCCTTCTAGTCATTTGTATATATCCTAGATCAGATTCAAACCCAGATTCATGTACTTCTTGCTGTGTAACAGTGGTAAAACTATTTAAAATTTCTAAGTTTTCATTATCCTGATATAAGATGGAGAAGGGGAGAGTAATATGTGTATTTCTAGGATTATTTTGAAGATCAAAAATAATCAAATATTTACCAGGTCTAGCAGTATGTCCAGTACACAGAGAAGTGCACAGTTCATAAGAGTTCCCTCACTCTCTACTGGTTCTACTGGAGGGCAACTCCCTAATGGCAGGCACTGTCATAATTTCTTTGCCATACACAGCATTTTATTCCTCAGTCCATACATGTATTAGCTATATTAATATAGCTACTTTTATTGTCATTTGCCAACTTTAGATCATTTGTGTGTAAAGTCAGTGATTAAACACTGTCTCTCAGGAGAAAGACACAGTACACCTCACATATTCCCAAGACTAAAATAATATTTTTCTCTATACAACTTTATCTTCTCTCTCCTTCCCACCCTATTTCTTTTCCTTCCTTTACTTCCTAAGCAACCTGTCCTTTCTCACCTTTTTCTCAAGAAAGAATCAATCACACTGAACATTGTTCCCATGCTATACCTGAAGGCAGATTATAAGTGTGGAATTAAACCCTTCTACATCTGAGTTGAGGTCTATAATTAAAGGTCTTCTTAATCCTCAGGAAAAACAGAAATTTGCTTTGAAATACAAGATATTGTTAGATTCTATCAGATCTAGACCAACTGATTCACTTGTTAGAACTTTGTGTGGGAAAAAAAAAAATTGTTAAAAGAACAGGATGGGAAAGATCAAGAAAGGATTTAAATAGCCCAGCTGTGCATAATTTTTTCAAAGTCCTGGAAGGGGTAAAAAAAAAAAAAAAAAAGAAATGCACTATACAAGAACATTTATTTCTGAAGGCTTTAATGATAAAGTGGATGAAAAATACAGAATGGCAAAACTATAAAGACTAATCAAGAGTTTAAAACTAAATTTCAATAATCTCTAAACAGCATTATGAGGTAGATCTAATATTTGATGTAAATTGAGCCTCTTTTTTATATTGGGTTGGCCAAAAAGTTCATTCCAGGTTTTCCATATCATAGAAGTATTTTGGCCAACCAAATATATAAAATGGGTGGACTTATTCAGAAAAATAAACTGGAATAGGATAATACCAGTTTAGATTATCTTCAATATAAAGTTGAACATTTTCAAAACAATACTAAAAGACCCTTGGTTCTCTATGCGTATGCGTAGAAAAATTACAAGTAGAAGGGCCATCAAATGATCCAACGTATTATACTGGTTTAGAAGTCTGAAAATTTTTAAATTTGGCCCAGTGATGCCACTTAGAGGGAAACAATACAACTCAACAGACAATTATGAGAACTACATGTAAGTATCAATGAACAATACAGTTCTCTTGTTGATATAGGTACCTTTATTATTAATCTCACTACCATAAAAAATCAGATTGCTAAAACCAAGAAGTGGTGTTTTCTATCAATCCTAGGTCCTTTTCCATGTCATTTTCTATAAATGACATAGGAACACTCCTTTCTTGTCTACGGCATATTCTTATTGTTAGGAATCTACTTTGCAAAAAGAACCAGCAAAAGAAATGTACCACAGACAAATAACTATCAGGAGTCACAGAAAATTCTATATACATTATCAAATTATATCTGTGGACATTAGTATACTGAATTTAAAAAACAATCAGATAATTATCCATGGTACTTAGCAACTGAATAACAACAACCAGAATCCCTGAGGGGAAAAGAGGCAGAATAATTAGAGTCAAACTCTAAGAGTTCACATTGACTCTATTGACATTGTTGCCTAAAATCCTGTTAATGCTGAAGTTGGAGCAGATTTAAGCCAATTTTGCTGTTGCTGTTCAATTGCTAAGTCATGTCTGACTCTTTTGTGACTCCACAGACTATAGCCCTCCAGGATCCTCTGTCCATGGGTTTTCCCAGGCAAGAATATTGGAATGGATTGCCTTTTCCTTCTCTCAGGGGATCTTCCCAGCCCAGGGATCGAACCTGTGCCTCCAGCATTCCTATACTGGCAGGCAGACTGTTTACCACTGAGCCGCCAGAGAAGCCAATATAACAAAGATTAACTATCCCTTGTATTGCTGCTGTCACTTCAGTCGTGTCCAACTCTGTGCACCCCCATAGACAGCTCCCCCATCCCTGGGATTCTCCAGGCAAGAACACTGGAGTGGGTTGCCATTTCCTTCTCCAATGCATGAAAGTGAAAAGTGAAAGTGAAGTCACTCAGCCGTGACCGACTCAGCGACCCCATGGACTCCATCCATGGGATTTTCCAGGCAGGAGTACTGGAGTTGGGTGCCACTGCCTTCTCCATCCATTGTATTAGTCCAAGCAATATGTCTATTTTACATGTTTTTTAAAAACACCAAAACTGAGGTGGTGGTCCTCCACCAATATCTGTCAGCTATTAACCAAAGATTTATACCTCATTTTCTAGCACTGCTTAACCTGTATGTACTCTCTTTGGTCCTATCTTTACTTTCTTTCATGTTTCAGCTAATAAAGATAGCAACTATTTATTGCTTTCACCAGAGCAAAATCAACAATTTACCTGAAAAGTTATGTTTCTATCATTTACAGAAGGCCCACTCTACTTTCTCAAGTCTTAAACAAAAGATCTTAAGGATATGCAGTAATCTCCTATCCTAACTTGAAATTCTAAGACTTACTCTGTAATTCTATTGTCACAGTTTCTAAAGAGAAATTTTAACTCCACAAAATAACAGTTCATCATATAGAATTCAGCAAACTTACTCTGTGAAGGGCCATACACTAAAGATTTTTGGTTTTGTTAGTCTCTGTCACAACTATTCAACTCTATTATAAGACAAAAGCAGCCATAAACAATTCGTAAGTGAATAAGCATGGCTATGTTCCAATCAAACTTTATTTATGGAAATCGAAATTTGAGTTTTACATAATTTTAACATGTCAGGACAAAAAGGTCAGCTTTCATTCCAATTCCAAGAAAGGCAACGCCAAAGAATGCTCAAACTACCGCACAATTGCACTCATCTCACACGCTAGTAAAGTAATGCTCAAAATTCTCCAAGCCAGGCTTCAGCAATATGTGAACCGTGAATTCCCTGATGTTCAAGCTGGTTTTAGAACAGGCAGAGGAACCAGAGATCAAATTTCCAACATCCGCTGAATCATGGAAAAAGCAAGAGAGTTCCAGAAAAACATCTATTTCTGCTTTATTGACTATGCCAAAGCCTTTGACTGTGTGGATCACAATAAACTGTGGAAAATTCTGAAAGAGATGGGAATACCAGACCACCTAACCTGCCTCTTGAGAAATCTGTATGCAGGTCAGGAAGCAACAGTTAGAACTG
>SJYX01009958.1:0-20922 GCA_006410675.1 Oreotragus oreotragus | reverse complement strand
AAAAAAAAAAAAAAAAGTTCCATGACAGCAGTCACTGAAAACTGACCTTCTTAGAGGTGGACTACAGTAACAATAGGACAAAATTTGCAGAAAAGTTCAAATGCATTATTTAATTTGACCTCAAAACTTTGTATTAAACATGAAAAACTGAAGCTTAAAGGAATAAGTGACATGCCTAATGATTTACCTAACAGGGAATGATAAGTGATACCCAACTGTTCATGACAAATTCCAGGCAAAAATTCAGTCCTCATGCTAAGACTTTCTTGGGTGTTTATTTCCCACTATAGGTATCATGCTAGAATGAGGGTATTCATTACCAGTAATGAATGAGATGGCAAGATTGTTCTGGAATGTATGTTAACAAACTACCTTCTTCACCAAGAAATCTTTTTATGCAAAGAAAAAACTGAACTAGTGTGTTTAATGATACAGCTGATATAAAGTATTCAGTTGTTCTAGAATAACAACAACTAAAGACAAATAGGTAGGTACAAAAAGTTATAGAAAATATGAGAGAAAGTGAACTATGTTTACTTTCAGTATAGTTCAGTCACTCACTCGTATACAACTATTTGTGACCTCATGGACTGCAGCACACCAGGCTTCCCTGTCCTTCAACAACTCCCAGAGCTTGCTCAAACTGATGTTCATCAAGTCAGCAATGCCATCCAACCATCTCATCCTCTGTCATCCCCTTCTCCTCCTGCCTTCAATCTTTTCCAGCCTTGGGGTCTTTTCAAATGAGTCAGTTCTTTGCATCATGTAGCCAAAGTATTGGAGTTTCAGCTTCAGCATCAGTCCTTCCAATAAATATCCATTTCCTTTAGGATGGACTGGTTGGATCTCCTTGCAGTTCAGGGGACTCTCAAGAGTCCTCTCCAACACCACAGTTCAAAAGCATCAATTCTTCGGCGCTTAGCTTTCTTTATACTCCAACTCTCATATCCATACATACCTACTGGAAAATACATAGCTTTGACTAGATGGACCATTGTCGGCAAAGTAATGCCTCCATTTTAATATGCTGCCTAGGCTGATTATAGTTTTTCTTCCAAGAAGCAAGCGTCTTTTAATTTCATGGCTTCAGTCACCATCTGCAGTGATTTTGGAGCCCCCAAAAATAAAGTTTGTCTCTCTTTCCATTGTTTCCCCATCTATTGCTCATGAAGTGATGGGACCAGATGCCATGATCTCAGTTTTCGTTGAGCTTTAAGCTAACTTTTTCACTCTCCTATTTCATTTTCATCAAGAGGCTCTTTAGTTCTTCTTTGCTTTCTACGATAATGGTGTTATTTGCATATATGAAGTTATTGATATTTTTCCTGGCAATCTTGTTTTCAGCTTGTAATTCATCCAGCCCAGCATGTTGCATGATGTACTCTGTATATAAGTTAAACAAGGAGGGTGACAATATACAGCCTTGACATACTTCTTTCCCAATTTGGAACCAGTCTGTTGTTCCACATCCAGTTCTAACTGTTGCTTCCCAACCTGCATACAGATTTCTCAAGAGGCATGTCAGGTGGTCTGGTATTCCCATCTCTATCAGAATTTTCCACAGTTTGTGGTGATCCACATGGTCAAAGACTTTGGCATAGTCAATAAAGCCAAAGTAGATATTTTTCTGGAAATCTCTTGCTTTTTCAATGATCCAATGTATGTTGAAACAGTATGAAAAGGGGCCATGCTAAGTAAATCTTTAATTGAATTTTCTGTTGATGGGCAGGGCTGTGTTCCCTCCCTATCATGTGATCTGAGACTAAGCTATGGTGGAGGTAATGAAGACTAAGGCGAACTCCTTCAAAAGTTCCTGTGCACACACTGCCACAGTGAGTGCCCCCGACCCTGCAGTGGGCCACTGCAGACCCACAACACCTCTGGAGACTCCTGGACACTCACAGGCAAGTCTGGGTCTGTCTCTTGTAGGATCACTGCTCCTTTCACTTGGGTCCTATTGTGCACAAGGTTTTGTTTGTGCCCTCCAAGAGTATGTTTCCCCAGTCCTGTGTAAGTTCTGGTGGCTCTATGGTGGGGTTAATGGCAACCTCCTCCAACAGGCCTTATGCCACACCCATGTTCGCTGCACCCACAGCCCATGCCCCTGCAGCAGGCCACTGCAGACCTGTACCTCCACAAGAGACACTCAAACAAAGCGTCTTTTAATTTCATGGCTTCAGTCACCATCTGCAGTGATTTTGGAGCCCCCAAAAATAAAGTTTGTCTCTCTTTCCATTGTTTCCCCATCTATTGCTCATGAAGTGATGGGACCAGATGCCATGATCTCAGTTTTCGTTGAGCTTTAAGCTAACTTTTTCACTCTCCTATTTCATTTTCATCAAGAGGCTCTTTAGTTCTTCTTTGCTTTCTACGATAATGGTGTTATTTGCATATATGAAGTTATTGATATTTTTCCTGGCAATCTTGTTTTCAGCTTGTAATTCATCCAGCCCAGCATGTTGCATGATGTACTCTGTATATAAGTTAAACAAGGAGGGTGACAATATACAGCCTTGACATACTTCTTTCCCAATTTGGAACCAGTCTGTTGTTCCACATCCAGTTCTAACTGTTGCTTCCCAACCTGCATACAGATTTCTCAAGAGGCATGTCAGGTGGTCTGGTATTCCCATCTCTATCAGAATTTTCCACAGTTTGTGGTGATCCACATGGTCAAAGACTTTGGCATAGTCAATAAAGCCAAAGTAGATATTTTTCTGGAAATCTCTTGCTTTTTCAATGATCCAATGTATGTTGAAACAGTATGAAAAGGGGCCATGCTAAGTAAATCTTTAATTGAATTTTCTGTTGATGGGCAGGGCTGTGTTCCCTCCCTATCATGTGATCTGAGACTAAGCTATGGTGGAGGTAATGAAGACTAAGGCGAACTCCTTCAAAAGTTCCTGTGCACACACTGCCACAGTGAGTGCCCCCGACCCTGCAGTGGGCCACTGCAGACCCACAACACCTCTGGAGACTCCTGGACACTCACAGGCAAGTCTGGGTCTGTCTCTTGTAGGATCACTGCTCCTTTCACTTGGGTCCTATTGTGCACAAGGTTTTGTTTGTGCCCTCCAAGAGTATGTTTCCCCAGTCCTGTGTAAGTTCTGGTGGCTCTATGGTGGGGTTAATGGCAACCTCCTCCAACAGGCCTTATGCCACACCCATGTTCGCTGCACCCACAGCCCATGCCCCTGCAGCAGGCCACTGCAGACCTGTACCTCCACAAGAGACACTCAAACAGTCAAAGGCAGTTCTGTCTCAGTCTCTGCAGGGTCTCTTGGTGTGCACAAGGTTTTGTTTGAGCCCTCTGAGTGTCTCTGGTGGGTATGGGGTTTGATTCTGAATGCAATTTTGCCCCTCTTACAGTCTTTGCTTTAGTTTATGATAAGTGAAAATACAGACAAAGCTAGTGGAGGTGATGGAATTCCAGTTGAGCTATTTCAAATCCTGAAAGATGATGCTGTGAAAGTTGCACTCAATATGCCAGAAAATTTAGAAAGCTCAGCAGTGGCCACAGGACTGGAAAAGGTCAGTTTTCATTCCAATCCCAAAGAAAAGCAATGCCAAAGAATGCTCAAACTACCGCACAGTTGCATTCATCTCACACGCTAGTAAAGTAATGCTCAAAATTCTCCAATTCAGGCTTCAGCAGTATGTGAACCGTGAACTTCCAGATGTTCAATCTGGTTTTAGAAAAGGCAGAGGAACCAGTGATCAAATTGCCAACATCCGCTGGATCATGGAAAAAGCAAGAGAGTTCCAGAAAAACATCTATTTCTGCTTTATTGTCTATGCCAAAGCCTTTGACTGTGTGGATCACAATAAACTGTGGAAAATACCAGACCACCTGACCTGCCTCTTGAGAAATCTATATGCAGGTCAGGAAGCAACAGTTACAATTGGACATGGAACAACAGACTGGTTCCAAATAGGAAAAGGAGTATGTCAAGGCTGTAGATTGTCACCCTGCTTATTTAACTTATATGCAGAGTACATCATGAGAAACATTGGGCTGGAAGAAGCACAAGCTGGAATTAAGATTGCCANAAAAAACACTATAAAAATAATTAGCATATTGTTATTTAGTCACTAAGTTATATCCAACTCTTTTGTGACCGCCATGGACTGTAGTCCACCAGGCTTCTCTGTCCATGGGACTTCCCAGGCTAGAATACTGGAGTTCTCATTTCCTTCTTCAGGAGATCTTCCTAACTCAGGGATCAAATCAGTTATCTCCTGCATTGGAAGGCAGATTCTTCACTGCTGAGCCACAAGGGGAACTTGGTAATTAGTATATACCCATCAGTAATTACTTTAAATATAAATGGACTAAATGCTCCAACCAAGAGACAAAGAGTGCCTGAATGAATAAAAAAACAAGACCCATATATATGGTACTTATAAAAGATTCACTCCAAATCTAAGGACACACATAGAGAAAGAAGGAGGTGGAAAAAGACACTGCGTGCAAATGGACACAAAAAGCCAGGAAGAAATAGAAAATATCAACAGATAAATTATGAGTACTGAAACTGAATCAGTATTAAAAAAAAAAAATTCCCAACAAAACCCAGGATCACAGGGTTTCAATGTTGAATTATATCAAACATTTAGAAAAGAGTTAACATTTATCCTTCCCAAAACATTCCCAAAAACTGCAGAGGAAGGAATGCTTCTGAACTCATTCTATGAGGCCAGTATTACCCTAATACCAAAACCAAAGATAGGACACACACAGAAAAAACTACAGGTACAAAAATTCTCAACAAAATATTAAAAACTGAATTCAACAATATATTAAAAGATCCATACACCATGATCAAGTGGGATTTGTCCCAAGGACATAAGGATGCTTCAATATCCACACACCAAACAATATGATACACCACAATGAGAAGCTGAAAAACAGAAATGATATGATCATCTCAACAGATGCAGAAAAGCTTGTGACAAAATTTAACATCTATCTATGACAAAAAGACTCTCAACAAAGTGGGTATTAAAGGAATATATGCAAACATAAGAAAGACCATGTATAAGTTTACAGCTAACATCATATCCAAAGGTGAAAAGCTGAAAGCATTTCCTCTATATCAAGAGGAATATTTATATTTAAAACAAGGATGCCCGCTCTCACTGCTTTTATTCATCATTGGAAGTACCAGCCATAGCAATGAGAGAAGAAAAAGAATCTAAATTAGAAAGGAAGAACTAAAACTGTTTGCAAATGACAAGATACTATACAAACAAAATCCTAAAGCCACCAAAAAACTACTAGAACTCATAAATAAATTCAAATAATTATAAATAAATAATTTATAAAATTTATAAATAAATTTGGTAAAGCTGCAGGATACAAATGAACTATCAGAAAGAGAATTAGGAAAACAATCCCATTTATCATTGCATCAAAAAGAATAAAACACCTAGGAATAACTAAGGAAGTAAAGAATTGAACTCAGAAAAGTACAAGATGTTGATGAAATAAATGAAGACAATACAAACAGATGGAAGGATACACAGTGTTCATGGATTGGAACATTAAAATACTGCTGAGATAACAATATTAATAAGTCATCTATAGATTCAATGCAATTCCTATCAAAATATCAACGGCATTTTTCATATATCTAGAACAAATAATTTAAAATTTTTCATGGAAACACAAGAGAGACCTGTCTCTTATACACATCTCATGCATTTTTTAAATCTGCCTAAAAGTAGATCTATGCAGTTCAAGCCCATGTTGTTCAAATGTCAACTGTAAAACTACTAAATACTTCTGCAACCCAAATTATGTGTCATCTCCTGGATAGCAAAGTATCAAAGATTTATTTCTTCATGCTATACAAAATATAGTACTTACAAGCAAGAAGGATGCCAGAAACAATTAGATATGTTTGCTGTGCTCCATATTACTTTTAATCATGGCACTATTACTTGTTTTGAAGTCTTTGTTAAGTATATGATTATCATTATAAGCAACAGTCAAATGGTTTTCCAGAGTTGGCTGTTTCATTTGCATTCCCACCAGCAATGCATGGGAGTCCAATTAATCCATATTCTCTAAGGTTTTTTAAAGTCATTCTATAGGTTTTACAGTAATATATCATTGTGGCTTAAACTTACATTTCCTTAATGATTAACTGAGCATCTTTTCATGTGCTTATTTGTCATCCACATACCATCCATTCATCTTTGGTGAAGTAGTTAATCAATTATTTGGCCATTTTTTTAATGGCTTAATTTCTTATTTTTGAATTTGAGTTTTTAATATATTCTAGATAGAAGTCCTTTGTCAGATATGTGATTGGAAAGTACTTTCTCCCAGTTTGTGTCTGTGAGAAAACAATGTATTTAGCAGTGGAAAAGTTTTTCATTTTGATGAGGATCAACTTATCTTTTTTTTTTCTTTTAAGGATCATTCTTTTTTTGTTCTAAGAACTCTTTACCTAATCCAGAATCACTGCAATTTTCTTGTACATTTTCTACCAGAAGTTTATGCCAAACAAGAAAAATAAAATATTTTATTTTTTAGTGTTATTTATTCATTCTCTGATGCTTTTTCATGTAGATCCAAGTTTCTGACCTACATCATTTTCCTTCTCTCTGAAGAACTTCTTTTGATGTTTCTTGAAAGGTAATTCTCTTGGTGACAAATTATGTTTTTGTTTGATAAAGTCTTCAGTTCTTTAATTTTGAAGAATAATTTTTCTTGATATATAATTCTAGGTTAGTGGGTTTTTTTAACTTTATAAATAATATATTTTTTTCTTATTTGCATGGTTTCTGATGAGAAGTCTGGTGTAATTCTTATCTTTGATCCTCTATAGGTAGGGATTTTTATCCTTCTCTTTGGATCCTTTTGTCTTTGGTTTTTTGCAATTAAATATAACTTGGTTAGATAACAGATCTTTTTTATATTTATCTTGCTTGATGTTGTCCGAAGCTCCTGGACATGTGGTTTTCAATTCGCTTATATTCTTTGTTGTTAAGGAGAGGAGTGACAGCTTCCAAGCTCTTTGCATATCAAAGTTGAAACTGGACGTCCCCTCTGTTAGATTAAGGGGTTGGTGGGGGGGTTCTTTAAATAATGACTGTAGTCTGTGTTCACTCTAAACTCACCTATTAATTCTTGGGTATTTTTGTAGATTCCTTGGTATTTTATACATAAACAATTAGGTTCTCTGCAAATAGAAATAGTTCTATTTCTTCCTTTGCAATCAGTATGCTTTTTTCCTCACTTATTGCACAGGCTAGGACTAACAACATGATGTTGAGTAGAGTGATGAGGCATGCTTCCCTTTTCCAGGTCTTATGGAAATGAATTCAGTCTTTCACCATTTAGTATAATGGTAGCTGTTAAGAAAGTTTCTTTCTATTTTCAGTTTTCTAAGAGAATTTATCAAGACTGGATGTTTAACTTTATCAAATGATTTTTCTGCATATATGAAGATGATTATATTATTTCCTTCTTTGTATATGTTAATATTATAAAATTTGCTGATGCTCAACTGTGAACCAGATTTGCATTTTCAGGATAAAACCCTTTTGGTCATAATATATATATATATATATATATATTTTTTTAATATTACTATATTCAGTTTGTTAATATTTTGTTGAGGACTTTTACATTTTATCCACAAGGGTTATCATTCTCAAAATTTCTTCAAATACCTGGAACTTCCCTGGTGGTACAGTGGCTAAGACTTCATGCTCCCAATGCAGGGGACACAGGTTCAAGCCCTAGTCAGAGAACTAAGATCCAACATGTCCCATGACACAGCCTAAAAAATATTTCTTCAAATGCCTTTTTAGAGATCTATTATCACAGAAATGCTTATATCATAAAAATGTATTAAGAGATTATTCTTTCCTCTTCTATTTTGTGGAAAATATCTGTAGAATAAAAAATAGTCTTATTTCTTCTTTGTGCATTTTGTAGAATTCGCCAGTGAATACATCACCAAATGGAATTTTCTGCTGGAAGTATTTCCACTACAAATTCAGTTTATTTAACAGATATAATACTATTTAGGTTATGTACTTCCTCTTGAATGACTTTAGGTCGTTTGCATCTTTAAAGAATTGTTCCATTTCATCTAAATTGTCACCTTTATTAGCACAGAGTTGTTTATGGAAAATGCTGTGCTGTGCTTAGTCGCTCAGCCATGTCCAACTCTTTGCAATCCCATGGAGTGTAGCCCATCATGCTCCTCTGTCCATAAAGATTGTCCAGGTAAGAATACTGGAGTGGGTTGCATGCCCTCCTCCAGGGGATCTTCCCAATCCAGGGATCAAACTCAGGTCTCCAGCATTTCAGGCAAATTGTTTACCAGCTGAGCCACCATAGAGGCCCAAATCCCAGTTGACTATAGAAATTTATCAATTCTATTGACCTCTTAAAAGAACATATTTTTGTTTTACTGATGCTTTCTGCTTCTCTGTTTCTATTTCATTGGTTTCTGTTGTTTATTATGTCTTTTCTTCTGTTTATTTTTTGCTTAATTTGCTCTTCTTTTTCTAATTTCTTAAAGAGAAAGCTTAGATTATTTATTGGAGACTCTTAAAATAAGCAGATAATCCAAGACTTTTCCTCTAAGCATTGTTTAGTTGTAGGCCACCAATTTTAATATGCTGTATTTTTATCTTCTTTCAGTGTAAAGTATTTTCTAAGTTTCCTTGACAATTATCTTTTACCTATGGGTTATTTAGAGGGTTTCTTTTTTTTTAATATTTGGGAAGTTTCCAATTTTAAAAAAAGAGCCAAACACAAATTCTAGAGTCAAAGAACTCACCAATGCAGTAGAATTCATTGAAAACAGAGTAGGTCAGATGGAAGAGAGAGTAAGTGAGCTAAGACAGGAATCGAAAAATAATTTGAGCAGAAGAGGAGAAAAAAACGAAGATTTTGAAAGTTAAAAAAAAAAAATCCCTGCAAGAGCTATCATACTCCATTATGAGAGTCAACATAAGAATAATAGATACATCAGAAAGAGAAGAAAAAGAGAGGGCAAAGGAAATAATAGCTGAGGAATTCTAATCCTGGGCAAAGACCAAGACTTACAAATCCATGAATTTAATTGAACATCTTATTATCTCAATGCAAAAAGACATTCTCTAAGACTCATTATAAGGAAGCTATCAAAAGTCAATGATACAGAAAAAAATCTTAAGGACTGCTATGAGGAAGTGGAGGGGGAGTAACCTAAAACAACAACAAAAACCACTAGACAATCATCAAATTTCTCAACAGAAACTCTACAGGCAAAGAGGGAGTAGAGTGACACACAGAAAATATTGAAAGCGAAAAATGCCAGCATAGTCTACCAAGCAAATTTATCCTTCAGATATGTAGAAGAAATAAAGGCTTTCCTAGATAAACAAAAGCTGAGGAAGTTCACCTCCATTAAACCTGCCCTACAAGAACTGTTGAAAGGAACTATTCTATCTGAAAAGACAAAAGTAAACAAAACTCTGAGTAAAGTGATAAACAGGATTAGGAAAATGTAACTATTTTAGAAAAGGTTTAAACATTTAATTATAGCATAAACATTAAAGGAAAAAAATCACTAATACAAACTAAAGCTACTGTATTTCAGTAATGAACTCACAGCATAAAAAGAGATAATTTCTGGCAGCAAAATTATAAAAGGGGAAGAACAAAAGGATAGGACCTGTATGAATAAATAAAGATAAATTGCTATCAGTAAAAAAGGACTTTAATTTGCAATCTCATGGTAACCACAGGGCTTCCCCAGTGGCTCAGTAGTAAAAAATCCTCCTGTAATACAGGAGAAGCAGGAGACACAGGTTCAATCCCTGAGTGGGGAAGATCCCCTGGAGGAGGAAATAGCAACCCATTCCAATATTCTTGCCAGAAAAATCCCATAGATAGAGGAGAGTGGAAGTTTACACTCCACAGGGTTGCAAAGAGTCAGACATGACTGAGCAACTGAGCACTCCCAAATGCATGGTAACCACAAAATAAAAACAGTTAAAAAGGGAGAAACTGAGCACACTACCATGGAAAACCACCAGTTGAAAAAGCTATACAAAAAGAAAGCTATATACAATGGTACTGATGAACTTATTTGTAGGGCAGGAATACAGACACAGATGTAGAGAATGGGCTTGTGTGGGAAGGAGTGGGTGAGACGAATTTAGAGAGTAACACTGAAATATATATACACTGCCATGTATAAAACAGATCACTAGTGGGAAGCTGCTACATAACACAGGGAGCCCAGCTCAGTGCTCTGTGAAGACCTATAGGGGTGGGATGGTTGGGGGATAGCTCAAGCAGAAAGGGATATAAATAAATACTCATGGCTGATCTGCCTTGTGGTACAGCACAAACCAACACAATGTTGTAAAGCAATTATCCTTCAATTTAAAATAAAATTTTAAAGTTGTTTTTTAATTTTTAGAAAAAGTTTTACAGAGAGATTGGCCAAGATGACAGAAAAGGAAGACCTTCAGTTCACTTCCTCTCATGGCTTCACCAAAATTACAACTATTTACAGAGCAACTATTGATGAGAAAAAAAATCTACAAGTAATATATAAAGAAGAAATGATGAGACATATAGGAGAGGTGAAGTCAAATTTCCCTGCTGGGCAACCCACAAATGAGAGGTTAACTGCAATTGTAGAAGTTTTTCCCAAGAAGCAATGGTTCTGAATCCTAAATTGGGCTCCCCAGCCAAGAGGTCCTGCACCAGTAAGATTAACCCCTGAAAACATTTGTCAATGAAAGCCAGCAGGCTTACTTTTGGGAGACCCAGAGGGCGGTGGAAAATAGAGACTCCATTCTTAAAGGACAAACACAAAACCTTCCATGATCCAAGGCAGAAGCAGAAGTTTGAAAGAAGCCTGGTTCAGACCCATTGGCTGATCTTAAAGAGTTTCCCAGAAAGGCAAGAGGTAACTAGAGCTTATACTGGAGACAAAGACACTGTAGCAGCCATCTTCAGGAGCTCATTCTACCACATGGACATTGGTGCTGTCAAGCACCATTTTTCAATCCTCCTTCCAGTTTATTAGCACTGGGACCCAGCCCAACCTACCAATCTGTCAGCACCAGTATTGAGACACGTCAGTTCAGTTCAGTTTAGTCGCTCAGTTGTGTCCGACTCTTTTCAATCTCATGAATCACATCACGCCAGGCCTCCCTGTCCATTACCAACTCCCGGAGTTTACTCAAACTCATGTCCATCGAGTCAGTGATGCCATCCAGTCATCTCATCCTCTGTCATCCCCTTCTCCTCCTGCCTCCAATCCCTCCCAGCATCAGAGTCTTTTCTAATGAGTCAACTCTTCTCATGAGGTGGCCAAAGTATTGGAGTTTCAGCTTCAACATCAGTCCTTCCAATGAATCCAGGACTGATCTCCTTTAGGATGGACTGGTTGGATCTCCTTGCAGTCTAAGGGACTCTCAAGAGTCTTCAACACCACAGTTCAAAAGCATCAATTCTTTGGTGCTCAGCTTTCTTCAGAGTCCAACTC
The DNA here is from genome assembly GCA_006410675.1 of Oreotragus oreotragus. Lineage (NCBI taxonomy): Eukaryota > Metazoa > Chordata > Mammalia > Artiodactyla > Bovidae > Oreotragus > Oreotragus oreotragus. Next base: position 9,409 of record SJYX01009958.1, on the reverse strand, counting down.
TCACATCCATACATGACCACTGGAAAAACCATAGCCTTGACTAGACAGACCTTTGTTGGCAAAGGTCTCTGATTTTGAATGTGCTATCTAGGTTGATCATAACTTTCCTTCCAAGGAGTAAGCGTCTTTTAATTTCATGGCTGCAATCACCATCTGCAGTGATTTTGGAGCCTCAAAAAATAAAGTCTGACACTGCTTCCACTGTTTCCCCATCTACTTCCCATGAAGTGATGGGACCAGATGCCATGATCTTAGTTTTCTGAATGTTGAGCTTTAAGCCAACTTTTTCACTCTCCTCTTTCACTTTCATCAAGAGGCTCTTTAGCTCCTCTTCACTTTCTGTCATAAGGCTGGTGTCATCTGCATATCTGAGATTATTGATATTTCTCCCGGCAATCTTGATTCCAGCTCATGGCCAAGCCAACTACTAAGGTGGGGACATAGCCCCACTCACCAGCAGGCAGGCTGCCTTACGACACCCTGAGCCAACAGGTGACCATGACACAGCCTATACACTAGACAGGCACTAGCCCCAGGACCTCCAGGCTCTGCAGCCAGAGATCCTAGACCCCAGCTCTGCCAGCAAGTGGACTGGCACTAGCTCTAAGACTCAGCTTCAACCACTGGTGGGTGGGAATCAGCAACAGGATCTCCTGGGCACAGAGCGTACTGACCAGCAGGTGAACACCAGCCCCAGTACCAGTGCAGCACCAGAACATGCCATAGCAGGGCTTAAAGCACATATCAGCAGGCTGTTACCACCCTAGGACTCCACAGGTCACAGCCCTGCCCACCAGAAGGCCAACACCAAATCTGAGACACATTGGGCCCCTCACCTAGCAGTCCTAGGATACAGCTCCACCCACTAGTGGGCTTGCAAAAGCTTCTGGACACCTTGAACTTCACAGTCAGTTGTGTAAGAAACCAGCTCCACACAACAGCAGGTCACACCAGCTCTAGGACCCACAGGAACCTGCAGCCAGAGATCTCAACACCTGACCCTACCCACCAGTGAACTGGCACTAGCCCATGATGGCCCAGGCCCTGGCCACACTAGCAAGTCACATTAGCACCAAGATACCTTAGATTTCTCAGTAAGTCAGTTTGGCATCAAGCCCTACCCACCAGCAGTCCAGTACCAGTTTTGAGACACCTCAGAAACCACAGTCAGCCATGTCAGGAACCAGTTCCCCAACCAGCAGGCCAACAAAAGCAGTAATAGCAAGTTCATCTACGATAAGTATTAAGGGATACAAAACAGAAAGAATAAAATATAACATCAAAAACCATGCAGAAAGAAGACTGAAATTCAAGATTATTACAATGTATGAAATTAAGAGATTAGAAACTTAAAATAATCAAACACACCACTGCTATTATAAACCTCACAGTAACCAGAAGCCATAAATCTACAACAGATACACACACAAAAAAGAGAAAGGAATCCAAACATAACACTAAATGCAGTCATTAAATCACAAGGAAAAAGGACAAAAGAAGATGAAAGGAACAAAAAACACTATAAAAATAATTAGCATATTGTTATTTAGTCACTAAGTTATATCCAACTCTTTTGTGACCGCCATGGACTGTAGTCCACCAGGCTTCTCTGTCCATGGGACTTCCCAGGCTAGAATACTGGAGTTCTCATTTCCTTCTTCAGGAGATCTTCCTAACTCAGGGATCAAATCAGTTATCTCCTGCATTGGAAGGCAGATTCTTCACTGCTGAGCCACAAGGGGAACTTGGTAATTAGTATATACCCATCAGTAATTACTTTAAATATAAATGGACTAAATGCTCCAACCAAGAGACAAAGAGTGCCTGAATGAATAAAAAAACAAGACCCATATATATGGTACTTATAAAAGATTCACTCCAAATCTAAGGACACACATAGAGAAAGAAGGAGGTGGAAAAAGACACTGCGTGCAAATGGACACAAAAAGCCAGGAAGAAATAGAAAATATCAACAGATAAATTATGAGTACTGAAACTGAATCAGTATTAAAAAAAAAAAATTCCCAACAAAACCCAGGATCACAGGGTTTCAATGTTGAATTATATCAAACATTTAGAAAAGAGTTAACATTTATCCTTCCCAAAACATTCCCAAAAACTGCAGAGGAAGGAATGCTTCTGAACTCATTCTATGAGGCCAGTATTACCCTAATACCAAAACCAAAGATAGGACACACACAGAAAAAACTACAGGTACAAAAATTCTCAACAAAATATTAAAAACTGAATTCAACAATATATTAAAAGATCCATACACCATGATCAAGTGGGATTTGTCCCAAGGACATAAGGATGCTTCAATATCCACACACCAAACAATATGATACACCACAATGAGAAGCTGAAAAACAGAAATGATATGATCATCTCAACAGATGCAGAAAAGCTTGTGACAAAATTTAACATCTATCTATGACAAAAAGACTCTCAACAAAGTGGGTATTAAAGGAATATATGCAAACATAAGAAAGACCATGTATAAGTTTACAGCTAACATCATATCCAAAGGTGAAAAGCTGAAAGCATTTCCTCTATATCAAGAGGAATATTTATATTTAAAACAAGGATGCCCGCTCTCACTGCTTTTATTCATCATTGGAAGTACCAGCCATAGCAATGAGAGAAGAAAAAGAATCTAAATTAGAAAGGAAGAACTAAAACTGTTTGCAAATGACAAGATACTATACAAACAAAATCCTAAAGCCACCAAAAAACTACTAGAACTCATAAATAAATTCAAATAATTATAAATAAATAATTTATAAAATTTATAAATAAATTTGGTAAAGCTGCAGGATACAAATGAACTATCAGAAAGAGAATTAGGAAAACAATCCCATTTATCATTGCATCAAAAAGAATAAAACACCTAGGAATAACTAAGGAAGTAAAGAATTGAACTCAGAAAAGTACAAGATGTTGATGAAATAAATGAAGACAATACAAACAGATGGAAGGATACACAGTGTTCATGGATTGGAACATTAAAATACTGCTGAGATAACAATATTAATAAGTCATCTATAGATTCAATGCAATTCCTATCAAAATATCAACGGCATTTTTCATATATCTAGAACAAATAATTTAAAATTTTTCATGGAAACACAAGAGAGACTGAGGAGCCAGAACAATCTTGAGAAAGAAGAAAAGAGCAGGAAGAATAAAGTTCCATGATTTCAGACTATACTACAAAGCAACAGTAATCAAAACGATATGGTACTGGGACAGAAACAAATATATAGATCAATGGATCAGAATAGAGAGCCAAGAAATAATCCCACACATATATATCGAAAGGAAAAGAAATCACTCTTTTGAAAAGATACATGCACCCCAATGTTCATAACGGCATTATTTTTAATAGTCAAGATATGGAAACAAGCTAAGTATCCATCAACATATGAATGGATAAAGAAGATATGCTACACACACACACACACCCCCAATGGTATAACTCTTCTATGTAGTATATATATACAATGGTATACTCTTCAGCCACAAAAAAGAAGGAAATCTTGCCTTTTGCAACAAAGAACTTGAAGGGTATAAATTATGCTAAGTGAGATAAATCATACAGAGAAAGACAAATACTGTGTATTTTCACTTACATGTGGACTCTACAAAGTAAAACAAACAAATTAACACAGCACAACAGAAACAGACTAACCCTAAATGTGAACAAATTGAACTCATCAATCAAAAGGCACAGAGTGGCTGGATGAATTAAAAAAACAAGACCCAGCAATATGCTGACTCAAGACACTCATTTCAGCTATAAAGACACACACAGGATCCAAGTGAATGGGGTACAAGATGATACTCCAAGCAAATGATAACCAAAAGAAAATGGGTGTAGCCATACTTAGGACAGACTGATCTCAAGCCAAAAATGATAACAAAAGATAAAAAATAAATATATATGATGATATAATGATAAATCTGTCACTATATCAAGAAGATATCGCAATCATATATATTTACAATACCCAAGGACTTAGGGAAGAAAGAGAGAATAGGATACACTAAGAACATTAGGGTACTTCAGTTCAATCAGTTCAGTAACGCAGTCGTGTCCAGCTTTCCTCAACCCCACAAATTGCTGCATGCCAGGCCTCCCTGTCTATAGCCAACTCCCGGAGTTTACCCAAACTCATGTCCATTGAGTCAGTGATACCATCCAGCCATCTCATCCTCTGTCGTTCCTTTCTCCTCCTGCCTCCAATCCCTCCCAGCATCAAGGTCTTTTCCAATGAGTAAACTCTTTCATGAGGTGGCTAAGTATTAGAGTTTCAGCTTCAGCATCACCCAGGACTGATCTCCTTTAAGATGGACTGATTGGATCTCCTTGCAGTCCAAGGGACTCTCAAGAGTCCTCTCCAACACCACAGTTTAAAAGCATCAATTCTTCGGTGCTCAGCTTTCTTCACAGTCCAACTTTCACATCCATACGTGACCACTGGAAAAACCATAGCCTTGACTAGACGGACCTTTGTTGGCAAAGTAATGTCTCTGCTTTTCAATACGCTATCTAGGTTGATCATAACTTTCCTTCCGAGGAGTAAGCGTCTTTTAATTTCATGGCTGCAGTCACCATCTGTAGTGATTTTGGAGCCCAAAAAATCAAGTCTGACACTGTTTCCACTGTTTCCCCATCTATTTCCCATGAAGTGATGGGGCCGGATGCCATGATCTTAGTTTTCTGAATGTTGAGCTTTAAGCCAACTTTTTCACTCTCCTCTTTCACTTTCATCAAGAGGCTCTTTAGTTCCTCTTCACTTTCTGCACTAAGAACAATAAACATATCAGCCACATAGAAAACAAGAAAACAATGGAACTGAACAACACTTTAGAACAAATGAAATGAACAAACATATATAGAACACTCCATTCTACATCAGTAGAATACATACTGTTACTGTTCTTAAGTATACACAGAATATTCTCCAGGACAAGTCATATCATGGGCCACAAAAAACATCTTAGCAAGTTTAAGAATGCTGAAATAATACCAGCACTCTTCTCTGCCCACAATGGTATGATATCAGAAATCAAAAAGAAAGTAGAGCTACAAATATTTGGGAACTAAACAACACACTTCCAAATGAGCACCATATCAAAGAAAATTAACAACTATCTCAAAACAAAGTGAAAATAAACAACATACCATATTTTATAAGATGCAGAAAAAGCATTTCCAGGAGGAAAGCTTATATCAACAAATACATACTGTAAGAGATGAGAAAGATCTCAAATAAATTACCTAGGTTTACACCTCAAGTAACTAGGAAAAAAGGAACAAATTAAGCCCAAAGTAAGCAAAAGGAAAGAAATAATAAAAAATCAGAGCAGAAATAAATACAATAGAAACCAGAAAAACAATCCAAAAAATCAATGAAACTAAATGCTGGTTCTTTGAAAAAAAAATTTTTTTAATTAACAAATGTTTTGCTAACTAAGAAAAGAGAGAAATGACTCAAACAATTAAGATTAGAAATGAAAGAGGAGACATTACAACTAATACTACAGAAATACACCGAACTGTAAAAAACTACTATGAACAATTCTATGCCAACAAATTTACATGACCTAAAAGAAATTATTACACTTCTAGAAACACACAATATATCAAAATTGAATCAGGAATAAATAGAAAATCTGAACAAATCAATAATGAGTCAAGAGGTTGAGCCAGTCATCAAAAATCTCTCCATGCATAAACCTCCAAGACCACATGACTTTAAAGATGAATTCTACCAACCATCTATAGAATAATTAACACCTATTCTCCCCTAACTCCCCAAAATATCAAGGAAGAGAGAACACTTTCAAACTCATTCTATGAAGTCAGCCTTATACCAAAACCACAAGAAAAGAAAACTATTGACCAAAAGTCCTGATAAATATGGTAGTTTACTCACTGAGTCATTTCCAACTCTTGTGACTCCTCATGGACTGTACCCCACCAGGGTCCTCTATTCATGGGATTTTCCAGGCAAGAATATTGGAATAGACTGCATTTCCTTCTCCAGAATATCTTCCCAGTCTAGGAAGTGAACCCAGGTCTCCTGCATTGGAGGCAGACTGCTGCACTACAGGCAGATTCTTTACCAACTGAGCTATGAGGGAAGTCAGTCCTGATAAATATAGGTATAAAAACTGTCCACAAGATAATGGAGAACAGTGTGGAGATTCCTTAAAAAACTGGAAATAGAACTGCCTTATGACCCAGCAATCCCACTGCTGGGCATACACACCGAGGAAACCAGAATAGAAAGAGACACGTGTACCCCAATGTTCATCGCAGCACTGTTTATAACAGCCAGGACATGGAAGCAACCTAGATGTCCATCAGCAGATGAATGGATAAGAAAGCTGTGATACATAGACACAATGGAGTATTACTCAGACATCAGAAAGAATACATTTGAATCAGTTCTAATGAGATGGATGAAACTGGAGCCGGTTATACAGAGTGAAGTAAGCCAGAAAGAAAAACACCAATATAGTATACTAACACATATATATGGAATTTAGAAAGATGGTAATGATAAACCTGTATGCGAGACAGCAAAAGAGACGCAGATGCACAGAACAGACTTTTTGACTCTGTGGGAGAGGGAGAGGGTGGGATGATCTTGGAGAATAGCATTGAAACATGTATAATATCATATAAAATCGCCAGTCTAGGTTCGATGCAAGATACAGGATGCTTGGGGCTGGTGCACTGGGATAACCCAGAGGGATGGTATGGGGAGGGAGGTGGGAGGGGAGTTCAGGAGTGGGAACTTATGTACACCCATGGCGGATTCATGTTGATGTATGGCAAAACCAATACAGTATTGTAAAGTAAAAATATATATATTTTTTAAAAAAAGAAAATCAAAATGTAGACAAAAAAAGAATAAAGTCAAGTCTCCATACAGAGACTTGTATGTGAAAAAAAAAATCATTGTATTGAAGTATAGCTGATTTACAATGTTATGTTAATTTCTGCTGCATGGCAAAGTTTAAATTATATACATATACATTCTTTTTTATATTCACTTTCACAGGATATTGATATGGCATGAGTCCCTGTGTTACACAGTAGGACGTTGATGTATATCCATTCTATATATAATAGTTTTCATCTGCTAATCCCAAACTCCCAATCCACCCTTCCCCATACCTGATTCCTCTTGGCAACCCCTCTATGTCTATGTGTTTGTTTCTGTTTGGTACATAAATTCATTTGTGTCATATTTTATATTTCACATACAAGACATAGCACTTGGCATCTGTCTTTTTCTTTCTGACTTAACCTCACTTAGTATGATAATCTCTAGGTCCATTATTTCATCATTTTTTATGGCTGAGAAGTATTCCACTGTATATATGAATCACATCTTCTTTATCCATTCACCGAAAGATGAACATTTAGATTGTTTCCATATCTTGCAATTGTGAATAGTGCCCCTTTGAACTTACAGATGCACATATCTTTTTGAATTACAGTTTTTCCTGAATGTGTGCTCAGGAGTGGGATTGCTGCATCATATGGCAACTCTATTTTTAGTTTTTTGAGGAACCTCAATAAAGTTTCAGAGAAGGCAATGGCACCCCACTCCAGTACTCTTGCCTGGAAAATCCATGGACGGAGGAGCCTGGTAGGCTGCTCCATGGGGTCGCTAAGAGTCGGACACAACTGAGCGATTTCACTTTCACTCTTTACTTTCATGCATTGGAGAAGGAAATGGCAACCCATTCCAGTGTTCTTGCCTGGAGAATCCCAGGAACAGGGGAGCCTGGTGGGCTGCCGTCTATGGGGTCGCACATAGTTGGACATGATTGAAGTGACTTAGCAGCAGCAGCAGCAATAAAGTTTTCCATGGTGGATACACCAATTTACATTAGGGAAGGCACTCTTGCCTTGTTCCCAATCTTAGAAGAAAAACATTCATTTTTTTCACCATTAATAATGATGTTAGCTATAGGCTTTTAAAAGTTCTCCTTTGTTAGTTTAGGTAAGTTCTCTGCTATTCTTACTTTTAAGAGTTTCTAATCACAAACAAAATGTTTGCTGAATGTTGTAAAATGCTTCTGTGGCATCAGTCTAAGGGATCATGTAGTTTTCTTTCAGTTCAGTTCAGTCACTCAGTCGTGTCCGACTCTTTGCAACCCCATGAATCGCAGCACGCCAGGCCTCCCTGTCCATTACCAACTCCCGGAGTTTACCCAAACTCACATCCATTGAGTTGGTGATGCCATCCAGCCATTTCATCCTCTGTCGTCCCCTTCTCCTCCTGCCCCCAATCCCTCCAGTATCAGGGTCTTTTCCAATGAGTCAGCTCTTCACATGAGGTGGCCAAAGTACTGGAGTTTCAGCTTCAGCATCAGTCCTTCCAATGAACACCCAGGACTGCTCTCCTTAAGGATGAACTGATTGGATGTCATTGCAGCCCAAGGGATTCTCAAGAGTCTTCTCCAAAACCACAGTTCAAAAGCATCAATTCTTCAGCACTCAGCTTTCTTCACAGTCCAACTATCATATGCATACATGACCACTGGAAAAACCATAGCCTTGACTAGCCGGACCTTTGTAGGCAAAGTAATGTCTCTGCTATTTTTTTTTTTTTTTTTTTTAATTTTGGCTGCATTGTGTCTTAGTTGCAGAGCACGAGCTCAGTTTTTGCAGCCTGCGGCCTTAGTTGCCCATTAGCATGTGGGATCTTGGTTCCCTGACCAGGGATTGAACCTGTGTCCCCTGCATTGCAAGGTAGATTGTTAACCACTGGACCACCAGGGAAGTTCCTGTCTCTCCTTTTCAATATACTATCTAGGTTGGTCATAACTTTTCTTCCAAGGAGTAAGCGTCTTTTTTTCTTTTTTTTTTTTAGAGCTTCCATTTTATTTTATTTTACTTTACAGTATTCTATTGGTTTTGGCATACATTGACATGAATCTGCCACGGGTGTACACGAACTCCCAAACATGAACCCCCCTCCCACCTCCCACCCTACATCATCCCTCCAGATCATCCCCATACACCAGCCCTAAGCATCCTGCATTGAACATAGACTGGCAATTCATTTCTTACATGATAGTATACATATTTCAATGCTATTCTCCCAAATCATCCCACCCTCTCCCTCTCCCTCTCCTTCTCCCTCAGAGTCCAAAAGTCCGCTCTGCATATCTGTGTCTCTTTTGTGTCTATTTCTTTTTATATCAGGAAAAATGTATGTACTGAATAAGGAGGAAATCAACCCATTAATTCAAAACCACAGTCAAATACCAGTCCCCAAACAGATCTCTAGATGATTTGTGTGGTTTTTTTTTTTTTGGACTGAAATATTTCCTAGGAATGTTTTCATCATTATCACTTTCCTTTCTTTCAATAACTATT
>SJYX01009957.1:0-10099 GCA_006410675.1 Oreotragus oreotragus | reverse complement strand
TCTTATGTAATCTTACAATGAAGTAATATTTGCACATTTTATAACGTACTGATTCTATTTCTTCTAGATGGATCTCTGAACATTTACATTTTAATAAACTTCCCCAGATGAACGCTTTCTCCATCTATGCAATGACCCCCTTATATGCTTGAAAACAGAAGAAAGCATGTGTGTTTGAGTTTACGTCCTCTGCCCTTCTGTGATGGAAGTGTGGGACCCTTCATGTGCTATGACAGAGTATTTTGTATTTTCCAGTTAGGTCCATGCCCCACATGCATGGTCTGGAGAGGTTGTTGCCTAGGTTGCCCAATTCTCTTCAGGGTAACAGCCAAGTAGTTAAGTGTGTGAACTCATGAAGTTATGTGCTCCTGACTTAAAGTACTGGATCCTTTTGAGGAGAAAAGTTGCGGTTCTAGAAGAGCCACAGATTTTCCAGCTTCATACAATTTCACACAGAAACCTTGAGAATGGAATAATATTTATCTGAGTTTGATAATAACTGCATATAAAAAAGTTTTCACAATCTATAAACTCCTAGAAGATAACATAAGAGAATAAGCTTATGATCCTTTTTTTTTTTTTTAAGGAGTCCCAAATACATTTTTATTTTCAACACATAGGCTTTTCTCCTCTGTGTCAGAGCTCTTAGGAAACAACCAATAATTACTTGTTGGAGTCAGTAATTTAAATTGTGTACTCTTCTCAAACCAATTTCTGTCAGCATTAAATTGCTTCCTTCAACCCAAGAAAAAGATTAGTACACAAATATTTTAAGATTCAAAACAATTTTTTTGAAATGTGAAATATCATTAGCAAACGAAAGGGAGGATAGCCATAATCATTAACACTATTTAATTAGCTATTATTTATATATGCTGTCTTATACTATACTGAAGAATTAGTTATTTCATGATCATTCTTCATTTTCATTCAAAGTTTAAATATTGAAAGAATCATTTAAATGCCTTCTTAATTTCTTTGCCAATTCATACACATCATGACTCATATATAAAAGTTCACTGCTTTGTTTATGAAATTTAGATTTCACTGAGGATTGAAAGTTAATAAGAACTAAAGAGCCTCTTGATGAAAGTGAAAGAGGAGAGTGAAAAAGTTAGTTTAAAACTCAACATTCAGAAAACTAAGATCATGACATCTGGTCCCATCACTTCATCGAAAGGTCCATCTAGTCAAAGCTATGGTTTTTCCTGTAATCATGTGTGGACCTGAGAGTTGCACTATAAAGAAAGCTGAGCACTCAAGAATTGATGCTTTTGAACTGTGGTGTTGGAGAAGACTCTCGAGAGTCCCTTGGACTGCAGGGAGATCAAAGCAGTCAATCCTAAAGAAAATCAGTTGTGAATATTCACTGGAAGAACTGATGCTGAAGCTGAAACTCCAACACTTTGGCTACCTGATGTGAAGAACTGACTCATTGGAAAAGACCCTGATGCTGGGAAAGATTTAAGACAGTAGGAGAAGGGGATCCCAGAGGGTGAGATGGTTGGATGGCATCACTGACTCGATGGACGTGAGTTTGAGCAAGCTCCAGAAGTTTGTGATGGACAGGGAAGCCTGGCGTGCTGCAGTCCATGGGGTCACAAAGAGTTGGACATGACTGAGCAACTGAACTGAGATTGTTTACCTATCTGAAACTTCCCAACCAGTAAAGTAGCATGTTCAGCTGGAATTTAACACTCTTCTCATTTTCCCTTTAATAAGTTTCTTATCTTCATGTAGGGAGATATTTTTAAAACAATATACACACACACCTTTTGGAGAATGTAATGAACTCTCTGGGCTTTCTTCTCCAGCCTCCTAAATTTTGTTTACAACATAAGGGAGTTTATGGATCTTAAAAACTATTGAAGCAGGTGTCTCATAATGAGGAGACACTAGACAGAAGTCTCTGTCTTTCTATATATATCAGTCAGGATAGGTTAGAGTATTTCTCAGTAAGAAACAAAGCCGAAAATTTCACTGTCCTAAGACTACAAAGTTTATTTTTTGGTCATACTTCATTTTCATTGTGAGTCAGCTGGAGGTCTCTGATTCAAGTTACCCTCACTCCGGGATCAAACCTGGAATAGCAGTTAGAATGTGGAAGGTTGTTAGTTGCTCTTGGGGGGTCTCAGCAATAATGCAACATTCTTCCTGGAAATGACATACATCACTTCTGCCCACAACTCTTCTATTAGAACTAGTTATTTGGCCCTGCCCAAGCAGAATGGGAAGTACAGTCATTCCGTATACCAGGAAGGGGGAGGACCAGAAGCATTTCAGGAACAATACTGCTGACCATCATGTGGGACCACTCCTACCTCAACTAGGAATCAATTTTGTACTTTCTGAGATCCCATTTTTCCTTCCTACATACAGTCTTTAATATTCTTCTCTACCTTCTAACACAGTGTCTTTCTTCCTAGGAAGGGGATATCTAAAATAATTAAAAACAAATCTTAATAACTATGAGCTGACATGAAAGGCACAGATAAATTTCATATCAAAATCTAATTATCATTCAGTTGTATAAGGTGATGGGCAATTAGGACATTAAGTATGCAATAACTAGTCAGGGGAGAAGTCGATTTGATAGCAGGAAGGAAAGGTATCAAGGTAGCTACAGACTAGACTAGTTGGTGGCTAGTATGCTCTGATTTACTTCCTGTTTACAGCTGGTATACATTCTGGTTTGGCAAATACATCCATTCTGATGTATTTTTCTTGTGATGTCTGTTCCAAATACTTTGAGTATCATCTCTAGTTAGTAGAAATAAGTGAATTAAATTAGCGAATTCAGGAGAAAAGACAGGTCAGCAGGAGCTTATGAAGATATAGACAAAACATGTAAGTCAGAATTATGAAATGTTTTACCATCTTACGTCTATAAAATTGAGATGAGTCAACAGCATAGTTGGAATTGAATTAGTTAGAAGATCCAACTGAGGCTGACCTTATGCCCTCCTGGTTTTCCTGGCAACAGGGCCCCCTTCCCATACTAGCAATATTATAGGGTGAGTGAAGTAAGAACTGGCAATAGAGAAATATGTGTTCATGTCAACTTCTACTTCTGGGAAAGTTAAGGGAATAGTTTACTAAAGACAAAGGATGAGGTCATGAAAGGGAAAGAATTTCAATTAAAAACTAAAAAGAAAAAAAAAATTAAGTATGCCCTAAGCCTTAAAGCTCCGGGGCATAGCACTCCATATAGCAAAATTTCTTTCCTGACTTTTGCTGAAAGCAGGTAGATAGTAAATCATATGGTTGCATATCTACATTATCTCTTCCACCATAATCCAGAAAAAGCACTGGATTGGAAAACTGTGACCTGTGTAAACTGGCTGGTATTGGAGCCATCTGTTGTGTGGATTGCTCTGCCTGCTCTTAATGTTCCTTAGGAAATTCTCATTTGCCTGAAAGGGTCAAGAGGGAGTCAGAACAACTTTCCCCATATTTTCTATGAATTTATTTTGTTTTTGTTTTTAATTTTTGGAAGTGGAAGTGAAAGTTACTCAGTAGTGTCTGACTCTTTGCGATCCCATGGACTGTCCATGGAATTCTCTAGGCTAGACTACTGGAGTGGATAGCCTTATCCTTCTCCAGGGGATCTTCCCAAGCCAGAGACTGAACCCAGGTCTCCTGCATTGCAGGCAGATTCTTTACCAGCTTAGCCACAGTTTTGGGTGTGCTGGGTCTTTATTGCTTTGGATGTGCTTTCTCTAGTTGCAGTGACTGAGGACTACTTGCTTGACGTGTGCAGGCTTCTCATTGTGGCGGCTTCTCTTGTTTCGGGGCACAGACCCTAGGCATGTGAGTTCAGTAGTTGTGGCACATGGGCTTAGTTGCCCCATGGCAAATGGAATCTCCAGGGACCAGGGATCGAACTGCGTTGGCAGGTGGATTCTTATCCACTGTGCCACCAGGGAAGTCCTAGCTAGCTTTGTTTTCAATGTTGTCCTTAGGTGTATTTTATTCTTGCCAAGTACTTTTCAAATTTTGAAAACAGAACTTTTACATTGAGGAAGCATATTTGGGGGCAACATATTTTAGTTTCCTTTGGTGGATTGTCTACAGTAGCTTTAACATTTTTTTAAAAAGGGTGAGAGAAACATCAGTTTGCTGATCATACAGGTCAGAGGCAGAGAGCAATCCTCGAATCTTCCATAGTGTTCAGCTTTCTCACCAGAACAAAGGGCTTCATCAAGGCTCCAAGACAGTGAGATGATTTCAGTTCTTTAGCCTTGTTCCCTACGTGCATATATTTTTCCAGCCACTTAGCAGGACAGACATTATGATTTTCATGGCCATTTGGCACTATTGATTTAATTTATCTCCTTCCTCCAAAAAAGTATTGAGAATTATGTTTTATGTTGGTATGAAATATCTTAGCATGCATACACATCTAGCACATGAAGATTAATATTAAGGCTTCCCTGGTGGCTCAGTGGTAAAGAATCCATCTACCAATACAGGAGATGTGGATTTGATCCCTGAGTCAGGAAGATCCCCTGGAGAGGTAAATAGCAGCCCTACTCCAGTATTGTTGCCTGGAAAATCCCATGGACAGAGGAGCCTGAAGACCTATAGTCCACGGGGTTACAAAAGAGTCTGACATGACTTAGCAACTAAACAACAACAGAGACAAATATTATATTTTAAAATATTTTCTGATCTATAAGTTTATTTTCTCTCTGCTTCTAAAAGAAATTAAAACATTCTCATGAGCAGTTGGAGAGAATAGAAGAGAGGAGAGTGACCAAGCAGTTGTAATATAGGTTGTCACACTTTACTGAGGGAGAAAGTGATGGTTCTGAGAAAGCTTATGGGAAGAGCACCTAACTCAGATGAAGTGAAATCACAGTTGAAGATTGTAGGCTAAGTAGAAATTAGCAGATGATGAAAAGGAAGAGGAGTCGGGGAGGAGGAGCAAGAGGGAAGCATGGGAAGCTCTCAAGCTGCCAGAAGAGAGTGTAAACATTGGGTGAGAGGCAAGGAGGGTCACAGGGGGAAAAAGAGGGTGCATTAGAGGAACCACAGAGAGTTTGGTATGGATGGAACATAGTACTATGGGGGAAAAAGGAAAATCTAGAGAGTTGGGCAGAAACCATAAAAACATGATATTGAAAATCATGATGAAAGTTTGAACTTTAATATAAAAGCAGCAGAGAACCATGAAGAGTTTTAAGCAGTGGAGTGACATGTTTGTGTTTGCATTTAAAGATCATCCTGATTTTAAGATAAACTGAAAAGAGAAGAGTATATGTTGGGGGAGAGGGAGAGATAAGGGTCCATTGCCATTAATCCAGGCAAAGAAGATGGTGAGGACTTGAGCTATACTAATGGCAGTGTCTATGCAGAAAAACAGATGTATCTGAAAAATATCTTTCTAGGAGCTCTCATTGACAAGAGCTGTGATAGACAATGGAAGCTGAGAAATCATACCCTGGTTTGGGGTGTGTATGCTCAGGTGCTCAGTTGTGTCCAACTCTTTGTGACCCTATGGACTGTAGCCAACCAGGTTCCTCTGTCCATGGGATTCTCCAGGCAAGAATACTGGAGTGGATTGCCATGCCCTCCTCCAGGGAAATCTTCCCCACCCCGGGAGCAAAGCCACATCTCTTGTCTCCTGCATTGGCAGGCAGATTCTTTACCACTAGCACCATCTGGGAAGCCCATCCTGGTTTAGGGGCTAATACAATTTATTTGTGGTATTGTTCAACAAAAGAGAGGGACTAGAAAGTGAATTGAAATAAAAATCACAGGGAAGATCATTGCAGATTAACACTGAATTCAGCCTGATCACATCTAGGTGTGATAATCTTATAAAACTGATGCCCGATTTGGCCTCTATCATAACCACATCCGTGGTAGCACCATTCTGTACAATTACCTTATCTTCTTGTCTTTGTCCTCTTCCTTTCATCCTATAAGCACATTTTTCGCTCCAACTCCCACGCCTTTGTAGAAGAAACAGCCCCAGAACGCCAGTCTCACAGTAGGGCTGTTTTCAGCTGGAGACTCGGGCAGGACCAGCAGCTCTGGCAGCACCTTGCTCTGGCTGTTGGATGAAAGCCCTAGACAAGAATGTGCTGCAGTTTATTTGGGCATCACTTGATTTTTGAACTGGCCAAGGAACACTATTGCCTTAGCAATTTGCAGAGAAAAGCAAATTGTTACTAAATTTTCACCACACAATCTCTAAAGCTGCCAAACTTGCCTCAATCTGGACTAGAGGTGATTCCATCTTGGGTTAAAATTGGGGAAAAGAATCCTGGAGTGGTGAGTGAGTGGGCAGAAGTTTAAGGTACAAGTCCTATCAGATATTTTCTCTGAAGATGGTGTTTTTCTCTGAAAAAGATGATTGTTTCTTTTTCCTTTCCCCATCCTTCCCCCCTTTTTTCCTCTCCCTCCTTTAACATGCACTCTCCATCTCCTCTAATTGTGTCTTGCAATCCACAGATGTTTGCTTGGCAAGTATGATTAAGGCGGTGAGAAAAATGAAACAGCAGCAGAGTATACAGTGTGCCAGGTACTGGGGCGTGAGCTTTAAAGGAGGCAGTGCTTTCCCAGTGAAAATGTTTTACTCCCAATCCTCCTTTTTTTGGTGGGGGTTATTAGAAAAGGGTTGGGTGGGAAAGTTAGACTGGACTGGAAAAAGGCAAGAACTACGGAAGTGTTTTTCTGTAGAATAACTGAGGTCTTTGTACTATATCTTGTTTTTGGTTTACTTTTCATGGGCTCATAGTTTAAATACATACCAGTTAGGTGCCAAAAGGATTGAAAAGTCATTTGAAATAACGATACGAGCTGTACATGACCTCATGGGAAGAATGTTGCTCGGTGGAGACAAGTGGGAAACTTACACAGATGTGGGAGATTGACAGATTGTTCACTTTCCAGGGGAGGCTTGGTGGCAGAAGCAGGCCAAATGCTGGTAAAATGTTCTCAAGGGCAAACCTTGCATGACCTGAGCACTGGGAATTTTAGGTTGGTTTCTTTCTGTTGCTTCATTTTCCAACTCCTTCTTGGGCATAGGAAAGCTCTTTTCAGTGTTCTCATAGGTTGTTAATTCCTTAATATGTAGGCCTTTGTCTCATTGACTAAATCCAAGCCAAAGGTGAACAAATGCGAACTTATGGTCTCATAGTTCTGTGAAAATTGAGGTTATGCTGCCAATAAGCCAAGGAGCTAGCAGAAGCTGGGAGAGGGGCTTGGAACAGGTCCTTCTCTAGCACCGTTGGAAGAAGTGTAGCCCTGCTGACTCCTTGATCTCCGACTTCTAGTCTCCAGAACTGTGGGACAGTAAATCTGTTTTTTAAGCCATTCATTTTGTGGCACTTTGTTAATGACATCTCTAGGAAGCTAATACACACCATGTAAACCCTTTAGCAAAGTGAGAACCAGGGTCTATGCTTCACGGGCCTTCTCTCTTTGTCTCTCTCTAAAAATAATATTTATTTATTGAATTTATTTGACCGCATTGGGTCTTACTTGTTGCACATGGGATCCTCCCCAGTGGCCTGTGGACTCTCTAGTTGTGACACACAGACTCCAGAGCGCGTGAGCTTCAGTAGTTGCGGTTCACAGTCTTAGCTGCTCTGCAGCGTATGCGATCTCAGTTCCCTGATCAGGGATCAAATCCATGTCCCCTCCACTGCAAGGCAGATTCTTAACCACCAAGGAAGTCCCCTCTTTGTCTCTCTCACAAACGTTTTTCTCTGGCAGGAAGATATTAATACCTAGCTCACAGATAGAGTCTTTGCAATATCATTACCAGTGAGTTTGTTTCTTTGCCATTTCTGCCTATGTGGTTGAAGTGAGCATTGCTGAGTTATGTGAATCGAAGTATTTCAGAATAGACCTCAATATCAGCTCTGGATGAATACGTCCTTTATTTTTGATAGTTCTTAAAAATATTTGAAAAAAAAAACTTTTATATTTTTAGATGGATTTCAAGGACAGCTAAACACTTCCTGCATGCAAATAACTGTTAGAATGAGTGAAGTCGGACAACCTCAGGTAAGTCATTTACCTCTCTGAATAATACTTATATTTTAAAAATGATGGTAACAACAGTTTCCTGCTTATATCAAAGGGTTTCTTTAAAAAAACAAACTAAAGAGTGTGAAAGACCTTTATGAGCTATAAAATATTATACACTCTCGTTGTTGACATTCAGCAATTATATGATTTTTGCTGTATCTATAATTTTTACTCTGCATTCTTAGACAACTTACAATGAAATTCACAAACTCTAAGATGATTAAAATAGAAAACAGAACTATTTAGGGAAAAGAGAACACAAATATACCCCAAATTCTAACCTAGAATAGTGTGGTGGAGATTGCCTTAGCAAAGAGCTAGACTACAGTTCCCAGCCTTCTTTGCAGTTAGAGTAGCCATGTGACTTGGTTCTAACCAATGAGTCTGACCAGATGGAAGTGATCTGTGCCAGTGGCAGACCTGACTCATAAAGCTTCTTCCTACAGGGGCTTCCGTGGTAGCTCATTGGTAAAGAATACACCTGCAATGCAGGAGACCCCAGTTTGATCCTCAGGTTGGGAACATCCCCTGGAGAAGGGAACAGCTACCCACTCCAGTATTCTGGCCTGGAGAATTCCATGAACTGTATAGTTCATGGGGTCATACGACCGAGCGACTTTCATAGGGTGCTGCTCATGCCATAGCTCATTCATAAAGGATGAAATGATGTCATGAAGACCAGAGTGAACTTGGAAGTCATACATTGAACATGGCAGAGGTTTGTTAGCCTAGCATGATGGTTAGAAACTTATCCTTTCTTTCTTCCACAAGCTAATCAAGAGCACCTGCCCTTGCCTGCTATCTGAGCATGTAATGAACCTCTGCTCTTAGTTCATTTTGGGTGTGCTTGTTATAGAGGTTTATGCTAATATTCAGTTCAGTTCAGTCACTCAGCCGTGTCCGACTCTTTGCGACCCCATGAATTTCAGCACTCCAGGTCTCTCTGTCCATCACCAACTCCTGGAGTTTACCCAGACTCATGTGCATCGAGTTGGTGATGCCATCCAACTATCTCATCCTCTGTCGTCCCCTTCTCCTCCTGCCCCCAGTCCCTCTCAGCATCAGGGTCTTTTCTAATGAGTCAACTCTTCACATGAGGTGGCCAAAGTATTGGAGTTTCAGCTTCAGCATCAGTCATTCCAATGAACACCCAGGACTGATCTCCTTTAGATGGACTGGTTGGATCTCCTTGTAGTCCAAGGGACCCTCAAGAGTCTTCTCTAACACCACAGCTCAAAAGCATCAATTCTTCTGCCCTCAGCTTTCTTCACAGTCCAACTCTCACGTCCATACATGTCTCTGCTTTTTAATATGCTATCTGGTTGGGTTGGCCCCAAAGTTCATTCACTCCATAAGATATTATAGGAAAACCCAAATGAACTTTTGACCAACCCAATACAGTTATTGTATTTTAGTATTAAATTTAGCAATCAAAATGCTTGAATCACAGACTTCTGCAACTGGAAGACACTTTAGAGATCTGGTCCACTCCACTCAAACTTCAAGTTGCCATGTCTTTCTGTTTCAAATCCCCCAGCATCTCTAGATTGCCTTTGTAATTCAATTCAAAGTTCTTAACATGGTTCAAAATCCATGTTCCAATTTCTCCCTACTTCTCCATCTTCTTTCTTGCCACTGTTTTCTTGTAGATCCTTCTCCAAGTAAAAAGAAAAACTTGCCTTTCCTCTAGCTTTCTCATTTCTGTGCTTCTTGACTATTATGAGAATATCTCAACCTTACCTCCTTTGGAAACCTTTTCCTAACTCCCCCTGTCTCCTGACTGGTTAGATGTCTCTGTTTCATGTTTCCACAACACTCTATGTGAATGATTCCATAGAGTGGAATGTTCCATTATATGATTATATGTATGATTCCATAGATATAATGCTCCATTATAATCACTGGCTTGATTTAGGGACTTGTTAACTAGATTAGAGTTCATTGATGGCAGAAGACATTCTCTGAGACATTTTATCTCCCTAATTCCTAACTGTACAGAAAAGATCTTCACAACCCAGATACTCATGAGGATGTGATCACTAATCTAGAGCCAGAC
>SJYX01009956.1:34401-67295 GCA_006410675.1 Oreotragus oreotragus | reverse complement strand
AAGGCTATGGTTTTTCCTGTGGTCATGTATGGATGTGAAAGTTGGACTGTGAAGAAAGCTGAGCACCGAAGAATCGATGCTTTTGAACTGTGGTGTTGGAGAAGACTCTTGAGAGTCCCTTGGACTGCAAGGAGATCCAACCAGTCCATTCTGAAGGAGATCAACCCTGGGATTTCTTTGGAAGGAATGATGCTAAAGCTGAAACTCCAGTCCTTTGGCCACCTCATGCGAAGAGTTGACTCATTGGAAAAGACTCTGATGCTGGGAGGGATTGGGGGCAGGAGGAGAAGGGGATGACCGAGGATGAGATGGCTGGATGGCATCACGGACTCGATGGAGGTGAGTCTGAGTGAACTCCGGGAGATGGTGATGGACAGGGAGGCCTGGCATGCTGCAATTCATGGGATCGCAAAGAGTCGGACACGACTGAGCGACTGAACTGAACTGAGAGTTATCCTATAACCCAGCAAACCCATTCCTAAGTATATATCCAAGAAAGATAAGATGATTTATCCACACAAAATGTGCACATGAATGTTCATAGCAGCATTACTTACAATAGGCAAAAAAATAGAAATAACCCAAACGTCCATCCACTAATGAATGGATAAATCAAATGTGGTATACACACACACAATCAAATATTACTTGGCAAAATAAAGAAATGAAGTAGTGGTACATGCTACAGCGTGAATGAACTTTGAAAATATTATGCGAAGTGGAAAAAGCCAATCATAAGAAAACAATATATCGCATGATTCCATTTACACAAAACCTCCAGAAGAA
Source organism: Oreotragus oreotragus (assembly GCA_006410675.1). Taxonomy (NCBI): domain Eukaryota; kingdom Metazoa; phylum Chordata; class Mammalia; order Artiodactyla; family Bovidae; genus Oreotragus; species Oreotragus oreotragus. The sequence continues at coordinate 66,509 of SJYX01009956.1, read as the reverse complement.
AGTATCTAGTAGTGGCCTATGGCTTGAGGAGTTGGAAGGAATGGGGAAAAGCAGATGGCACCCACCAGCATGACATTTACCATATTTCCAGGGCAGGTACCACATTTCCTAACTTAGTAAACATCTACCCTTCCCACTACTTTGTTTTGTTTTGTTTTGTTTTTTCTTTTTTAATTTTATTTGTTTTCGGCTATGCCTGGTCTTCTCTGCTACACACGGGTTTTCTCTAGCTGTCGTGAGCGGGGCTGCTCTCTGCTGTGTGTGCAGGTTTCTGGTTGCGGTGGTTTCTCTTGCTGTGGAGCACAGGCCCCAGGCACATGGGCTTCAGTAGTTGTGGCGCCCAGGCTTAGTTACCCTGCGGCATCGGGATCCTCCCAGACCAGAGATGGAACCAGTGTACCTTGCATTGGCAGGTGCATTCTTAACCACTGGGCCACCAAGGAAGTGCCAACCCACTTTGTTCACCTACACGTCCAACTACATGATCAGAATGGCCCGGGGCTTCCCCGGTGGCTCAGTGGTGAAGAATCTGCCTGCCAATGAAGGAACCGTGAGTTGGATCCTTGGATCCCTGGGCCCAGAAGACCCTCTGGAGAAGGAAATGGTGACCCACTCCAGTATTCTTACTTGGGAAATACTGTGGAATGAGGAGCCTGGCCAGCTATAGTTCATGGGGTCACAAAAGAGTCAGATAAGACTTAAATTAAAAAAGAAGAAGAAGAAAAAACCTCAAAGGATTAAGCATGGTCAGAGAACAGGCACATATAATGGCCTTCATGTGTTCATTAAAGTTTGGTAGGAATCTCAAGGGAATGTGTAGTTGGTGTAGTGTCTCAGAGAGCCAATGGCAGGCTGTCACCTTAGGCCACATAACTCCAGGCCCATCTGCTACAGGAAAGTAAACCCCTTGTCTAAAGTCCAAATATAGGTCACTTACCCTCACATGGGTCACACCAGAGGTGAACAGGTGACTTCTATCAGCCATGCTAACTGCGCACATATTTGTATGTATATAATATATCCAGAAACATGGAAATAATAAATCTCTCAAAGGCACCCTTTCTTTCTGCAATAGAAAACAGAAACAGAGAAAAACTTAACAATTGCAAACCTAGAGCCCAGTTATCAGAAACAAATTAAAGCTGTTGGGTATTTTTGTTGAAACATCTCTACCTCTGAAATCTAATTTCTTGCAACTTTCCATATAGGATCCTATGTTGTATTATTTATAAGAAAATAATATTCTGTCGTCCCTTGACAGCATTTCCTGGCTGCAGAAACCACAGCAGCCATGAAGTTAGAGAATGATTTTGGTAATGTTTCCATAGCTACCTTGCTTCGAAGTGAGGTTTATTCTGTTTTAAAGTCTACTGACCTATTCATATCCCCATTTGGAATATTTTCAATCTAATCCCTTGTCTGGCCATTATTGTATAATGTGACTGTTATTCCTATATATAAGGAGGTTCTGGGTGCATAAATAAAAGCCTGGCAAGCAGGTCTTCCAGTTAGACATAACATGATGAAATTTTTTTTTCCTTTTTTCTTTTTCTATTCCTTTCAGATTCTATGTGATTCATTCTACCCTGCCCTTGCAGCAGAAATCTTCCCGGGGTTTTTGGAGGTAAATGTTGTTGAAGGTGTGCTGGTGCCCTCTTGTGGTCATTCTGGTTTTGTGGTTTCTTCCCAGAAGCCTTCTACAGACAACTGACTTTACACGATGGTAATCAGAAAGCCAAATGCCATTGCTAATTGTCGTAGGTGTCCCCGTGTCCATGTCTTTCTCACCCTGCAGGCATGAGCGACTGCCGAGAAGGACAGGCAGCTTACTGTAACCATGAGAGTTACGGAAGCTGTTCTTTTCTTCCGAGGCACAGGCCTCATTACCGAAGAATCCTGTTAAAGGGGGGAAGCCTTGGGAAGTGACCTGGGACACCTTGGAGAAAGATGAAGCAGCAAACAGCTCTCGGAATGGCCTTGTAATGAAGGCAACTCACAGAAAAAGGAGACAGGGCTTCATTTCATCAGAATGTAGAGCAAGGAAAAGGTGTAAAACAGAGAGCGATATCTGTGTGATTTGGCTGATGTATGGCTGATTTGCATTGTTGTACAGCAGAAACCAACACAACATTATAAAGTAAATAAATAAAAACAAGCTTGAAGAAGTTGTAGAGGTCAAACAAGACTATAAGAAAATTGTAAAAAGAAAAAGAGCAAGAAATCGGTATAAAATAGGAAATACAGGGGCTTCCCCCCACCTGCCAGATTCGATCCCTGGTCCCCGAAGGGCACACATGCCACAGAGCAGCTAAGCCCATGTACCACAACTATTAAGCCTGTGCTCTAGAGCCTGGAAACCACAACTGCTGAGCCCGTATGGAGCCCGCCTGCCGCAACTCCTGAAGCCTGAGTGCCCTAGATCCTGTGCTCCACAAAAGGAGAATCCACCACAGTGAGAAGCCCTCACCCCACAACTAGAGGGTAGACCCTGCTCCCAGCAAACAGAGAAATCTGTGCAGCAGCAAAGATCCAGCACAGCCTACATAAATATTAATGAATAAATAAAAATAAAATTATTTTTTTAAAATAAGAATTATAAAAAAGAGCAAGGAACAGGTATAAAAAGAGAGAGGAAGGAACAGGTATAAATATAGAAATATAAAGCTCTCATTCTGGTTAAAAAATCAATATAAAACAACCAGTAAGATTCTAGTTTATTCAAACTGACTTTTAGTCAATGAAAATAAGAGAAGTAAATGATATCTAGTCTCATTATTGTCCACTACAACTTTCAAAATGTCTTCTCTCCATACTGCCCAGTACGGTGGTTACTAACTAGCTACATGGGCTATTGGGCACTTTAAATGTGAGGAGATAAATTTAGAATTTTATTTCATTTTAATTAATTTAAGTAGACACACGTGGCTACTGGCTACCACACAGGACAGCACAGGTCTTGAAAGGCAGATAAGACTAAAACACAGACAACTACAGTATCAGCAGAGTTTATAGCACAGGGAAGTACTAATAAAGTTCCATAGTGGAAAGGATGAGTAGAGATGACGATAGGAGGCTCCTAAAGAGAAGGCATTTGAGCAAGGCCTTGAAGCATGGGTTCATCTCATTAGGCAGAAGTGATAAGGAGAGCATTCCAGGTGGCAAGAACAGCATGTCCAAAGGCATGGAGGTGGGAAACTTAAGTACATCTTCAAAGAACAGAGGTATTGGAGAATGAGATTCATGCATCTGGATAGAGCACTAGAGGCATAGTGCTATGAAGCCTTGAATGCCTTGAAAAGTCTTTTGGTTAAAACCAACAGTCAGTAGAATCTGCAACAATCTCTACTAGACGAGTCTTAGAGGGAACATAAGAGCCTGTTATAACACTAGGGAATCTATCATGCCAGGGGGCCAAGGGTTCTGTGGCAGAAGCCACTGAATGCTAGTCATTGTTATCAGAATTCTGGTCTGCGTGGACTAGCCTGATGGCTGTGTGTGGCAGGAAGGAGGAAGAGAGCCTCAGGGCAGCGTAACAGGAGGAAACCATTGCAAAGCTGGCCCAGTGAGAAACAAGGAGAGTCTTAAAAAGGATGAGGGACTGGGTGGTCCCACCTGGGCCCCGCAGTGTCCCAAACATGATGCATCAGAACTGCCATGCTATGCTAACTCTAATGAAGCCAAGACCAGTCTCAGAGCAGTGGCACATCCTAAGACACACCATCAAGCAATCAAAAAGTAACTTCAAAATAACTTGCGCTATTTCCTGCATTTCTCAAATACCTGTAGCCTGCCCCAGACCACACTCTGGCACCCTGAGGTCATGGCACTCAAAGAAATTCCCTTTCTTCTTTCATCCACTTCCTTTGTGCCCCACAGCTGCTTCTATCTCCCTCCCCTAAAGTGCCTGGAAAACTCCTCCATCACCGGGCCCTGAGCTTCCTGTCTTTCCACTCTTTCCCTTTCTTTTCATCTCTCTGGCTCTCTATCTCCTGGTCTCCAATTTCTGCCCCTCAAAACTCAGGAATTAGTCCCCTCACTGTGCAGAGGAGGGCGGGAAACAGAATGCAAAGCCAGAACAATCTTTAGGTGGCAGGGGAGAAAGAGTAAAGGCTGGGAATTTTCATAGGTTCACCCATCCCATCCCCCCAAAAAAGCTATGTCATACACAAATACATGCTGTAGGGACTCTGGCATTTCAGTGTTTTCCGCCCTCCACATCCCCTCCCCAAATGTTTCCCCATCTTTTTCTATGGTAATTTCAATGCCTTAGACCAGCAGCATTGTATCAGCTGGGAGCTGATCAAAAATGCAAATTCATGAGCCCCACTCCAATCTATTGAATTACAATCTCTGGGGAAAGGGCCCAGGAAACTGTTTTAATGTGCCTGCCAGGGAGAGTCTTATCATATTCAATTTTAGGAATCACTGATCTAACAGAGTTGAGAGCCATTGCTCTCTTGGATCTGTGAATTGCTGCTGAGTGAACTTGTCTGGACTTATCAGACCTTTCTAATAAATTGCTGGACTAGGTAATGCGAAATTTCCCAGGCAGAAATATATCCATATTCACACCTGATCCTCCCTCCCTTAAGAGTATTAGCTCTAGTAGTATTTCATAACCTCTTGCACATCACGGCTTATGAGGAAAATGAAAAGATTTAGAGTCACACTAAATGAACAGGAGTACGTCAAGGCTGTATATTGTCTCCCTGCTTATTTAACTTATATGCAGAGCACATCGTGAGAAACGCTGGACTGGAAGAAACACAAGCTGGAATCAAGATTGCCGGGAGAAATATCAATAACCTCAGATATGCAGATGACACCACCCTTATGGCAGAAAGTGAGGAGGAGCTAAAAAGCCTCTTGATGAAAGTGAAGGAGGAGAGCAAAAAAGTTGGCTTAAAGCTCAACATTCAGAAAACAAAGATCATGGCATCCGGTCCCATCACTTCATGGGAAATAGGTGGGGAAACAGTGGAAACAGTGTCAGACTTTATTTTTTGGGGCTCCAAAATCACTGCAGATGGTGACTGCAGCCATGAAATTAAAAGACGCTTACTCCTTGGAAGAAAAGTTATGACCAACCTGGATAGTATATTCAAAAGCAGAGACATTACTTTGCCAACTAAGGTCCGTCTAGTCAAGGTTATGGTTTTTCCTGTGGTCGTGTATGGATGTGAAAGTTGGACTGTGAAGAAAGCTGAGTGCCGAAGAATCGATGCTTTTGAACTGTGGTGTTGGAGAAGACTCTTGAGAGTCCCTTGGACTGCAAGGAGATCCAACCAGTCCATTCTGAAGGAGGTCAACCCTGGGATTTCTTTGGAAGGAATGATGCTAAAGCTGAAACTCCAGTACTTTGGCCACCTCATGAGAAGAGTTGACTCATTGGAAAAGACTCTGATGCTGGGAGGGATTGGGGGCAGGAGGAGAAGGGGACGATAGAGGATGAGATGGCTGGATGGCCTCACGGACTTGATGGACGTGAGTCTGAGTGAACTTCGAGAGACGGTGAACAGGGAGGCCTGGCGTGCTGCGATTCATGGGGTCGCAAAGAGTCGGACACGACTGAGTGACTGAACTGAACTGAAATGAACATAAAGTGATCTCCAGCAGAGGGGCCCAACTCTGGACTATGAAGAGGACAGGATTCCTCAAGGTAAACAATCATAAGATTTCCCTGTTTGCCTTAAAGGAAGTAAATGTGAGGCTATCTACTTACAGCCAACATTGGGTTCCAGGTCACCCATACTGGGGCCCTGAAACACCAAGAGTGAGAGGCAAAATTATAGTCCTGCTTGTGGCTCACTCCTCCATATAAGCAGCATGTTAGACCAATGCAATTTCTATTTTGGATCTTAAGCTGCCTCTGAGGTGAGAGAGAGGGAGTCCTTGGATGTTGATATCATAATCTGCTCCTTTCCTCCAAATGTGAGCTCACTTGAGGATTTCCTCTAAGTTATGGATGAAGCCATACCCATATCACTTTCTGTTTCTAAATATAGCCCCAGGATCTCAGGTCTGTACTTCATTACCTAACCTTGTTCCACGTAAACTGTTGAGTTTTACTTTCCATTGTAATGGTTGAGAAGTCTGCTGTCATTCTAATTATCATTTTTTTATAGGTGAAGTCTATTTTCTGCCTTTATGACATTTTCTTCTCTGATGTTTTGGCATTTTCATATGTCTAGGTGTGCATTTTCTTTCTTCTATCAGATAAACAAAAAATTCGTGATTCCTGAAGAGAAAGTCTATCTTTTATCGACACTTGAAAATTGTCAATGATACTCTCTTCAGCTCAGTTCAGTTCAGTCGCTCAGTCGTGTCCGACTCTTTGCGATCCCATGAATCGCAGCACGCCAGGCCTCCCTGTCCATCACCAACTCCTGGAGTACACTCAAACCCATGTCCATCGAGTCAGTGATGCCATCAACCATCTCATCCTCTGTCGTCTCCTTCTCCTCCTGCCCTCAATCTTTCCCAGCATCATGGTCTTTTCCAATGAGTCAGCTCTTCACATCAGGTGGCCAAATACTGGGGCTTCAGCTTCAACATCAGTCCTTCCAATGAACACCCAGGACTGATCTCCTTTAGGATGGACTGGTTGGATCTCCTTGCAGTCCAAGGGATTCTCAAGAGTCTTCTCCAACACCACAGTTCAAAAGCATCAATTTTTCAGTGCTCAGCTTTCTTCACAATCCAGCTCTCACATCCATACATGACCACTGGAAAAACCATAGCCTTGACTAGACGGACCTTTGTTGGCAAAGTAATGTCTCTGCTTTTTACAATGCTGTCTAGGTTGGTCATAATTTTCCTTCCAAGGAGTAAGTGTCTTTTAATTTCATGGCCGCAATCACCATTTGCAGTGATTTTGGAGCCCAGAAAAATAAAGTCTGACACTGTTTCTCCATCTATTTCCCATGAAGTGATGGCACCAGATGCCATGATCTTAGTTTTATGAATGTTGAGTTTTAAGCCAACTTTTTTTAACTCTCCTCTTTCACTTTCATCAAGAGGCTCTTTAATTCTTCTTCAATTTTTGCCATAAGGGTGGTGTCATCTGCATATCTGAGGTTATTGATATTTCTCCCGGCAATCTTGATTCCAGCTTGTGCTTCATCCAGTCCAGCGTTTCTCATGATGTACTCTACATAAAAATTAAATAAGCAGGGTGACAATATACAGCCTTGACATACTCCTTTTCCTATTTGGAACCAGTCTGTTGTTCCATGTCCAGTTCTAACTGTTGCTTCTGACCTGCATACGGGTTTCTCAAGAAGCAGGTCAGGTGGTCTGGTATTCCTATCTCTTTCAGAATTTTCCACAGTTTGTTGTGATCCACACAGTCAAAGGCTTTGCCATAGTCAATAAGGCAGAAATAGATGTTTCTCTGGAGCTCTCTTGCTTTTTCCATGATCCAGCAGATGTTGGCAATTTGATCTCTGGTTCCTCTGCCTTTTGCTAAGTTTTCCAAAGTTGCTGGCATATTGAGTGCAGCACTTTCACAGCATCATCTTTGAGGATTTGAAATCGCTCAACTGGAATTCCATCACCTCCACTAGCTTTGTTCATAGTGATGCTTCCTAAGTCCCACTTGACATCACATTTCAGGATGTCTGGCTCTAGGTGAGTGATCACACCATCTTGATTATCTGGGTCGTGAAGATCTTTTTTGTACAGTTCTTCTGTGTATTCTTGCCACCTCTTCTTAATAGCTTCTGCTTCTGTTAGGTCCATACCATTTCTGTCCTTTATTGAGCCCATCTTTGTATGAAATGTGCTCTTGGTCTCTCTAATTTTTCTTGAAGAGATCTCTAGTCTTTCCCATTCTATTGTTTTCCTCTATTTCTTTGCATTGATCACTGAGGAAGGCTTTCTTTTCTCTCCTTGCTATTCTTTGGAAATCTGCATTCAAATGGTATATCTTTCCTTTTCTCCTTTACCTTTAGCTTCTCTTCTTTTCACAGCTATTTGTAAGGCCTCCTCAGACAGCCATTTTGCTTTTTTGAATTTCTGTTTATTGGAGATGGTCTTGATTCTTGTCTCCTATACAATGTCACGAACCTCCATCCATAGTTCATTGGCATTCTGTCTATCAGATCTAGTCCCTTAAATCTATTTCTCTCTTCCACTGTATAATCATAAAGGATTTGATTTAGGTCATATCTGAATGGTCTATTGGTTTTCTCCACTTTCTTCAATTTCAGTCTGAATTTGGCAATAAGGAGTTCATGATCTGAGCCACAGTTAGCTCCCAGTCTTGTTTTTGCTGACTGTATAGAGCTTTTCCATCTTTGGCTGCAAAGAATATAATCAATCTGATTTTGGTATCAACCATCTGGTGACATCCATGTGTAGAGTCTCCTCTTGTGTTGTTGGAAAAGGGTGTTTGCTATGACCAGCACATTCTCTTGGCAGAACTCTATTCGCCTTTGCCCTGCTTCATTCTGTACTCCAAGGCCAAATTTACCTGTTACTCCAGCTGTTTCTTGACTCCTACTTTAGCATTCCAGTCCCCTATAATGAAAAGGACATCTTTTTTGGGTATTAGTTCTAGAAGGTCTTGTAGGTCTTTGTAGAACTGCCCAACTTCAGCTTCTTCAGCATTACTGTTCAGGGCATAGATTTGGATTACTGTGATATTGAATGGTTTGCCTTGGAAACAGAGATCATTCTGTCATTTATGAGACTGCATCCAAGTACTGCATTTCTGACTCTTTTGTTGACTATGATGGCTACTCCAGTTCTTCTAAGGGATTCCTTCCCACAGTAGTGGATATAATGGTCATCTGAGTTAGATTCACCCATTCCAGTTCATCTTAGTTCACTGATTCCTAGAATGTCAATGTTCACTCTTGTCATCTCCTGTTTGACCACTTCCAATTTGCCTTCATTTTACTTTAGTCTTTCTCATTGTATGTGGTATGCATGTGTGTATGTGTGTGCATGTATGTCTTACGCTCTCTTTCATGTTTTCTATGTTTTAGCTTCTCTCTCCTGCAATTCAGTTTATCAATTTCCTTTCAGTTCTGTCTGATTTGCTATTTATTTCATAGATTAAGCTTTTACTTTAATAACTAAACTGTTGTTTCTAGAAAGTATATTTAATTCTGTCTTTTGGTTTTATCTATTTTTTTAATAGTGTCTCATAAAGTTTTCATGTCCTTTATGGCAACCCACTCCAGTATTCTTGCCTGGAGAATCCCAGGGATGGGGGAGCCTGGTGGGCTGCCGTCTATGGGGTCACACCGAGTCGGACATGACTGAAGTGACTTAGCAGCAGCAGCATTGCTTGTTTTTATATCTTTAGTCATAGTCCTCCAAGAAGTCATTCAACAAACACTTGTTGACAGCCTCGTATATACTAGTTACAATGGGCATTGAAAAGTGGGTAAGACATGATTTCTATTGCCAAAGAGGTATAAGGACAAAAACACAGTACATAAATTATGACACAGTGTGTAAGGACTAAAATAGACATTTGGTTAGAGTATTATGAGAAAACTGAAGGGAGAATCTAATCCTGCACAAGGGGACTCCAGAAAGATTCCAAAACAATGTAAGGACTGAACTAAGTCCGAATATATTAGGAGATATCAAGCAGGTTATGTGATAAGAGACAAATTAGTAAAGGCAAGAAGGTGAATATATGCATGAAAAATGCCAAGAACCATCTTAGCTCCTATGACTGAAGCTTAAAGTTTTGATGCTAGAATAGATGGAAGAGTGGGCAGGAGCAAGAGAAGAAAATGGATGTGTGGTCAGGGGCCAGGTCATAAAGGAGCTGATAAGCACTGGAGAGAAACTCAAACAGTATTAGGTGTTCAGTGGGGACCTAGATTTAGGAAAGAGGAGCATATGGTCCACCATACAAAAACAACTTATCAATAACAAATAAATATCAGTATTAGCTGTTGTTGGCAAGTTGAATCTAGTATAAGGGCATCTGTCTGCTCAAGCTAGTAACAAAAGTATGTCAACAGATTGGAGAGTACAAAGTGAAGTTGTTCAATCATGTATGATCCTTTGCAATCCCATTGACTATAGCCTAACAAGCTCCTCCATCCATGGCATTTTCCAGGCAAGAGTGGGTTGCCATTTCCTTCTCCAGGGGAACTTCCCAACCTGGGGATCGAACCCAGATCTTCCACGTTGCAGGCAGCTGCTTTACCCTCTGAGCCACCAGGGAAGCCCTGGGAGAGCACACGCCCTGACTGAAAGTGTTGAAAATCAGATAGGTAGATGGATTCGCAAGTAGGTAGGTAGGTAGATGCCACCAAATGGATAACATGCTAGCCAAACAAATAATTTACTGGCTCTGACCTAGATCCTTTGTAATTAGTGTGTCTAAGGAAATACTGAATTCCAATTGCTGAGTTTTCTAGGACTAACTTTTGGAAGTATCTGCAGTAGTTTTCTTGATGTCCAACTCTAGTCTTGTGTTTGGAGTCACCTTAAAGTAAATATCAAAGGCAACTTAAGGGAAGAGAATGTCATGTAACCTCTAGAACCTAGCTGAGGTGTGGGTAAAGGGTGAAGTACTCAAAGGGGTTGACTTCCAGTGGCTCCTGAGGAGTCTACTCACTTTCCCAGAAACTTTGGCCAAGGGCAGGATACCGTAAGGTGTGTTCTTGTGTGTGACTTTCAGGTACTTAGGAATTCTTAAAGGATCCCAGGCAACTGAAAATGGCACCATGCTCATTGCTTACTGAACAGATCTGCAGACATTTTTCTCCATGTTTGCAACTAGAAGGCAATACTAGAAAAGAGAGTCAATATTTATTAAGTGTTGGCCGTGAGCCAGACTCTGTTATATGCCCTTTATATGCATTATCCCATTATATCTTCACAATATCCCACTGGGTTAAGTACTTTTATTATTCCCAATTTGCAAATGAGGAAACTAGATTGTAGACAGGTTGAGAAACTTGCCCAAGATCACACAAAATGGAAGTGATTGAATCAAGATTTCAGCCCAAGCAGTCTGGCTCCACAGGCCATACTCTTAACGTCTATGCTCTGTTGCTTTCCAAGAGTTCAAAAATGCTATAAATGGAAAGTTCAGTTCAGTTCAGTCACTCAGTCATGTCTGACTCTTTGTGACTCCATGGACTGCAGCATGCCAGTCTTCCCTGTCCATTACCAACTCCTGGAGCTTGCTCAAACTCATGTCCAGTGAGTTGGTGATGCCATCCAACCATTCATCTTCTGTCGTCCCCTCCTCCTTCTGTCTCCAATCTTGCCCAGCATCAGGGTCTTTTCTAAGGAGTCAGCGCTTCATATCAGGTAGCCAAAATATTGTAGCTTCAGCATCAGTCCTTCCAGTGAACACTCAGGCCTGATTTCCTTCAGGACTGACTGATTTGATCTACTTGCTGTCCAAGGAACTCTCAAGAACCTTCTCCAACACAACAGTTCTAAAGCATCAATTTCTAGGTGTTCAGCTTTCTTAATCGTCCAACTCTCACATCCATACATGACTACTGGAAAAATCATACTGACTAGATGGAACTTTGTAGGCAAAGTAATGTCTCTGCTTTTTAATATGCTGTCTAGGTTTGTCATAGCTTTTCTTCCAAGGAGCAAGAGCCTTTTAATTTCATGGCGGCAGACATGAAAACTCAGGGATTTTGGAGCCCAAGAAAAAAGTATCTCACTGTTTCCATTGTTTCCCCATCTATTTGCCATGAAGAGATAGAACCAGATGCTGTGATTGAGAGGGTAACAGGGAGAAAGGCCAGGGGTCTCCAAACGGAGGAAATAGCCTGCAAGTGTCAGACATTTTTATCTCTCTTAAGCGGCAGGAGGAAACAAACTAGCGATTTTTTTTCTTCTCTATACAAATTTAAAAGGAGGTTTCTCTTAAAATACTCTGTTGCCATAATGACACTTGGTTTCATCTGAAGTTAACTATTCTCAAACCTTGAGATAACCAATGCATTTTTCTTATGAAAATGTTTGTCTTAAGCTATGTTAATGTACTATGCATTTACCCCAAATTCTGTCTTCAAGTCCATTCCACCTAATGGCTCAGAACCTACTTGATAAACCAGTATATTATATTCAGATATTGTTCCCCTAATCTATGTAAACAAAACTATTTGTATGGTAATCTGTCCTTCTACAAGATTCAAGTTAATCATTTCATGGCCCAGGATGAACCTTTCCGTGCCAAGATTATCCCAAAATGCATCTTATGGGTGAGGGGCCTGGTGCCATTCTGAGTTTTAAGGCATTCCTTTCTTTCATTAACAGACTGCTAGTGACTATATGGGAGAAGGCCATGGCACCCCACTCCAGTACTCTTGCCTGGAAAAATCCCATGGAGGAGGAGCCTAGAAGGCTGCAGTCTATGGGGTTACTGAGGGTCAGACCCGACTGAGCAACTTCACTTTCACTTTTCACTGTCATGCATTGGAGAAGGAAATGGCAGCGCACTCCAGTGTTCTTGCCTGGAGAATCCCAGGGACGGGGGAGCCTGGTGGGCTGCCATCTATGGGGTCACACAGAGTTGGACACGACTGAAGTGACTTAGCAGCAGCAGCGACTATATAACATCCAGCTGAAGACTAGCAGGGGGGTACTCTTTCTGCCCTCTTCTGATGCCTATGTCAGAAGCTTTCTCTATCTCCTTTATACTTAAACAAAACTTTATTACACAAAAGCTCTGAGCAATCAAGCCTGGTCTCTGGCCCCGGATTGAATTCTTCTCCTCCAGAGGCCAAGAATCCCGGCGTCTTTTCATTCAGCAACAACCTTTCATCTTGGGGGCTCGTCCAGGATCCTTCAGGACAAAGTAAGGATGCTTGGAGCTCTAGTTCTTTGTTCTCCTAGCAAACACGTTTTCTGCTGTACTTTACTAACTCCATGGTGTGCTTGTGTGAATGAATGAAATGCCCTGCGCGAAGCAAGTGAGGAGCCCTGCTCTGCGGTTCCATGGTGATCTCATACGGCTTATGGCAGAAACCTGTCGGGGGTTTATACCGACCTACCAATGCCATGAGGCACCCAATGTCTCCTTCAGGAACCAACCAGAAATGGGCAAAGTTCGTGTGGACCAAACTCCCCTTTCTCCGTCAAACTTTTCAGTCTCTTTGACCATTTCATAACTCCTTGGGAATTAGAAGTATCAGATCATGGACTTTCAAGGGACTTGTGATCTATACTGTTACTGTGCACGTTGGCTTAGGTCCCACACTTGGATCGGTAGTCAGGAAAGTGCCTAGCCTTGCTAAGAATCGAAAGTTCGGAAGCTAGATGGAGCTCTAGCTCCAAGAACATCTCTGAGGTTAAAGGTTACTCAGATTGGGACCACAATGGGTTTTTTTCCTTTGGTAGCGCTGGCTCTTAGTGGACCCGAGGAGGCTCTTATACTGGTGTGGTGATGCTTGGAAGGAACATCTTAGTTTCATGTTCGTGTGGGTCTTATTGTGGTCAGGAATATACTCAGAGTCGTGGACAGGCACTCAGGTGACGAATGTTTCCCCCAGCGGTCTTAGCTTGGGAGGCGTTCAGGAAGGTAACTCTGATTGCACCCCGGGTGGCATCAGAGGCAAGCAAGGTTAATGGTGAAGAGCTGGACGTCAGGTAGGGATGCCTTCAGGTCCACCCCGGTACATCCCCACCCTGTCTCGGTGGTAGAACCGGGAGGGACGAGTACAGCACCTGCGTCGTAAGGGACAGATTAAGTCCAACCAGGAAAGAAAAGCTTTGGTGTAAAATCTGTCTACACCCCCCCATCTAGAGCAGGGAGGGACGCCTCTGGTAGAAAGATGGCGCTGGTCGCTTTTTTTCTGTCTTACAGATGGGAGCTAACAATTCCAGCCTCATTCCTTTGAACTGTATCCTGAAAACTGGGATAGATTTGATCCCCAGGGCTTAAGACATACCTGGTCTTCCTGTGTGATACTGTGTGGCCACGGTATCCATTGGAGGACGGCGAACAGTGGCCATTTGGAGGGTCTCTAAAGTATAATACTGTTTTACAATTAGACCAGTTCTGTAGAAAACAAGGGAAAAGTGATCTTAAAGGATAGATTTCTCACTCAGTCAGCTCCAAATATCCTCCATAAGCTATTAAAACGGGCTTATGGACCAAATCAATCTTTAAATACTCTGTTACAACTGGCTCAAACAGTCTATTATGGTAGGGAATACGAGGAAAAGAATCCCAGCATCTTTTCGTTCAGCAACAACCTTTCATGATCTTTGTTTTAATGTTCAATTTTAAGCCAGCCTTTTCACTCTCCTCTTTCACTTTCATCAAGAGGCTCTTTAGTTACTCTTTGCTTTCTGCCATAAGGGTGGTGTCATCTGCATATCTGAGGTTATTGATATTTCTTCCAGCAATCTTGATTCCATCTTGTGCTTCATCCAGTCCAGCATTTTGCATGATGTACTCTGCATATGAGTTAAATAAGCAGGGTGACAATAAACAGCCTTGACTTACTGCTTTCTCAATTTGGAACTAGTCTGTTGTTCCATATTCATTTCTAACTGTTGCTTCTTGACTTGCACACAGATTTCTCAGGGGGCACATAAGGTGGTCTGGTATTCTCATCTCTTTAAGAATTTTCCACAGTTTGTTGTGATCCATACAGTCAAAGGCTTTNTTGGAACTAGTCTGTTGTTCCATATTCATTTCTAACTGTTGCTTCTTGACTTGCACACAGATTTCTCAGGGGGCACATAAGGTGGTCTGGTATTCTCATCTCTTTAAGAATTTTCCACAGTTTGTTGTGATCCATACAGTCAAAGGCTTTGGTGTAGTCAAATGAAAAGGTGACATCTATGTCATAGTATTCTTTGGTCTTCATCTGCAACACTCCAGAGGACATGTCTTTCTGTGTGTAGAAAAGCTTCATTTAACCTTCTACACTCAGTTGTATGAAGCCAGGAGGAGGCAACTAGATCTTCCCATGATTTTCTGGAGGACATCACCAGGATAATCTTTTCTCCCACTACTACCATTTAGTGCAGTCTCAAAGCTGTGGTAATTTACCCATTGATTGGCCTGAGAATATACAAAGCTACTATGGGGGAGAGTAATATTGAATTTTCATGTTTGGCTTGTTTTAAAAATACTCCAGTTCTGACTGGAATCTTGATTTACGAAGCTTGGTGGAGCCACAAATGTCACATCCTAAGTGCATCAAGTGAAGTGAAGTCGCTCAGTCATGTCCGACTCTTTGCGGCCCCATAGACTGTAGCCTACAAAGCTCCTCTGTCCATGGGATTTTCCAGGCAATAATACTGGAGTGGATTGCCATTTCCTTCTCCAAGGGATCTTCCCAACCCAGGGCTCGAACCCAGGTCTCCTGCATTGTAGACAGACGCTTTACCATCTGAGCCACCAGGGAAGTCACCATCAAAGCTCTACATTTATCCTCCCTTCATCATCAGGCATCAATTTCAAATCACTTCTCCCCATCTCCATGAGTTCCTCCTCCTCTCTTCCCTCTCTTCTTTCCTTCACTTATTCTCCTTTTCCATTTTCTCCCAAGGGTGAAAAATGTACTCTACATTAGTTGATATGGAAAGAACACCAAACTTGGAATCCAACTCCCTAGATTGAAATGTCAGTTCTCTAATGATATATCTATGAAATGGAAATAATAATGCTTTTTCTTTGTTCATAAATATTTACTACATAGCCACAGTACATTAAGCACTGCACTAGGTATTGGGGATACATCAGTGAACACTAACAATGAAACACCAACAGTTGCAAGAGGTACTATAGAAGATATAGAGTATATCACAGCATTCAGCATAAAGATCCATCCTTTCTGGAAGGGGGCTTAGAATTTCCACAAGCATATGAAAGAACACTGTAAACTATAAAGTCATACAGAAATATAAAGTATAATTTATATTATAATATATATCTCCTCCTTCTCTTTCTTTTCCTCATTCTTTTTCCTTCTTCCCTTTTCAGTCTCTTAAGCCAATTTAAGGTTATTGAAGGTTGATTAAAAAGTGCTAGGTATCCAAGCCCATCTATAGATTCAATGCAGTCTCTATCAAAATTCCAATGACATCTCTTACAGAAGTAGAACAACAATCCTAAAACTCCTATGGAATCACAAAGATTTTAAATAGCCAAAACAATCTTGAGAAAGAAGAATCTTCCTGATTTCAAATTACACTACAAAGGTACAGAAGTCAAAGCAGTAAAGTACTAGTAAAAAAAAAAAAAAAGGGTACCAAGATCGATAGAACAGAATTGAGATCCCAGAAATAAACCCATACACACATGATTCATTAATCTACAAAAAATACACAAAGAACATACAATGGAGAAAGAACAGTCTCTTCAGTAAATATAGTTGGAAAAACTAGACAACAACATGAAAAAGAAGGAAACTAGACCACTATCTTGCAACATATTAACCAGCACAGTATTGTAAAGTAAAATAAAAAAAATAAAGAAATTAACTCAAAATGGATTAAAGACGTGAATGTCAAACCTAAAATCACAAAACTCCTAGGAGAAAACATAGAGGGCAATTCCTTGATACGGATTTTGGAGGTTTTGGCTATGACACTCAAAGCACAAGCAATAAAAGCAAGAGTGAACCAGTGGGACCACATCAAGCTAAAAGCTTCTTTTAGCAAAAGGAAAGGGTAATCGACAAAATGAAAAGCAATCTACAGAACAGAAGAAAACATTTTAAATCATACATATGATAAGTTAATTCACATAATATTGTTAATACATAACTTGATAGCAAAGAAAGAACAAAAACAAAACCAGCCCTCACAAAATCTAATTTTAAAATGTGCAAAGGGCCTGAATAGACATTTTCCCCAAGAAGATAGACAGCCAAAAAGCACACTAGAAGGGGCTCACCACTAATGCTCAGGGAAATGCGAATCAAAAGCACAATGAGATAACACCTTACACGCAGTGAGATAACACCTCACACCTGCCAGAATGACTACTATCAAGAAGATAGCAAATAAAAAGTATTGGTAAAGATGTCGCACAAGGAGAACTCATGTGCATAGTTCATGGGAATGTAAACTGGCACAGCCACTGTGGAAAACAGTACGAGATTTCCTCAAAAAATTACCAACAGCCATACGATCCAGCAATTCCACTCTGGGTATATAGTGGAAGGAAATGAAATCACTATTTCAAATATATACCTACTGTTTCATGTTCATAACAGCATTATTTACAATAGCCAATATAGGAAGCAACCTAAAGGCCCACTAATGAATAAATGGATTAAAAAAAGAAATATATATATATATTTAATGGAATATTATTCAGTCATAAGAAATAAAGGAATCCTACCACTTGCAACAACATGGATGAAAACTAAGAGCATGTGCTAAGTGAAATAAGTAAGACAGAGAAAGACAAATAATGTATAATCTCACATTTTATATGGAATCTGGAAAAGCTAAACTCTATGAAACAGAGACGAGAATGGTGGTCCCCAGTGTTGGGGGGCAGGTGAGGTTGGTGAGGAAATTGGATATTGTTAGTCAAAGGTAGAAATTTCAAGTTTGTACTAGGATAAGTTCTGAGGCTCTAATATACAGCCTGGTGATTATAGTTAACAATACTTTATTGCATACATGAAAAGTACTAAGAAAGTAGACCTTAAAAGTTCTCATAGCAAAAAAAAAAGAAAAAGAAATCCTACCATAGTAGCTATGTGAAGTGATAGATGTATTAACTAAGCTTATTGTGACAATCATTTACTATATATACATATATTTATATATATATATAAAATCATCATGCTGTGCACCTTACAATTACACAATGTTACATGTGAATTATACATAAAAAAAGCTAGAAAAAAACGAGATTAAATAAATAGAACTACAAGATGCTTATATAATCAGAAAAGCTCTGAGTAAATATTTATGGGGTTTAGGATAGAAAACATGGTATGGAAACAGAGATGAACATTCAAGAATTTTTTAAATGAAGTAAGCATTTATTCAGCATCTCTGGAATATCCACATCTGCCAACTGCAGCATCAGGCACTGAGAACAGTAGGAAAAGACACACATCTCTATCCTCAGAGAGCTCACATCTGGAGGGAAGACAGCTGAGCACACAGTACAATGTGACAAGAACTTTGACAGGGGAAGGACTGAGGGGAGTACCAAGGAGAGGGTCTTAAACAAGCCTGAAGTGTCCGTGGAAGCTTTGCAGAGGAGACAAGTTATAAGCTGAGTGCAGGACAGGAATTGCCAAGCTGGTCAAATGAGGGGAATCCACGTCACCTCCATGCAAACTGAGGAATAACCTCAGAGCACTGAAGGTCTTTGGAGGAATACAGGAAGGGTGTTTCCAAGAGTACAAGGACTTTCTCTCCCAGAAAAGCCACAGAGGAACAACACAAGATGGCACTGGTGCAATGGGATTGCACAAAGCAGGAGGGCCTCTCAGACAGAAACTACAAATCTAATAGAAGTTGGCAAGAAATGCGCAAGGGCTTGCTCCCTGGGGGAGTGTGAAAGGGCACAGCCTTCCTGTAGGACAAGGCTAAGGCATGTACTGAAACCCTTAAAAACGTCCATGGTCTTTGACCTAGAAACTCAACCTTTAGAAATTGATCCTTGAAAAAAAAAAGAAAAGAAAAGAAATTGATCCTTGGTGAAGATTTCCATACAAGGATATTTAAAATGGTATTATTTTCAGAAACAAGCCAAACTTCACTGAGATACTGGTTAGATGAACTGTGGCTAATTTACCTAATAAAACAGTTGATGACCAATTATAATCATGTTCTTGAATAATACTTAATGACAAGAAGAATGCTCAATATAACATTAAGTATAAAAAATTGGATACAAAACTATATGTACTATATGATTTACACTTTATTTAAAATTTACCTGTATGTGGGTGTGTAAAAAAAAAAGACTGGAAAAAAAATCAAAAATATCAGCAGTAGTGAAATTACAGGCAGTTTTCTTTTATTCTGTAAGTTTGTCTCTATTTTTCAAAATTTAATCCTATGGATACCCCACTATTATTAGAGAAAAATAATAAACATTATAACAGAAAATATTAACAGAGGCTATTTCTATAAATTTTCTTAATTTTGATCTCTTAGTTCTGTGTGTTTTCCAAAATGTTTTCTAAATTTCATACTATGAAAATGTATGGCTCTTAATCATTAATGAGCTTTTTTTTTTTTAACTAGAAACCCAGAATGTTTAGGGAATGAGCCTCTATTTTAGGGGATTCATGATTAAGTCACCTGCTGAAAACAGGTGTCAGTCTAGCAGAGAATGACATGGTGGCTCTCTCTCCTGCCACCAGGACCAGAGAACCTCCTGTCGCCCTCCCACTTCTTCTGCTCCTACCTTTGAGAATAGGAAGTTGGTAGGGCTTCTGACCTTGGTCTGTAGTAATGTACAGGTTTCTCTCTGTTACGCCCTTTCTCTGCACCAAGCATTAAGAGGGTATGCAGTAGGGAGGGTAAGGACAGTCGTTAAGCTTGGCGGACACTCCCCAGAGTGCTTGGAGAGAATAGTCTACATAAAGGGAATCTTCTAAACAAGTAATCAAATTGCTTTGTATAAAGGTCCCTTTTATCTCCTCACCATTCTTCATTTTTTGCACCAAGTTAATTAACAACAATTTTTTAACAAGCACTTCCCTGACAGGTAAGTATTTGAAGCCTAGATCTCTTCTCCTATCATTCCTTTTCTTCTATGTATTTTCAAGCTCTATGGAGCTTGAAAAGCATACACTTCTTGGAGGAGACAGAAGCAACATTCAGACAGTATATTCTTTCTTGGTCTTTTTTTAAACTAAGAATTAGTTCATTTCAGTATTTTTAAAGTGAGCCATTAAATTCATTGTGTGTTGCCTGATTGATTTTTTAAATGTGTTTTCAAATGTTTCTTTCTGTTAAGTAATACATAAAACTTGTGAAAAAAGCGATGCAGAAATATGTAAAGTGAAAACTTTCCCATATCCTTCATCTTCCAATTCAACTTCTCTCCCTGGGATTAAACACTTTTTTACTATGTTAATTTCAGGTGTGCAGCATAAAAATTCAACATCCGCATAACCTACAAAGTGATCACCACAAGTCTCCCTACAGTTGGGGCTTCCCTGGTGGCTCAGATGGTAAAGAATCCACCTGCAATGTAGGAGATCCGGGTTTGATCCCTAGGTGGGGAAGAAGGGAAGTGTTCGATCTCCAGGGATGGCTACCCTCTCCAGTATTCTTGCCTGGAGAATTCCATGGACAGAGGAGCATGGTGGGCTATACAGTCCATGGGATCACAAAGAGTTGGACACAACTGAGTGGCTAACACACACACACACACACACACACACACACACACACTACAGTTGACCCCCTTCACCTGTTTCACCCACCCAACCCCCTTTCCCTCTGGTACCTGCTAATCTGATCTCTGTATCTATGTATTTGTTTTAATTTGATTCTGTTCGCTCATGTGTTTTGGACTTTTTTGAAACCATGTATGAGATTCCCCTGGTGGCTCAGACACATGTATGAGCAAAATCAAATGATATTTGTCTTTCTCCCTCTGTCTTATTTCACTTAGCATAATACCTTCAACATTCATCCATGTTGTTACAAATGGCGAGATTTAATTCTTCTCTATGGGTAAGTAGTATTCCATTGTACATATACCACACCTTCTTTACCATTCATTTGTTAACAGACACTTAGGTTGCTTACTTGACTCTAATAAATAATGTTGCAATAAACATAGGAGTGCATATATCTTTTCAAATTAGTGTTTTCATATCCTGTGACTAAATAACCAAAAAAGAAATAACTGGGTCATATGACAGACTTTTCTTAAGTTTTGGGGGAATCGCTATTGTTTTCCATAGTGGCTACAACAATTCACAGGCTCACCAACATTGTACAAGTGTTCTCTTTTCTCCACAACCTCTCCAACATTTCTCATTTCTTATCCTCTTGACAATAACCGTTCTAAATACAGGCGAGGTGATATCTCTTTGGGGTTTTGATTAGTGTTTCCCCTAACAGTGATGTTGAACATCTTTGTCTGTGTCTGTTGGCCATCTGTGTGTCTTTGGAAAGTATCTATGCAAATCCTCTTCCCATTTTTTAATTGGGTTTTCTGTTGTTGCTGGATCATATGAGTTCATTATATATTTTAGATGTTAATCCGTTATGGGATATATGATCTACAAATGTTTCCTCCCATTCTATAGGTTGTCTTTTTGCTTTGATGATGGTTTCCTTTGTTATGCAGGAGCTTTTTAGTTTGATGTAGTCTTGCTTGTTTATTTTTGCTTCTGTTACCCTTGCCTTTGGAGTTATGTCCACAAAACGTCACTATGATTTTGTCAAGGCACATGTTTTCTTCTAGGAGATTTATGGTTTCAGATCTTTACCTTCAAGTATTTAACCCATTTTGAGTTAACTGTTCTGTGTGGTGAAAGACAGTGGTCTATCTTTTGCATATGTCTGTCTAGTTTTCCCAGCTTCATTTTTTGAAGAGAATATCCTCTCTTCATTGTATGTTTTTTGCTCTTTTTGGTAAATTAAATAACCATTTGTGCATGGGTTTATTTCTGGGCTCTCAATTCTGTCCCATTGGTAGATGTGTCTGATTTTGTGCTAGTATCATACTGTTTTGGCTACTATAGCTTTGCAGTATAGTCTGAAATCAAGAGATGATTTTTCCAACTTTATCCTTCTTTCTCAAGATTGTTTTGGCTATTCAGGATCTTTTGAGGTTCCATATACATTTTAGAATTGTTTGTTCAAGTTGTGTTAAATATGCCATTGGAATTTTGATAGGGATTGCATTGAGTCTGTAAATTATATTTTAACAATAGTAATTCTTCCAATCAATGAATACAGAATGTCTTTCCATTTATTTGTGTCTTCTTCAATTTCTTTCATCAATATCAGAGTTCAGTGTACAAATCTTTCAGTTCCTTGTTTAAGTGTACCCTTAGGAAACTTTTTCTTTGTGATGCAGCTGTAAATAGGGCTGTTTTCTTAATTTTTCCTTCTGATAGTTTATTAGTGTATAGAAATGCTAGAAATTTCTGTATATTGATTTTGTATCCCATGACTTTACTGAATGCATTTACTAGTTCTAACAAATTTTGAGTGAAATCTTTAAGGTTCTCTCTATATAATATCATTTCATATGCAAATAACAACAGTTTTACCTCTTGCTTTCCAGTTTGAATGACTTTTATTTCCTTCTCTTGCCTAATTGCCCTGGCTAGAAGAAATATCAATAACCTCAGATATGCAGATGACACCACCCTTATGGCAGAAAGTGAAGAGGAACTAAAAAGCCTCTTGATAAAAGTGAAAGAGGAGAGTGAAAAAGTTGGCTTAAAGCTCAACATTCAGAAAATGAAGATCATGGCATCCGGTCCCATCACTTCATGGGAAATAGATGGGGAAACAGTGGAAACAGTGAAGGTGAAGGTGAAGTCGCTCAGTCGTGTCCGACTCTTTGCGACCCCGTGGACTGTAACCTACTAGGCTTCTCCATCCACGGGATTCTCCAGGCAAGAATACTGGAGTGGATTGCCATTTCCTTCTCCAGGGGATCTTCCCGACCCAGGGATCGAACCCGGGTCTCCCACATTGGAGGCAGACGCTTTAACCGCTGAGCCACCAGGGAAGCAGTGTCAGACTTTATTTTTTTGGGCACCAGAATCACTGCAGATGGTGACTGCAGCCATGAAATTAAAAGACACTTACTCCTTGGAAGAAAAGTTATGACCAACCTAGATAGCATATTGAAAAGCAGAGACATAACTTTGCCAACAAAGTTCCATCTAGTCAAGGCTATGGTTTTTCCAGTGGTCATGTATGGATGTGAGAGTTGGACTCTGAAGAAAGCTGAGCACCGAAGAATTGATGCTTTTGAAATGTGGTGTTGGAGAAGACTCTTGAGAGACCCTTGGACTGCAAGGTGATCCAACCAGTCCATTCTAAAAGAGATCAGCCCTGGATGTTCTTTGCAAGGAAAGATACTAAAGCTGAAACTCCAGTACTTTGGCCAACTCATGCGAAGAGTTGACTCACTGGAAAAGACTCTGATGCTGGGAGGGATTGGGGGCAGGCAAAGAAGGGGACGACCAAGGATGAGATGGCTGGATGGCATCACCAACTTGATGGATGTGAGTTTGAGTAAACTCTGGGAGATGGTGATGGACAGGGAGGCCTGGCATGCTGCAATTCATGGAGTCGCAAAGTTAGACATGACTGAGTGACTGAACTGAACTAAGGACTTCCAGTACTTTGTTAAATAAAAGCGGTGTGAGTAGGTATCCTTGTCTTCTTCTTGATCTTAGATAGTTGAATATCAGTTGGATATAGTTGGATACCTGTTGGATATCATGTTAGCTGTGGCTCGCCATACATGGCCTTTATTATATCGAGGTACTCTCTATATCTACTTTGTTAAGGGTTTTATCATGAATGTTCAGTTTTGTCCATTTTTTTTTCTACATCTATTGAGATGATGATGATAATATGGTATTTTTAATTTATTTATTAATTGAAGGATAATTGCTTTACAGAATTTTGTTGTTTTCTGTCAAACCACATGAATCAGCCATAGGTATACATATATCCCCTCCCTCTTGAACCTCCCTCCCATCTCTCTCCCCATTCCACCCCTCTAGGTTGATACAGAGCCTCTGTTTGAGTTTCCTGGAACATACAGCAAATTCCCATTGGCTATCTATTTTACATATGGTATTGTAAGTTTCCATGTTGCTCTCTCCATACATCTCACCCTCTCCTCCCCTCTCCCCATGTCCATAAGTCTGTTCTCTATGCCTGTTTCTCCACTGCTGCCCTGCAAATAAATTCTTTGGTACCATCCTTCTAGATTCTATATATATGCACTGCTGCTGCTGCCGCTGCTGCTAAGTCACTTCAGTCGTGTCCGAATATGGTATTTGCCTTTCTCTTTCTGACTTACTTCCCTCTATGTAACAGGCTCTAGGTTCATCCACCTCATTAGAACAGACTCAAATGTGTTCCTTTTTATGGCTGAGTAATATTCCATTGTGTATATGTACCACAACTTCTTTACCCATNTGGTATTTGCCTTTCTCTTTCTGACTTACTTCCCTCTATGTAACAGGCTCTAGGTTCATCCACCTCATTAGAACAGACTCAAATGTGTTCCTTTTTATGGCTGAGTAATATTCCATTGTGTATATGTACCACAACTTCTTTACCCATTCATCTATCAATGGGCATCTAGGCTGCTTCCATGCTCTGCTGCTCCATGCTCTAGCTATTGTAAATACTGCTGCAGTGAACAATGGGATACATGTGTCTTTTTCAATTTTGGTTTCCAAAGGATACATGCGTAGGAGTGGGATGGTGGTTTTATCCCTAGTTTTTTAAGTAATAAAAAATACCATCTTCCATAGTGGTTGTATCAATTTACATTCCCACCAAGAGTGCAAGTGGAGAAGGAAATGGTAACCCACTCCAGTATTCTTGCCTAGAGAACTCCATGGAGAGAGGAGCCTGGCAGGCTGCAGTCCATGGGGTCAGAAAGAGTTGGACAAGAATGAATGACTTTCACTTCACAACAGTGCAAGAGGGTTCCCTTTTCTCCACAACCTCACTAGCCTTTATTGTTTGTAGACTTTTTGATGATGGCCATTCTGGCCAGTGTGAGGTGATACATCATTGTAGTTTTGATTTGCATTTCTCTAATAATGAACAACATTAAGCATCCTTTCATGTGTTTGTTAGCCATCTGTATGTCTTCTTTGGAGAAATGTGTTTAGGTCTTCTTCCCACTTTTTGATTGAATTGTTTGTTTTCCTGGTATTAAGTTGTATGAGCTGATTGTATGTTTTGGAAATGTATCCTTTGTGAGTCATTTCATTTCCTATTATTTTCTGAGGGTTATCTTTTCACCTTGCTTATAGTTTCCTTTGCTCTGCAAAAGCTTTTAAGTTTAATCAGGTCCCTCCTGCTTATTTTTGTTTATTTCCATTACTCTAGAGGATCTTGCTTTGATTTATGTCATCATGTGTTCTGCCTATGTTTGCCTCTAAGACTTTTATAGTTTCTGGTCTTACCTTTAGGTCTTTAAGCCATTTTGAGTTTTTCTTTGTGTATGGTGTTAGGAAGTATTCTAATTTTAATCAGGTCCCTCCTGCTTATTTTTGTTTATTTCCATTACTCTAGAGGATCTTGCTTTGATTTATGTCATCATGTGTTCTGCCTATGTTTGCCTCTAAGACTTTTATAGTTTCTGGTCTTACCTTTAGGTCTTTAAGCCATTTTGAGTTTTTCTTTGTGTATGGTGTTAGGAAGTATTCTAATTTTAATCAGGTCCCTCCTGCTTATTTTTGTTTATTTCCATTACTCTAGAGGATCTTGCTTTGATTTATGTCATCATGTGTTCTGCCTATGTTTGCCTCTAAGACTTTTATAGTTTCTGGTCTTACCTTTAGGTCTTTAAGCCATTTTGAGTTTTTCTTTGTGTATGGTGTTAGGAAGTATTCTAATTTTAATCAGGTCCCTCCTGCTTATTTTTGTTTATTTCCATTACTCTAGAGGATCTTGCTTTGATTTATGTCATCATGTGTTCTGCCTATGTTTGCCTCTAAGACTTTTATAGTTTCTGGTCTTACCTTTAGGTCTTTAAGCCATTTTGAGTTTTTCTTTGTGTATGGTGTTAGGAAGTATTCTAATTTTAATCAGGTCCCTCCTGCTTATTTTTGTTTATTTCCATTACTCTAGAGGATCTTGCTTTGATTTATGTCATCATGTGTTCTGCCTATGTTTGCCTCTAAGACTTTTATAGTTTCTGGTCTTACCTTTAGGTCTTTAAGCCATTTTGAGTTTTTCTTTGTGTATGGTGTTAGGAAGTATTCTAATTTCATTCTTTTACACGTAGCTGTCCAGTTTTCCCAGCACCAGTTATCGAAGAAGCTGTCTTTGCTCCATTGTATATTCTTGCCTTCTTTCTCAAAAATAAGGTACCCATAGGTGCATGGGTTTATTTCAGGGCTTTCTATCTTTTTCCATTGGTCTATATTTTTGTTTTTGTACCAGTAGCATACTTTCTTGATGACTGTAGCTTTGTAGTATAATCTGAAGTCAGGAAGGTTGATTCCTCCAGCTCCATTCTTCTTTCTCAAGACTGCTTTGGCTATTTGGGGGCTTTTGTGTTTCCATTTGAATTTTGAAATTTTTTGTTCTAGTTCTGTGAAAAATGCCATTGGTAGTTTGATAGGGATCACATTGAATATGTAGATTGTGTTTGGTAATGTAGTCATTTTCACAATATTGATTCTTCCTACCCAGGAACATGGAATATCTCTCCATCTGTTTATGTCATCTTTGATTTATTTCATGAAGTGATAATATGATTTTTATCCTTCATTTCATTAATATGATGTATCATATTGATCAATTTGTGGATGTTGAATATCCTTGCATCCCTGGAATAAATATCATTTGATCATGGGATATGATCTTTTTAATGCATTTTCTCATCAGTTTGCTAATGTTTTGTTGAGGATTTTGCATCTATCTTCATCAAGGATATTGGCCTGTAATTTTTTCATGTGGTTTCCATGTCTGATTTTGGTATCAGGGCTTTGTAAATGTATTGGAAGTTTTCTCTCCTCCTAAATATTTTGAAAGTGTTTGAGAAAGATTAAGTTTTTTTTTGTTTTTTTTAATAAATCTGGAATTCTCCAGTGAAGCCATCTGTCCTGAGCTTTAGTTTGTTGGGAGATTTTTTATTACTATTTAAATCTCCTTTCTAATAAGCAGTCTATTCAGATTTTTTTTATTTCTTCATGATTCAATCTTGGGAGATTATATGTTTTAAGGAAGTTATCTACTTCTTCTATAATGTGTTGACATATAACTCACAGTAGTCTCTTATGATCCTTTGCATTTCTGATGTTACTTTGTTTTCAATTGTTACTTTTTTTTTCAATTCTGATTGTATTCATTTGAGTCTCCTCTCTCCATCTCTTTCCTCTCTCTCCCCCTTTGCTGATATAGCTAAAGATTTATACTTTTTCAAAGAAAATTTGAAGAACCAGCTCTTACATTTACTGATTATCATCTCTTGTTTTCTTAATGTATTTCATTTATTTCCACTCTGATCTTCATTATTCCCTTCCTTCTACTAACTTTGGGCTTCATTTGTTCTTCATTTTCTAGTTCCTTTAGGTGTAAAGCTTGATTGCTTATTTGGGATTTCTGTTTCTTGAGGTGGGTCTGTATTGCTATTAGCTTCCCTCCTAGAACCACTTTTGCTGCGTCACTTAGATTTTTGGTATGCCACATCTCTGTTTTCATTTGTCTCTAGGGTTTTTTTATTTCTCCTTGATTTCTTTGATGACCCATTAGTTGTTTAGTAACATATTGCTTAATCTCCACATTTTTGTGTTTTTTCTTGTGATTGATTTCTAGTTCAATATCATTGTAATTGGTTAGTCTGTAGTTTCTGTGGAAAATGCTTTATATGATTTCAGTCTTTACTCTGAGAGTAATTTTGTGCCCTAATGTGATTTATCCTGGAGAATGTTCCATGTGCACTATCCACTGCTTTTGAATAGAATGTCATGTGCATGTGCGTGTGTGTGCATGTGTGTGTGTGTGTGTGTAAAGTCAATCTGGTATTTTGTGTCATTTAAATTCCATGTTTCATTATTGATTTTCTGTCTGGATGATCTACTTATTGGGTGTAAGTGAAGGTGTTACAGTCCTCTGTGAAGTGAAATGAAGTCGCTCAGTCGTGTCCGACTCTTTGCGACCCCCTGGACTGTAGCCTACCAGGCTCCTCTGTCCATGGGATTTTCCAGGCAATAGTACTGGAGTGGATTGCCATTTCCTTCTCCAGGGGATCTTCCCGACCCAGGAATCGAACCCAGATCTCCCACATTGTAGACAGACGCTTAACCATCTGAGCCATGAGGCCAGAATCTTACAGTCCTCTACTATTATTTATTGCTTTCAATTTCTCCCTTTAAATCCAGTAATATTTGCTTTATATATCTTGACGCTCCTCTGTTAGGTGCATATACATTTATAAATGTTATATGTTCTTTATGGATTGACCCCTGTATCAATAAGCATTTTTAAGTCTATTTCGTCTGATATAAGTACAGCTACCCCACCTTTCTTTTTATTTGCATCTGCATAGAATATCTTCCCACACCTTCACTTTCACACTGTGTGTGTCCATTCTTCTGAAGTGAGTCTCTTGGAGGCAGCATATAAATCTTATTTTTTATTATATTTTTTATTTTATTATATAATATAGGTCTTATTTTTATCCATTTAGCCACTCTATGTCTTTTGATTGGTGAACTTAATCTAAATTACCTTTAAAGTAATTATTGATAGTCATGTTTATTGCCATTTTGGTTTCTGGCT
Organism: Oreotragus oreotragus; assembly: GCA_006410675.1. Taxonomy (NCBI): domain Eukaryota; kingdom Metazoa; phylum Chordata; class Mammalia; order Artiodactyla; family Bovidae; genus Oreotragus; species Oreotragus oreotragus. Next base: position 38,108 of record SJYX01009956.1, on the reverse strand, counting down.
GTTTTTATAGCTCTTCTCTGTTCCTTTCTTATTCTCTTTTTCTCTTCCCTTGTGCTTTTGTGATTTTCTTTAACATTGCGTTTAGATTCCTTTCTCATTTTTTGTGTGTACCTACTATAATTTTTTTCCTTGTGGTTATTGTGTGGTGTACACATAACATTCTATGTAAATAGTCATCTATTTTAAGCTGGTACACCTTAATTTGAACACATCCCAAAGCTTTATCATTTTACCCACCTCCACATTTTATACTTTTGATGACATTTTACAGCTTTTTATTTCATCCCTTACCTAACTATTGTAATTTTAGTTAATTTTGCTACTTTTATATTTTAGCCTTCGTGTTTGCTTTATAAGTGATTAAATCCATTACCCTTGTTATGTACTTTCCCTGATCTTCATTGTCTGCAAATATTGTGCTAAATTTCCCAAACAGCAGAACTACACCCTCCGTGTACTTCTTGTTCCAGAGTTTTTTTTTAAAAAACCATTTGCTTGTCTTTAGTTTTTTTATTCCCCCACAAGTTTTGGCTTGTTCTTGGCTTTGGGCTTTCTGACACCCTTCTCGTGGATATGACAGGCCTGGGCCAGCAATTCGTTCTTCCCATTGCATGTCATATCTGTGAGATTATATTTACCTCATTGTGTGAAAATGTTGAATACGTTTTGTTTGTTTTTTTTTCCCCTGATTCTGCACCTTACAGACTAGATCTCAATGTCTATGGACACTGCTTCTAACTCATTTACTGGATGCTTCTACATGAATTTCATATTTGTTTTGTGATGTAGTGGTTATCTGCCATGATAACTGGTTTCATGGTGTTATTAGACCAATTTCTTCCCACTCTTTCCAATTTTGGGTAAAATCTCTCAATTAGATAGGTGTTTCCTGTCAAACAGGTCTTCCCAGATACAGTGCAAAATCTCTGCCAGAAGTTCTGGTATCAAAAATCACCATCTAGAAAACTAAAGCCTGATACTTAATACCAGGATTAAGGATTAAGGATACTTCAATTTTAACTCCTCATTATTCTTCACTAGGGGCAACCTTTAAAATACAAGGCAACATGATTATGACCACTGCCCACCTCTACTTTTAGCCTTCCATGTATTTTATAAGGGATTTCAAAGCCAGAAAAGATATATATGGCAGAGTTCTTCGGCCTCACTCACTCCTTTATATATAAATTTGTAGGGATGAGTATTGATTGATAGGACTAACATATACTGTGGGTGGCAGCCATGCCTCCATGCTCCAGAATGACAATTCACCACTGCTGTCTGGGTCAGGCCGCATGGTTCTGCCAAAGGGAGTTACTCACCAACCTCTGTGACTCACTTCCTCCTCTCTGGGTAGGAACAGACTTGCTTGTTCCTGCTCCTGCCAGTGCATGGTCTACTTTCTGACTTCAGGTATGTGTGGGGCACTGCTGGGTAAGAGCACAAAGCCACCTTCTTGGCCCCAGGTAGAGATGTTTCTCCCCCACTAGCCCTTCCACTGGACCACTTTTACTCTTAAGCCTCCTGAAATTAGCTAAACTCCCATCTCTCTTAGGAAGGTTTCCATTCTGGCTTCCTGACTGGCATGTGTCTTTCCCACTGTCTAGGCACCCTTTTTCCTCTGCAGGGGTTGAGGAGCCTCAGATGAAGCTTTTCACCCTCTTTGGAAACGGGAGGACACCCTATGCTCTCAGCAAATACTACCTGTTTAAGCAGGAAGTTGAACATGGTGCAGTCTGCAACAATTCCTTCAGCTTTCAGACTTCCTGGGTCGAGAGTCCTTTGTGACTTTCCCTGTAAAAACATGTTTGTTCACCGTTGGTTCCCTGGAAAGCCTGATCATAGTTCTCTTAATAAAACAGCTCTTAAATCAGCTTAATCAACATAAATCAGCTGCCTCTCACTGCTAATAATAATTAACTCCAGCACATTCTCAACTTTAAATGTTTAAAAAGTAGCAAACTCAAAACAGGGACAGCTTAAACACACAGTAGTTATGATTTTCCTTACCCCTCTTCCCATCCAAGCTCATTTGCTAGGTCTCTTGTAACCAGGCACTTAATAGGGTTTTTTTTTCCTAATACTGCAACCCCCATCTAGCTTCTGTCTTACTTCCTTTTCAGGTCCTCAAGCCTCATCTCTATAGCTATAGAACTGTCAGTACAGAAGGGACCTTGGAGACATGCTCATGAGTCCAAATTTTTAATCTGTAGCAGGTTCAGATTTTCACGCCCGGGCTCAAATATGAAAATGTGACTTTATTACACTGTAACTGAACTTAGTGCTTAAGTTCTCATTTCAACTCCATCTTACCAGTGCAGAATAATTCGGTCACTTTCACATTTCCCCGCACACACACACCCTCACGTCTGTCATTTTTGGGTTAATACTAAACCAGTTAAGGATTCTGTCTCTGTTCTCCTCCCTACTAACCTCCACAGTCTAAGTTCAGGGTGGGGTATGAGGTGTAACTTCTGTTTGATCCAGACAACAGGAATGAAGATATAGAGTGTCAGCTTGGCCCATAATCCTCTCTTCATGCTGGTCTCTGGCGAGAGAGCCAGCTTCTTGCTATCTATATCCTTATTGCCATGCACTGGGGTCCACTGCTACTGCCAGGGGTCCTTTAAGATCTCCAGTCACCACATTCAATAGGATTCATTCTCCTTACATAGCGATGTCAGATTTAGCAAATAAAAATACAGGATGCCCAGTGAAAGTAGAATTTCAGGTAAACAACAAAATTTTTTTTTGTCCAACCAACCACCAACCTTCTCAAAGTATTTTCTCCAGGAAGTAGAAGTGGAGGGACCAAGGTATCCAGGCCTTCCACAGGGAGAGGGCATTGACTCAGCTCATCCTCCTGCTTTGTGGGTAGAAAGAAAAACCAGAGAGAGAGAGCCATCCCTATGTGTATGACGTTCAAACACATTGTGGCCACCTTCTCCAGGAATTAAGGGTGCAGTGTGCACCCTGGAATCCAGCCAAGTTAAAATTTCCTTTTCAGGAATCCTCCTACATTGATGCTGATGGGAATGTAAATTGGTGCAGCCACTATGGGAAGCACTATGAAAGTTCTTTTAACAACTAAAAATAGAGCTGTCATATGATCCAGCAATCCCATTCCTGGGCCTATATCTGAAGAAAACCATAATTTAAAATGATACATATCCCCCAATGTTCATAATAGCACGATTTACAATGGGTAAAACATGGAAGCAATCTAAATGTCTGTTGTCAGAAGAATAGATAAAGAAGTGTCAGTTCAGTTCAGTCGCTCAGTTGTGTCCGACTCTTTGCGAATCGCAGCACGCCAGACCTCCCTATCCATCACCATCTCTCGGAGTTCACTCAGACTCACGTCCATCGAGTCCATGATGCCATCCAGCCATCTCATCCTCGGTCGTCCCCTTCTCCTCCTGCCCCCAATCCCTCCCAGCATCACAGTCTTTTCCAATGAGTCAACTCTTCGCATGAGGTGGTCAAAGTACTGGAGTTTCAGCTTTAGCATCATTCCTCCAAAGAAATCCCAGGGTTGATCTCCTTCAGAATGGACTGGTTGGATCTCCTTGCAGTCCAAGGGACTCTCAAGAGTCTTCTCCAACACCACAGTTCAAAAGCATCGATTCTTTGGCGCTCAGCTTTCTTCACAGTCCAACTTTCACATCCATACATGACCACAGGAAAAACCATAGCCTTGACTAGGC
>SJYX01009956.1:0-32008 GCA_006410675.1 Oreotragus oreotragus | reverse complement strand
CACAGTTTATTGTGATCCACACAGTCAAAGGCTTTGGCATAGTCAATAAAGCAGAAATAGATGTTTTTCTGGAACTCTCTTGCTTTTTCCATGATCCAGCGGATGTTGGCAATTTGATCTCTGGTTCCTCTGCCTGTTCTAAAACCAGCTTGAACATCAGGGAGTTCACGGTTCACATATTGCTGAAGCCTGGCTTGGAGAATTTTGAGCATTACTTTACTAGCATGTGAGATGAGTGCAATTGTGCGGTAGTTTGAGCATTCTTTGGTATTGCCTTTCTTTGGAATTGGAATGAAAACTGACCTTTTCCAGTCCTGCGGCCACTGCTGAGTTTTCCAAATTTGCTGGCATATTGAGTGCAGCATTTTCACAGCATCATCTTCCAGGATTTGAAACAGCTCAACGGGAATTCCATCACCTCCACTAGCTTTGTTCTTAGTGATGCTTTCTAAGGCCCACTTGACTTCACATTCCAAGATGTCTGGCTCTAGATTAGTGATCACATCCTCATGATTATCTGGGTCGTGAAGACCTTTTCTGTACAGTTCTTCTGTGTATTCTTGCCACCTCTTCTTAATATCTTCTGCTTCTGTTAGGTCCACACCATTTCTATCCTTGAGCGAGCCCATCTTTGCATGAAATGTTCCCTTGGTATCTCCAATTCTCTTGAAGAGATCTCTAGTCTTTCCCATTCTGTTGTTTTCCTCTATCTCTTTGTATTGATTGCTGAAGAAGGCTTTCTTATCTCTTCTTGCTAAAGAAGTGTGGTGCAATGGAATATTACTCAGCCATGAAAAGAGTGGAATAAAGCCATTAGCAGCAACACAGATGGACCTGGAGATTATCATATTAAGTAAAGTCAGACAAATATCATATGATATCACTTATATAAGTGGAATCTAAAATATAACACAAACTTTTTAGAAAAGTGAAACAGATATAGACATAGAAAATAATTGTACAGTTACCAAAGGGGAAAGGAGGAGGTGGGTAAGTTAGGAGTTCAGAATTAGCAGATACCTGATACTATACACAAAAGAGATTAAAACAACAAAGTCCTACTGTATAGCACAAGGAATTATATTCACCATCTTGTTATAAACCATAATGGAAAAGAATATGTGTGTGCATGCTCAGTTGCTTCAGCTGTGTCCAATTCTTTGCGACCCCATAGACTGCAGCCCACCAGGTTCCTCAGTCCATGGGATTCTCCAGGCAAGAATACTGGAATGGGTTCCCATGCCCTCCTCCAAGGGCTCTTCCTGACCCAGGGACCAAACCCACATCACCTCTGTCTCCTGCATTGCAGGCAGATTCTTTCCCCAAGCCACCAGGGAAGCCTCCTGAAAAAGAATCTGTATATACAAATGAATCATTTTGCTGTACACCAGAAACAATCACAACATCATAAATCAACTATACTTTAATAAAAATACATACATACATACACACATACTAAATAAAAGTCCATTTTCATATTTAATAGTACAGAGCTTCAGTTTGGGTAATGAAAAACTTCTGGAGATGGGTAGTTTTGATGGTTGCACTGCAAGGCAAATATACTTAATTCCTCTGAATTGTACACTTAAAATAGTTACTGTGGTAAAATCTTATGTTGTGTGTATTTTAGCACAATTTTTTCTAGGTTCCCCTTCATGGAAGGAAAGGAGGTAGGGAAAGGACAAAGACTGCCTCCCAAATTATGGGTGAAAAAGCCTCCTCTGCCTTCCAACAATGCCCTCCTCTGTGCTTTGGCGTCCTCCTCAGGCAGGAGGCCTCAGGACTGTGAGTAACAGCAGCCGTAGGAAGAGAAAGCCAGCTGCTACTAGGAACTCTCCTAGAAATCGATGAAGTTCTTTCCCCAAAACACAGTAAAATCCTATTGGCTCAGACTGGGCCACATGCACATTCACTACCCACTTCCTAACAAAGGGGTGAGCCATTGAGCCAATTAGTCCCAGCCTTGGAACCAAGAGAGACTCAGCTTCCTCGAGGCAGCCAGCTCTGGGGGGAGATGGGGAGGAGGGACTGGTGCCGAAAGGCAAGTGGACCTGTGGGGAAGGAGGAGGAGGAGATGGTTGGACAGTTCAGCATCCAGTACGTAGGATGTGAGTGGGGCATTTGTGTGGGTGTTCCCAAAGTCCTCAGGAGAGAAGCTGAGAGGCAGAAGCCGGGTCCTCCATAATGTGCCACGTCCCATGACCACCCTCCCTTCTCCCGACAAAGAGTCTTGAGCAAATTCTATTTCAGCAACTGATCGGACTTCCAGGCTGACCCCTCACATGCTGTAGGTCTTGCTCTTTGTACCCCATCCCTGTTCCAGCCACCAGAAGCTCTTTTGGCTCAGTGTCCCTAATGGACCCTGGTGACACCACCTGCAGGAGAGATGCCTTCTGTGTCCTCAAGCAAGAACATCTGTTAAGCCAATATGTTAGTAAAATAAAGTCCTTTTTAACTCTAAAAATGCCAGCATGCAGTTGGATTGATGAATGTTCACTAAACATTCGGAGGAAGCATGAGACAAAATTGTATGGATTTGAAGAGACTTAAAATGAATGTAGGAAACAAAAAGGTTATGGCCACTAAAAAGCAGTAGGATAAATTGAAAAACTGAATAGAATTGAGTTTAGAAGGTTTTTCTCAGGTCTGGGGGCACACAATGAAAAAAGTTTTATAAGAAGTTTTGAAAAGCCAAAGAAAATTGTACAAGTGCATCTAATCCAACAGAAATTCTTTCTAAAATAAGAAATGAAAAACGTGGCTTCCCTAGGGTAAGGATGGAACCCTTTCTAATAATAGTGGAGTTTAAGTTCACAGGTGCAGAAATGGGAGAGGATCTGAAAGAGGTGGTTAGAATTGACATGCTATGTGGCAAACAAAACAGACACGAGGTTCACACTTGTCTGAGGACTTTGTATCCTACCACCTCGTGTAAATAAATACTCCACACATCATTAGAATACTTTTTTAATGTTTAAAATTCCATGATTTTTGGAGAACATGTATATGGCACAATGTTGTAAACTTATTTGTTGATAAAGTGTATTAATCACTTATTCAACAAACATTTCCTAACCACCTACTATGTACCAGAAAATGCCTTGATATGTGTGCTCGTATTTAACTACAGTACTATAAATATTTAAGAACCATCTGAAGCAAGAAAATGTTTTTTCCACCCATACATGCTCATTAAAGATGTTTATACTGATGCACGGTGATTAGTTTTACCAGCTTGTTTCTTTGTTTACTGAAAAAATTGAACATCAAATTGTTTCTAAATTAATTTCAAGGTCTGTAGCAAAATTAAAGCTTTTAAAGACATCAAAGCAGTAGTTCAGAGCAACTGTACAATAAAAAGCAAATAGACTAAACTAGGAAAAGAATATGGCCATTTTTAATTGAGCATACTTATTTATTATTAAATATAAGAAGAGAATATTCTCATATCAGTCACTTTTATTTATTTTTAGAAGTTATTGTGATAATCTTCAGTTTTATTGATCAGTTTGATAATCTAGTGTTACATTAATCATATTTCTTTGTATTAAGAATTTCTTTGCAAAAAAAAAGAAGAATTTCTTTGCAAACAATGTAAGCCAATTTTCATGTGCTATCTGATCTGCCACATTTGACTATGCTTCGTAACTTTTCATAAATTGATTTTTTCATTTTCAAATTTAATCAATTTGAATTATTTATGGTTATAATTGTGTTGAGTAAGAAAATGATTGAAGTTAAGATTTTGAAAAGCTGGCCATAAATTGAGCAACATTAGTTTGAAATGGAACTATTCCATCATGGATTTTATTATTCACATTTATTATATGAATAGGACCAATAGAAATTGGCCATCATGATCACAATTGCTTTTATTTAATTGCATTTACCTTTGTCGATACACAGTGGCCACTCCCATTTAAATATGGTATATTCTCTGGAAGGCTATAGGTGCAACTGTGTAATCTTTATGCAGAATCAGGCCAGGGAAAACAGTGGAGAGTACTAAATGCATGGAATTTGGATGGATACTTGCAACCGGAATTAAATTATGCTTATTGGGTTCTTGTTGGCAACAAAAGCTGTCATGCCTACAGCTTTATGGCGCTGGCATTTAGCACTGGTGTCTGGGAGTGCAATCTAGCAGGAATCAAACACCAGGAGCAACAGCCCCAACCTCAGTATCCTTGGAGAAGAGAAAATTACAATCTGATGGAGGCTATAGTTGGATTACTTAAGGATTCAGTTTTATCCTCATTTTGACATGTGGTTAGTATGTGATGAAGGGGGATCAACAAAGATCTGTTGGATATAAAAGGTCTGGACTTTCCATTATACACTGCTTGGCTATGTGTGACCAAGAATTCAATCCAGGTCACAAGCAACACAGATTTGGGGTCCATCCTTCCTAACTACCAGTTCCCCATGATGCTAGATCCAATTTGTAGTATGTGTGTAGTTAACTTTCATTTTCATCTTTTCCTATTAATATACATTCTTCCTGCTTTCCATATCTCTCAAATAGCCCTCTTCTGCCACTCCTCTGATTACTTCTATTTTGTTGAAAAGTTAACTTTTCTCAGTTAAGAGTTCATTGGCAGTGGGGTGTAGTAGAGAGAGCACAAACCTTGGCTTTTTATTATTAGTAACACCTGGATTTGGATTTCAGTCCATCCCACTTGACATTGGACAAGTTACCTAACTTCTTTTTTTCTTAATGTTTTTAACAGTATTATAAACTTAATCTTAAATTAGAAAAATATTTATTTGTTTAGACACATCTGGTCTTAGTTGCAGCACACAGGATCTTTCACTTCAGGGCACAGACTCTCTAGTTGTGGCCCACGGGGTCCAGAGCGCTTGAGCTCAGTATTTGTGGGCTTAGTTATCCCACTGTTTGTGGGATCTTAGTTCCTTAACCATGTCCCCTGCACTGCAAGGCAGATTCTTAACCTCTGGACCACCAGGAAAGCCCCAAGTTACCTAATTTCTTATTGGAGACAAAATGGAGATAAACAACAACAGTTGTATTGAAGGATGATAATACCACAAGCCTGTGGTATAAAGGAGACCCCAGACTCCAGTAACCCTAGCTCTCACCCCATCCCCGATATCACGCTCCCTTGTCACCATGCAAGACTTTTCCCCATTTGTTGCTTGCCTCATACCTTTGCTTATAGTGATTTTTGATATATAAGTATTCTGAATATAGAAAATAAAACCAGAAAAAATAAGATAAATATTTCATGAATATCAGAATTAGGAAGTCTCATATCATAAAAGCACTGGCAGAAATGAGGAAATTACTTTGATATAATCCCTGTTCCAATAAAGCTAATATTCTAGGTGTTCTCACTTGTGTCTTTTTCCAGGCAAACTGTAAAATAATTTTGCTGTTTTCCCCTCCACCTAAAAATCCCATTAATACTTTGACTGAGGTCATGTTAAACTTCGGTAGCCTTATAATCCAAGGCAAGGCCAAGGCCTTTATCAGGAAAGCAAATGTTTTTCCAGAAACCCCTGGCAAATGTCTGCTTCCATATCATTACCCCAAACTGTCACACACGTGACTACATTTCCTGGTAAAGGAGGCTACAAAATGGTTGGTTTCCAGCCTCTAGAATGGAGATGGGAGAAGAGAAATGAGAAAGGATATTGACTGAGCCCACCTGCAGGGACTCCCATGAAGTCACCATGGAGGAGGAACCAGAGGCAGGAGCTGTGGGAGCCACTTTCAGGAGCACCTGTGCAAGACTGCTTCCAGGAGTGTTGCTGTGGGATCCAGGTAACACAGTGCACCCTACTGAGAAGGCCATTCTGCCCCTCCTTACTGCAGGCGGCCACGCAGCCTGGAGACTCTGACTGGGAGCAACTCCTAAGGAGAGCTTGCCCTGCAGATCAAAGAAGAGTCTGGAGAAGCCAGCAACGCAGTGCTCTTGTGAGGGGGCTCTCAAATGCCTATGGGTACTGCCTCTTTGGGCAAATGCTGTGGCTGCTTACCCAACAGCCACACTCCTTTCTTCATAGCTCACAGAACCACAGTTTGGTTCCCATAGCCATGTTCCCCGCCCCTGTGAATGAATCATGTTTGGTCAAAGCCAGTCGTGGCAGCTGCAGTCCCCCTTGGCGAATGACTGGTCTAGATTGGCAGGCAACATGACCCAGCTTCAGACCATGAGATTAAGGGGAAGTCTTCTGGGAATGGTTCTAGAAAAGCTTGTCTTGTCTGATAAAAAAGACACAGCCTTGCAAAAAGAAATCCCTTTGCTCACCTCTTCTTCCTGACTTGAACATGGTTATGTGTGGACATCACACTTGGAGCTGTGGTTCTCTCAACAAAAGCAATTTTCTCAGGTTGACAAGAGTGGAAACACAGAAAAAGCCAAGGTCTTTGATGATTTTGTTGAGTAAGCCAGTGCATCATACCTGAAACTGGTTTAATGATAGAGATGATGAAAATCTTTATTATTTTAACCATTGTTGGTGTTTTATTACTTGCAGCTGAAAGCATTTTTAAATGATAGAACCCTTAAAAGAGGATGTCAAGCAGAGCATTGTAAATTGGTTTATTCTTCAGTAAAGACCTGGGAGATAGAAGATGTCAATAGCACCTAATGAACTAGGAAAATCTGGGTAATAATAAGAATGTGACCTCTTTCCAGCACCCACAGTCAGTGAGGCTTAGAGGCAGTCAAGTCATACTTAAAAGATAATTTGAGAAGTGACATATTTATATGATACAGTTTTCCTCTGTTGGAAGATTATGTATTTTTCCAATATTTAAATCTCTTCTGTCTCTAAGTTTTATATTTTTGTCATATTGCCCCAGCTATTTCCTGTTAGGTTTATTCCTGGGTATTTTATGTTTGGGGCTGCTGTCTCTCTCAAGATTTTGAGGTTCCCTAGGGATCTGTCTTTCTCCTCTTTTCACCCCATAATTGCCTAAATGACACCTTCTTTTCCTGCCTTTCTCCCAAATCCTACTTCAAGCTATTCTTTCTCTATTCTGAGCACTTATCCTTCTAGGAACACGGACTTTTGCTTGCACTGTTTTTGGAGGTCATCTGACCCTGATTGACAGGAAAAGGTAACATTTGGAATCCAGTGAGCTTGAGGTTCAAATGTGCCATGTCAGCAACTGCTAAACAACAGTACATCAGAATAGGTCAAGAATTTGTGAAATGTTTGTGCCAAGTGAAATGTCAAAGCACAAAGTGTGTGAAGGAAAAAAAAAATCTCTATGCCAGTCAAAATGTCATTCGGTCTTGCAGGGAGTAATTTATTCCTTTCTGTCTTTATCGCTGTTCTTGCTTCACACATTAATGTTGCCTCTAAATAATTGAAATTAATAGTGGCATTATCACTGGGTAGGGGGGAAAACTAAGGAGCTAATTTAGAATCACTTACTCAGTTTGGGTTTGTTTTTAAAATGGAATTTGTTACGCCAACCTTAAAAATAAGCCCTTACCTGATTGTCCAAAACAGTTGCACTGCAGTCATTTATTTGTTCTGTTAACTTCTGGAACATATAAAAATAAGGCACAGGAGGTAGTGGAGAACAAACATTTTTTAAGTACTGTATCTGAGAAATTGCAAACTGGATAGAAATGCTATAGATAGGATGACTAGATCCAGGTAGCCCTCAACAAACGGAATGCCAGTGGCTGGATGACTTGATTACAAAGCAAAATTCCATGATGTTCATCACCATTTTCCCACTGGTTTTAATTTCTAAATTGGCAACGCTTCCCAGAACATGGCTGCTCTCCATGCCATTTGCTTTCTCTGAGAGCAGCTTTCTCTTGCACAGTCATGGTCAAACAGTGGGGAACTGGTCTTGTTCTTGATGCTGCAGCTGCCCGGTTAATAAATCAAAATGCTTTTCTGCAGGCAGTAGAAGGGCTTGGACTGGAGGGAGGTGCCCCAGGTGCCCAGAGCACAGCTTCTCAGGAGACCCTCATTCCCAGATGCCTTCCTGCACATCCACAGCTCTGAACCTGAACCCCTCCTCCAGTGCTGCACCCTCGGAACTTCACTTGCCTCACCCTTGCCCTGGACACGGTAGGCATTATTGCTGCCCTTGAAATCGAAGAAAAGGGCTCAGAAGTAGAGAAGAACTCTATAAATCTCTGATGATGATAACTGAGTTTCTGCCCAATTTTATTATTCCACAAATTAGAAATTTAACAATATGAATTTAAAGAGTAATGAGAAGCATATATTGCTAAAATGAGAGAAAACCCTCAACAAAGATTCCAATTAATGGGAATGAGTCAACAGTGTGAAAGGACCATGTGGGACCTCCATGTTCCAGAGTCTGGGCTCCAGGTTTTTTGACTGGCAGCTCAACTTTATCAGCATAAAGAAAAATGGTCTGAAACTGGCAAAAGAACTACAAATAATCCAGAATCCCAATTACTAAGAGTTGTAGATATTTTCCAGTGACAATATTGCAGTGTTCAATATTCAGGACATCCCTCCCTAGATAAGGAACAAAGTATCAGTCATCAGTTCAGTTCAGTTCAGTCACTCAGTTGTGTCCAACTCTTTGCGACCCCATGAATCGCAGCATCCCAGGCCTTCCTGTCCATCACCAACTCCCGGAGTTTACCCAAACAAATGTCCATTGAGTCAGTGATGCCACCCAGCCATCTCATCTTCTGTCATCCCCTTCTCCTCCTGACCCCGATCAAATTGCCAGCATCTGCTGGATCATCGAAAAAGCAAGAGAGTTCCAGAAAAACATTTATTTCTGCTTTATTGACTATGCCAAAGCCTTTGACTGTGTGGATCACCACAAACTGGAAAATTCTGAAAGAGATGGAAATATCAGACCACCTGACCTGTCTCTTGAGAAACCTGTATGCAGGTCAGGAAGCAACAGTTAGAACTGGACATGGAAAAACAGACTGGTTCCAAATAAGAAAAGGAGTGCGTCAAGGCTGTATATTGTCACCCTGCTTATTTAACTTCTATGCAGAGTACATCAGTCATCAGAAGGCTACAAATAAGCATGAGAGAGAACAGAGGGTAGAGTGTCAGTGGCTGGGATATTTCATCCAGGTCAGGAAAATGTCCTGCCTCACCCCCAGAGAATGGCAACCCACTTCAGTATTCTTGCCTGGAAAACCCCAAGAAACAAAGGAGCCTGGCAGGCTACGGGCCATGGGGTTGCAAAGAGTCATATACAACTGAGCGTGCATGCACACATACCACTCCCCGCCCCCGAATGCTTTGTGTATTCACTCAACAAATATAAATTGTGTACCTATTACCATATATTTACCAAACCCTGTCAGCTCTACCTTCAAAATGAATTTTAAATTCAGTACTTCCTGCTACATCCACAGTAACCATTTAAAATGGGTACCATTTTCCTGCACCTGGACTATTGGATTAGGCCCTTTAACTGGTCTCTTGGTTTCCACTGTCTCCCTGCTACAGTCCAGAACTGGTAAATATAAGGATGTTAGGCTGATCCTTTTAAAGGTAAAGGATCATGATGTATCTCTATTGGCTTCCTACTTCTTAGAATAAAAGCCCAGATGTCTTTCTTGGACTGCAAGCTCTATCCCTATTCTCTGATCTCACCATAGCCCAATACCCTCCTCACTCACTCTACAGGTTCTTTCATCCTACTCCTGGGATACCCCAAGGATGCTTTTGCCTTATGACCCCTGCACATCCCCTTCCTGCTTGAATCATTTATTCCCAGATATCTGCATGGCTCACTCTGCTTAATGCTTAAATAGCTATGCTTAACTGGCATCTTACTGCAGAAGTCACAGATGACCACCCTACCTGAAACAGCCTCCTGCCTTCACTTGCATCCCTTTACCCTGAAAGTGTTTCTCCTTAACCATCTGACAAGTTTCCTGTCTCCCTTTGGCAGAAGGTAAACTCCATGAAATGTTTGTTCATTGTTATATCCCTAGTACCTAGAACATTGCCTGGAGTGTGATAAATGTTCCAAATGTATTTGCTGAATTAAGACTGAACACACCTATGTTATATAATAATTCTCATCACTGGAGCGGAGTATTGTTTGGTGACTAGGAATTTTCTCTGACCTGGTCGAAACAGCCTTTTAGGATTCTTAATCTCGCTTTGCTTTCTGATGGACTAGATGTGGTATGTGAGAGAAAAAGAGAGACAAGGGGGAAATTGAAATGTTTTTGGTGTGTGCAAATCAAAGAACAGAGTTCCATATACTAAGTTAGAGACAACTGTGGAAGGAGCAGGTTTGGGAGTTGGCCGCTGAAAATCAATAGTTCATTTTTGAACATATTAAGGTTAAGATGCCTAACAGGTATTCAGTTGAGATGTTAAGCAGGTGCCTAGTTTGGTGTTCTGCCACTCAGGGGAGAGGTCCAGGGAGGGCATACAAATCTGGCAGCAAGATGAAGGTGTTTAAAGTCATGGAACTGTGTCCATCCCTTGGCAATGAGGGTAGGCAGAGAAGAATGGAGTTCTGAGAAGCAAACCCTGAGACACTCTGACATTTGGAATTCAGGGTGATGAGAAAACACCAGTGAAGGACACTATAAAGGGAGCAGAGAAAAGAGTAGCAGATGAAAAAGGATAGGGTTCTAGGAAGGATATTTTTATATATGAGAAATGTTAAGGAATATTTGATGCAATGAAAATGATCCAGTGAAAAAGAAAAAATGTAAAGGTTCAGGAGAAGGGCAATTGCAGGAGTGAAATTCTAGAGTAGAGAAGAGGGGCTGGACCCATTGCAGAGGTGGCAAGGCTGACTTACACAGAAGCACAGACAGTGCACCCACCATGGCAGGAAGAAGGGCAGCATCCATGTGCACAGATGCCAGAGGCGGGTAGACGTGGTGCTAAGAGCTTGTGGAAGTTCTATTCTGGCCGCTTCTATTTTCTTAGTGAAATGATGGCCTGCAGGTATTAGTGATATGGAGGACTACAAGGAATCAGATGTTCAGAGGAATGTACTGAGTAGAGGTGAGTGAGTGGGAGGTTTGAAACTGTAGGATTCTTGGTGGGGAGTGCAAGTGTTGAATTGCCTCATGTGAGGCTCTGGCCGTAGGAGCGAAAATTAGGGCAGGAACAGAGATAAGACTACATATGTGACTGACCAGGATATCGGGTGGATGGTCTTTCCTGATGTAACCTGGGGCTGACACGTGTGTGAATAACCACACTGGCTACTCTTAGCTGAGCAACTCCGGTGCTCCAGACAGTGTATGCAATTCTCTCCTTTGATCCTCGTAATAACCCTACAACAACCCCAAGAATCAGAGATTATTATTCTCCAATGGTTTCATCTGTGTCCCAGGTGAAAAAGTAAGGCTCACAAAGGTTCCTTAACTAGCTCAGGGTAACACAGCAATATGGCTACAGGATTCAGACTCAGGTCTTCTAACCCCAAAGCCAGGTTCTTTCCCCTCGGCTTGTGCCTCACCTCTCCAACTGCGTCACCTACAAGCTTTCGTCCATGACCACCAGTTACAATTGAGTCCCAAGTGGCTCAGACAGCAAAGAATCTACCTGCAGTGCCAGAGACCCAGGTTCAATTCCTGGGTTTGGAAGATCCCACTGAGAAGGGAATGGCTATCCACTCCAGTATTCTTGCCTGGACAAGAGGAGCCTGGTGGGCTAGACATGACTAAAGTGATTAACAGGCAGGCACATATATGCTCTGGCCCCAAAGTCCTTTTTTAAAAACAACTTTTTTCAAAGTCTTTATTGAACTTGTTATAATATCAGCTTTTGTTATTTATATTCTGATTATTGGACTGCAAACATGTGGGATCTTTGCTGCACGACCAGGGCTCAAACCCAAACCCCCTGCATTGGAAGGTGTAGTCTTAACCATTGGACCACCAGGTAAGTCCTGGCCACTAAGTCTTACGTCTCAACTTTTGTTGTTTAAGCCTAAGGCAAAAGATGCTTCAGTCTCCTGGGAGAATAAGCCTCTTTTCCTCTTTAGTTAGTGCCACTTTGGGGCATTGGAAACCAACATAAGGAGTCCAATCTAACTATAGCAATAGCCTTTGGGGGTTTATTTGCTTCAAGGGGTGATCTTATTGATCTGCTCCAGTAGCAACCTTGTCTTACTGTACAAGAGACGCTTAAAAAATCCTGCAGTTAAAGTCAGGGGCCTTATGGCCATACATCACATGGTAACTCCTCCTTCATTTGGAAAAAAATGAGCCCTGATTCCCTGTCACTGGTATTTCTAGAGTATTCTACTGCAAATTCAGGGCTTTCTATCTCCAAGAGAAAATTTATGCAAGTGATAAGGAAAGAAAGTAGAGACGTGAAAGTTTTCACAAACTTCAAACATTTTCTTGCTGCAGTTGAGAGAAATTTGCCTGCATTCTGCTCTGTAATAATTCTATGAGACAGTACAGGAATCCTATCTCTCTGTGCCCCAAATGAGAAAAACCACAGTTGTCATTGGATGTTATCACTGTTAATCATCTAGACCAGAACTGCCCAACAGAACTTTCTGTAATGAAGGAAATATTTTGTATTTGTGCCTTCCAGTTCAATGGCCCTTAGCCACATAGTGTGGTTGAACACTTAAAACATAGCTAATTCAGCAGAGGAAAAAAAACTTTAAAATTTTATTTAATTTCAATTCATTTAAATTGCAGTTTAAGCCATCCATGGCTCGCAACTACCATATTGGACTGCACAGATCCAGATTAGAAAACAAGAGGCCCAGCCACCTCACCCCCTTCAGCACAGTGACCAATCTGGCACTTTGTTGTGAAGATCCTTACTTACTTAGCTGCTCCTAAGCAAGAAAGGTCTCCGCTGCTCACAACTTTTGAACAAATAAATAAATAAATAAACCCCTTGTAATCATTTTCTATTTCACAAACTTTGAAGGTTAAACCAACACATATTTGTCTCACAGTTTCTATAGGTCAGAAGTCCGCACATGGCAGAAGTCAATTGAATTCTCTGCTTAGGGTCTCACAAGGCTCAAGTCAAGGTGTCAGCCAAGCTGCATTCCTTTCTGCAGACTCTGGGGAATATCCATTTCCACGCTCATTCAGGTTGTTGGCAGAATTCAATCCCTTGCTGTTGCATGACTAAGGTCTCTGTTTCTTTGCTGACTATCGGCTGCCTTTAGCTCCAAAAGGCCTCTTCTTGGTCTGTGCACATGGCCCCTCTATCTCAGAGCCAGCAACAACACATTAAATCCTCATGCTTGAAATCTGCTCTGCCTTCAGCTTTTAAGGGCTCACATAATTACACCGAACCCACTCGGATAATATCCTTATTTTAGAGTGAATTGATTAGTAACCTTAATTATATCTGCAAAATCTCCTTTGCCAATTAATATATCACAATCAGCATTAATATAGCATTAATATTAGGGAGCAAAATCACATAATCACAACCAGATAGCAGAGGATGGAGAAACTACTGAGGCAATAGCTGGCAATTACTTAGTGCTTTCTTGAGTAGAAGATAAAAAGAGATTTGTTCGGAAAAAATACTTTTAAAAAACCTCTTTTGACTGTTTCCTGTCTTCTTAGAAACTTGAGGCATTTGTTTTACTTTGTCTGGCAAAGCAACTGGCAAAGCGGTGGCCATCCCCAACCCCTGTCAAGGATCCCCAAACATTAGAGGTTAGTCCTTGGAGGGTCTTCATCTTCAAAATGACTTCCAACCCAGAAAAAGAGTTGCTACCACTGTGGAGGTCCTTTTCCAGCAGAGCAGTAGCTACCAGCAATTTCCAGCACTCTTTCTGGTGTAGCCAGTGCTGAGTTAGATATTAAGTCCTGATAAGGACAACCTGGCCTGGAGGCTGTTAATTAATGAACAACCTTGTGTGCAAACTAAGCGCCTCGATCCAGTTAGCAAAATTTCCAATACGAAAATGAAGTGAATGGAAAAATACTTCCTTCCAGTTAGGTGAAAAGAGACACTGAGTTTTCAAGCCCTAAACAAAGAACTGCTTTGTGTCTGTTCTACTGGAGAGAAAGGAGGAAGGTATCTCTGCGCTAAGAGTGCGGAGAAAAAGAGAGAGAGAGAGAAAACTGAGGGAGGACCAGTCTGTTACCTGAAATAGAGTGAATAAGAGACAGGCTGATGCATTTTCCAAGAAAAACACACAGGTGGTCTGGAAGTTGCCACGAGAGAAGTCGCTCAGGGGGCCACAAAGTTGAGAATGTGTGAGAAGCAAGCCCTGGTTGAGAAGATCATGGCAACAGCCCAGGGCTGTCTACTGACCCCTCCTCCAACCCATCAAATCAGGAACCACTTAAAATGTACCTGTAGGTTAAGCCCCATGTTAGATTCTGGGAGTCAGCTGTCTTCCAACTGGGGTAATAAAAATAGAGAGGTAAGGAAAACCTTCTAGCCAGCTTGCTTCAGAATTCCTACTAGAAAAGCAACTACCCTGCATAGGAAAATATCTTGAGAAGTCAGGTGGCAATAAAGGCTGAGCCCAGGGATTGGCAGGAGTTAACAAGGAAGCAGATAGATGCTTCTGCTCAAAAAAATGAAAAGGGACTTGGAGTGGAGAGAGTGAAAGAGGAAGAAGATGGCAGAGAGAGGAGAGGAGAAAGAAACTTAGGCAATGTGGTGGGAATCTGGAATCTGGAAGTTGGGAGAAATGGCATAAGGGGTTTTTCAAACAGGTTTATCTGATGTTAACTCTTGTCACCCACTGTCTAGTGCGTATCTGGAACACCAACAGCAGAAACTCTCCAACGTTCTGCTAATGTCTATGAGTGGTGCTTTAGGAAGAAACCAAGGAGAAAGAACTAGATCCTGTAACCAGTACCACTTGGGTGTGGAGAAGAACTGGAACACACAGCAGGAGGGGCAGTGCAGAAACTCCAGGAGGGCATGGAACTTCCCCAGAATGTGCTTAGTCACTTGGCTGTGTCCAACTCTTTGCAATCCCATGGACTATAGCCCACCAGGCTCCTCTGTCCATGAGGATTCTCCAGGCAAGACTACTGGAGTGGGTCACCATGCCTTTCTCCAGGGGATCTTCCCAACCCAGGGATCAAATCCAGGTCTCCCGCATTACAGGCAGACTCTTTACTAGCTGAGCCACCAGGATGGGCTGGAGCCAATCCTAACAGATATTAAGGGCAGGGTGACTGCAGCTGACATCTGAGTTACATAAAAATTAGATCAGCCACTAGCTAATTCAGCACGGCGTTTATCTTCCTGCTCTTCCTGTCTTAATTTCATATCAATTTTCCCCAAACTTGAATTTATAGTTTTTCCCTCTTGGACCAAATTCTCAGCTTCATATCTAAATCTCCAGCAACTGACCCCCTGTCCAGTAGAGGGATGGATGAGGGGTGGTCATCTTAGCAAAGGGAAGCAGTGTTGGGGAGACTCACTGTCATCATGATGAAGACTCTTGGGAGCAGTTTTATTTCCTGGTTACTTGTTGGGAAGGCCAAGGAGTTTAGGTGCTGATTTCTTCTGTCTCCTAAATTTGAGGACTCTGTGGCTGAGGCCCAAATGGTTCTGAGGGGATGCCAGGGATGAGGGTGTGTCAGCAACATGAGGGTGGCTTAACTAATTTGTCAGGATCCACAATTAGATACACTTCCCCAGGAGACCGGGGAGCATGTATAGTTCTGTTCCTTTGATTCAGGTCTGACACTTTACCTTCTTTTTATTTCATTTTTTAAAATATTTATTTTTAAAAAATATTTATTTGAATATTTATTTATTTAAATATTTGTTTGCTTATTTATTTATTGGGCTGTGCCAGGTCTTAGCTGTGGCATGCAGAATCTTTAATCTTCCTTGTAGCTTGTGGAATCTTTAGCTGTGGCATGTGGGATCTTGGAGAAGGAAATGGCAACCCACTCCAGTATTCTTGCCTGGAGAATCCCATGGACAGAGGAGCCTGGAGGGCTACAGTCCATGGGTTCACAAAGACCCTGACACAAATGAAGCAACTTAGCACACACACGTGTGGGATTTAGTTCCCTGACCAGAGATCAAACCTGGGCCCCCTGCAGATGGAGCATGGAGTTTTAGCCACTGGACCTCCAGGGAAGTCCCTACCCTCCTTTTTTGAGGTTGGTTCATACTGAAACACAACCAACCATACAGCCATGTTGCAAACCTTTGGTGCCCTGGGCAGAGGGCTCTTGTTGCTGACAAGACCATGAGGGTGGGCAGCACCTAGCCTCAGATACCACCTGGTACCCTCTAATGCCCCTAATGCCAGAGGCCCAAACAGTTCATCCCCACTAGTTAATTTGGCTTTACCTGTCTCCCCGCTACTGGCAAGCTTTGTTTCCACCCTGAAGACTAGCTCCTCTGATGACCTTTTCCTGTTGTTTCTCTGGCTCAGCCACTTACTTTTGCCTTCCCCAAAACTTACCCTTCCTACTGTCCCACTGGACCGCTCATTCATTCACAAACTCCCTTCTCTATAATGTAAGACTTTCCTTGGGCTCCTTTGCCCTCCTGCCTTACCTGAAACATAACACTTGTTGAAGGATACTGCCATGCCTGCAGGCCCCTGGGAGTGAGGATGTTTATTCTTTCATTCTTCACACACCCCATTACTATTTGGGGAAAGGAACATATTTATCCTTCTGGTGCCCTATGAACATATCCAAACACTTACCCTTCATTCATTTAGAAACACTCTCTGCCTTTGTTGTGGTCATTGTTGTCATCTATCCTCCTCTCAGTCACTCCCGCTACATTCCCTGGCCCTCACTCTCTCTCCCCCAAGTCTTGCCATGGTTACAGGTGACTTTTACCTCCTCTCCTCTTCACCAGTCACCCCTGTGGCTTCATTCTGAACATAATCATTACTCAGAGCTATTTCAGTTCTGCCAACTTGAAGTCTAATATCCCACCAGAACCCATTACCTGTCCATTTTCCAGTTCTCTCTTTTAAGAAGAACAAACAAAAATAACTACTCTTTGACCTCCTTCAGCATGCTAACCCCTGGGTCCCTCTATTTTATTCTAATCTCTTTCTCATCTGCTTTCACTGTCTCACCTATCTGGGCCCTATGTGCTGCCCATTAAGCTGGTATTTTGCCACTGTCTTTTATAGATACATTCAGGAGGAGAACAGACAACCTCATTTACAAATGAAACACTGGAAACAATGAACAATGTTTTGTGTAAAATAAGTATTAATAAAATTAAAATTGTACTAGTATTGATATTATCCAGGTAATCTCAAGCTTTTTCACAGGGCTCTGGCTAATATTTAATGACTGAGAAAAAGCACATCCCTATAAGTAAACTCTACTTGAATTTAAATAGAGCCAATTCACCTCCCAGTTGGATCTGGAGCAGAGTTGAAGCAGTAGAATTTAGAGGAATCTATCCAGGAATAGTTTAGAATTTTATTATCCAACAAATGTTTCTCCTTTCAGTACTATGCTGGTGCCTTGCCTTTTTAAAGAATCATCATAATGTCTTTAAGGGAATTATCTCCTCTTCGATCTAACTCTCCATCCATTTTATATCACTTTTCTTCCTTTATCATAATGTAGAAATACTTCTTAATGTCAAACTATAAAAAGTCACTTATAACTAATATTCTTGTCAAAATGTATTAATGCTAACCTTCAAATCAAGTCTCTGTAGGAAGCCCTGGCCATAACACATGGGTCTTGCTGTTCAGATGGCAGGCACTGTTTTCCTCATCCTTCTCCACTTCAAGCCACGGCTCTCTAGAGTCGAAACTCACCATCTTATAAGAAGACTGTCAACATTTGCATCCAGCAAAGAGTTAGGAAAATGGTTGCTACGGGATTGTAAAACAGGAGAAAAAAAAAATTATAGGGCAAAAAAGCCAGAGATGGGAGTAGAGGTGGGTCCAGCAGAGATCAACAATAAAAGACAAAAATCGGAGACTTCCCTGGTGATCCAGTGGTTACAACTTCTTATACAGGGGGTGTGGGTTAAATCCCAGGTCGGGGAGCTAAGATCGCACGTGACTTGTGGACAAAAATCAAAAACCATGAAGCAAAAATAATGCTATAACAAATTCAATAGTCTTTTAAAAAATATTCAATATATTTTTTTAAAGAGACAAAAATCTGAGCCTAATGCAACAGACTCAGCCCACTTACTGGCCAGGAGTTGACGGGTCACAGGAAGAACTCATTCAAAGAACTGGGGTCCAAAGACTGAGGGGCGCCAGGTAGATGAGGTTTGTTGAAGCATTCTGCTCACTGAGGCACAGGGGATATGGTAGCATGGGCCTGGTCTCAGGAAACAGGGCTGGCAGGATCAAGACCCTGTACACCACACATCAGGACAAGGCTTCTCACCCTCCACATACCACCTGGGAAGCCAGTGACCTGGGCGTCTAGGCATGAGAAGGTTTGGGAGGAATTAGTCCCCTTCTGATGGAGGATGGCTCCAGGGAGTCTGGCACCTCTGCCTACAAGATCGTGTGCTTAGTCACTCAATTGTATCCGACTCTTTGTGACCCCATGGACTATAGCCCACCAGGCTCCTCTGTCCATGGGGATTCTCCAGGCAAGAATACTGGAGTGGGAGGCCCTCCTCCAGGGATCTTCCCAACCCAGGGATCAAACCCAGGTCTCCTGGATGGCAGATGGATTATTTACCATCTGAACTACCAGCAAAGCCTGCAGGATTAAAAGCAGCCAAAAAGTTATGGCCAAACCCTATTGATTTATGAGACAAAAACTACTGATCTGCCAGTCTCTCCTTAAAAGGCGTGGAACTCATGAGCAGCTTTGATGATACATTGGGGTAAAGGCTAACAATCCTTCATTCATGGGTCATTTATTGAAAGCTTAATATGTGCTAAATGCAGAGCTAAATTCTGAGGAAACAAAAGTAAATATGACAGGGACAAAAATACTAACAAACGTGTTTTCACAGCCGCCACCTCTCCCTCTATCAACACTTCCAGCCCTTTTATGGAGGTTTCTGTTCACATACTTCTGGAGCTGTGCTGTGCTGATCAGGAAAATGGGTGACAAAGAAGATGGAAAGAATTCAGGGGAAACAATAAAGAATTGAGCCAAAAAGAACTGGGGCAGGGGAGATTAGAGATCTGCAGGAGCAAGGAAGGAGACTGGGGGGAAGGAGAGAAAGAGGAAGGAGAAACTAAATGAGTCTGGAGTTGAGATGGTGAGAAAAATGGTAGCAGGTGGGTCAATGAACAGACCTGCAAAGGACAGAAAAGCACAGAGTGTGTGTGTGTGTGACAGTAATTTCTGCCCATGGTCTCTTGGAGACTTTATGAATTTCTTTGCAGTTGGGATCGTGTTTTACCCTTGGATGCCACACTATGATAAAACTGGCTGCCACAAAGTAGCCCAGCTCTAAGAGGAATACAGTACAAGACATGGTCCCTGCCCTTGAGATGCTCAGAGTCCAATAGAGAAAACAATCATTTAACGTAAAATAGCACAATAAAACTTTGCCAAGTGTCACACCTCTCTGTAAGGCATGGGGTGGCAATTGAGGGAGCGGTCACTAGTTTACCTCTTGCTCAAGGACAGATAAGTGCTCTCTCAGCAGTAAGGTCAGTGGGGCTTTGGAGGGGACATTTTCTAGCTCCCAAATTGATGACCAAGAGCAACCTAAGCCTCAGTCCCAGACAAGAAGAAGCAGAAGATCCAAATTCCCTGCTCGAACTGCTCAAAAGCCCACCACCTCCAGGACCCACCCGGGGGCAGGTAGCAAGCAGCCTAATTGAGTGCCTTTTTTGACTGAGGGTTCTGTGGGGAGAGTGTGTTTTCCTTTCTACTCCAGTATCACCTATGCAAAGAAAAATGTGTGTAGACTGGGGTGTGAGCAAAAGAGAACACTGTACCAAACCACATAAGCATGGAAGGAGAAAATGGGTGAATGCTCAACGAAGCTTGAAATTACAAAAGTGAAACACCAAGTCGGCCCCAGAGCAGCTGCAGTTTTACAGCTGTGGTTTGCACAGTTTGCTTCCCTGAGGCAAAGGGAGGACGTGGAGTTTCCAAGCGGGCTGAAGCAATCGCTTGACTGGTTTGTGCCAGCCAAATGACTCACTCTCAAACCTGTTTAATATGAAACAGCATTAGGAGACTGGATATAGCCTCAAGGAGATCAGCTGCTAACCAGCTCAGATTATAGCTGCAATTCCTCAAGCACAGCCACTTAAGATCTATCTGCCTGTCTTCAGTGGTATATAACTCTGTAAAGGAAAGGGACCCTTCTTGAAGCAGAAAGATCAGGGTTCTGCTTCCCATTCAGTAGCAGTTCATCAGATGACTTGGGTCAGCCTCACCTGAAAAATGAGACTAATACATTGTCCATAAAATAGGTCAATACCCTCCCTGCCTACACCCTGCAGTGGTTTTGAGAATTGAATGAGAAATATGATGAGAATGAAGTGAGGTGATGGAAATGGTAGAGGGCTGTAAACCAGGTATTATCATTACACAAGTGTCATAAATCTCCTTCTACACTTTCATTGGAACTAGAAGGAATTTCCTTAAATGGCAGGAATGAGGAAATAAACAACAAAAATTTTGCTTCCTACTTTAACATCAGCAGCCGTGAGAGCCCCATTTTAGTGGATTATTGTGGACTTGTCATCCAGGCAGTAAATGGGAGTCTTCTCAAAATGATTAGAGCTCCTCTACTCACTGTTATCTGGGGTTAACAGTTAGACCATCTCTAATAATTTCTAGCAAGAATTTTAATGAGATCTCTGAGAAATTAAGGAAACTATTCCTCCCATTTGTAGTTACATGGGCAAGAAAATAAGCAAAAGAATCTTTCATTCTTTCTTTCTTCCCTTTTTCTTTTTTTTTCTTACCCCTGAGAGAAGTAGATGAGTGAGGCACTTGTCTATGATGAAAATTTTAATTGAGTGACAAGAAACCTCAAAGGCCAAGATAAATATATTTTAATGAATATTTTTCAAAAATGAAGTAATGCCAAAAAAATGAAAAAAAGTCACATTTTAGATAAAGATGAGCAACTGTGCCATCCAAGATATACTGAAGCCTAAAGCAAAAGGAAAAGTCAATATTTCTGATCCTGCCTATTTAAAACTTGGTATATTGTTCATTATTGATTTTTGCCTTAATATTGGGGGTGTTTGTTGTTGTTAATTTTTTCAATGTATATTTGGCTGCAACGGGTCTCCACTGAGGCATGTAGTTCCTTGACCAGAGATTAAACCAGTATGCTCTACAATGAGAGCATGGAGTCTTAACCACTGGATCACCAGGGAAATCCCCTTGCCTAGATTTTGATGTATCATGGATAGAAATTTTTTTTGTTCTAAGCAGCATCTAAAATTATAGTTTTCTTTAGTGTCAGTGGCATCTTAGATTTCACGAAATGCTTTCCATATGGTATGTGGAACAAGCACAACACCTGGCAATGAAATTCAGCTTGGCTTTGTCTGTTTCCTTTACACATTTATTCAGTGGAAGTCACCCTCCCCATTCCTGAACAAAACCTCAGTGAGCCCCATGGCTTTTTTGTTCCCTCTTAAATAAGGAACAATCCCACAGTTGTTTGAAGTCACAAACACAGTCTCAGTTTATCATCAGAATGTAAAATCCCCTGAAATAATCAAAACTCACAACTTCACTTAGTGGTAAACCTTCTCCCCTCCACCAACTGTGGGGTTGGCAGCCTGCAGTAGAAGAGGGGAATGGACTCTCCTGGTCTCAGCTCTTCCTACCTGTCTTCCTCATTCACCACTTAACACCTGCTGTCTTACTCTCCTTCCTAATGGTAGGGACTTGACAGCAAGAGGAGGAAGGGGATAGAGCAGTTCCTATCTGACTGGGTGGCTTCACACTTTCTGAGCCAGGAAGATGGTTAGCAGGCATCTTCTCTTGGGTCATCTTCACAGACTCATCAGGGCTTCCCTCTCCTTTCAGGTATCTATAACACTTGTCCCATCTGGGTGGTGACAACATGGATGTTATATAATATATATATTATAACTCTACTTTTCTGTATGCTTCATGTATTCTAAAGTTTCTTAATTTAAAAAGAAAAAGAACTGTGAGAGAGAATAAGGGGGAAGAATCCTAACTCTACATGAAAACAACCTTTATTGGATAGAAACTTGCTTTATCAGTCTCTCTCTCTTTCTTCCTCCTTCCCTCTCTCTATCCCTACCTCTCGGTTTACTACCAGCCACATCTTCTCTCCTGGTTTTCATTGGATCACCTTTACACCTCTATAGACCTATAAAAATGAAAGTTTGTCTAGATGGAGATAAACTTCCTTGCCCTGTCACATACTAGTTTATTTCTTACTCCTTCTGAATAAGCAGAGCCATATCCCGCTGGTTTCTAATTTCCTCAGGAATAAATGGCTCTGGCCAGAATCCAGTCCACTCCCAGTCCTCTGGGAGCTAGTCAAAAGAGGTGGAACACGTCTTCCCTTGACCTCTACAGCAGAAATCAACAGGAGTCCCACAGCACAGAAAACACTGTAAAAACAGCAGTGTCACCAAAGGCAGAAAACACATTTCGTTCTCACCACTAAGAGTCTGACTGTACTGCCGGTCTCCAGGCACTGGAATCAAAGACAGAAGAATGTTGCAGAGGCTAAACAGTTGTCCCTGCTTTAATGAAATAATTGCCTTCATTGTTTAGCTTCACAGTACTGGCAATGTATTGCTTATATACTAGAGTGCTCATTTTTCTTAGTCTTCATAGTCTTCAATATTGTGCTTTATTAAGGTGGTATTTAAATATGTGGTTCTAGTTTGCCTTCTAGGATCTATAGAGGTTGAAAGTGAAAAGCAGTTTGAATTCTTACACATTTCAAAGGGCCTGTCCAGATTCAGAATGTCTGAAGCAAAACATTTTTCCAACACAAGTTTTGGGAGGATAAAGAGAGAACAACTTGCTGCTGAGGGTAGTCTTGTGGATAAGGCAACAAAGCACAGAGGGAAACCAATGCAGAGTCCAAGCCTCTGTGACTAGGGCTGGTACTTATGGTTGAGGAGTTGCTTGCAACAGCCAGCTAGGTCGGGGGAAGGAAGGGGAGGTGGCAAGCATCCATTCCAGGAATCAGGTCTGTACTCACTAACATCCCTCACTCTCTTCAATATCCTTCTAAAGCTCATCCCAGAGAGGCTAATACAAATGAGCAGAAAACGGTGGTAGATGAGTCACATAACATAAAATACGAAAAGGGTGAAGAATCTCACAGAACAGAAATGGGATTCCATTAAGCCATGAACTCAGAGGAAGAAAAAAAAATTGCATCTTCATTTTCACTAACCCGTAACTAAAAATCTAGCAGTTCCTTCAATTATGAATGGAAGCAATATACCAGAGTTTTGTAGCATCAATGACTGTTACCAATAGACTTCACAGATATCTTCGATTAATTTCATGGTTGTTAAAAATATTTTGAAATATCATTTTCAGTCATTGTTACTCTGAAATTATGATGGCAATTAAATTTGTCATTAGATTTTAACATTTCACCTATTAACAAAGAAGCATATGTAAATATACTGCACATTTACTTTAATATTTTGAAAACTGTATTTTAATACTTGATTTCCTTTGTGATCCTATGTATCACAAGTCACACTGAGCTCTTACAGCTAGCGCTAGGACTAGAGGGCTTCTCTCTAGTCCACTGGCACTTCCTCAAAACTCAAAAATAAAAAAACAAACAACTCTTTACAATGCGCAAAAACCACAGTTTTTAAGGCTTCCTAGACAGCTTTTCCTATAGCAACACCACAGAGTAATCAAGACAGTGTGTTACTGGCAGAGGGATAGCCAAATAGATCAATGGAACAGAAGAGAAAACCCAGAAATAGCACCATACAAATATGCCCAGCTGATTTTTTTAAACAGACTTTATTTTTTAGAACAGTTTCGATTTAGAGAAAAATTAGCTGATAGTCCAAAGAGTTCCTGTATACTTTATACTCAGTTCCCCTTATTACTAATATCTTACATTAGGATGGTACATTTGTTACAATGAGGAAACCCATACTGATAACTTTATTATTGACTAATAGTAATAGTGTACTCAGATTTCCTTAGTTTCTGGTTGTCATGTTTCCTTGGCTGTTCTTAGCCATGGCAGTTTCTTAGATCTTCCTTATTTTTCACAACCTTTGCAGGTTTGAGGAATATGGGTCATATATTTTGTAGGATGCCACAATATTACAGTTTGTCTAATGATTTTCTTCTAATGAGACTGTGGTAATGTTTATTAGGATGAAGGTGACAGAAGTGAAGTATTATTTTTATCAACTCATATCAAAAGTACATGTTATCAACATGATTTATGACTGTTGATGTGCTGATCACCTGACTAAGCTAGTGTTTGTCAGGTTTCTCCACTGTATAGTTACTTCACTCCTATTTTCAGACTGTACTCTTTGAAACAATCTATGCGTAGATCACATCCAAATAATGAGGAGTTATATTCCCCTCCTGGAAGTCAGAAGATCTGCATCAATTATTTGGAATCCTTCTGTATAAGGGATTTGTCTGTTCTCTCCCATTTATTTATTATTCAATCATGTATCTCAGTAGGGAATCATGAATATTTATTTTGTACTGTGAGCTTTAATCCAATACTATTTTATCTTCTTGCTCAAATTGTTTCAACTTTGGCCACTGGGAACTCTTCCAGGCGCACCTTTGGCATACCTCCACCAACGTGTTTGTTTTTAACCACTTCCTTACTTACTGATACTATAAGATGCTCCAGTATCATCTTATTTATTTCCCGCCACAGCCCTAGAATCAAAATTTTCTCTAAGGAACCCTATTCCTTTTACTGGAGAGTGATATTAGAAACCACAATCTGGACACTAGGGTGTAGTCCTTGTTACTGGAATGCCCAATTGATTTTTGACAAACATGCAGATCTAGTCAGTGGAGAGAGGATAACCATTTCAACAAATGGTGCTGTAGCAATTGAACATCCATGGGGGAGAGGGAGCGGGTCAGGATAAACGTCACATTGTATGTAAAAATTAACTAGAAATGAATCATGAATGTAATGAAAAATGTAAAACCATAAAACTTCTGAAAAACAATACCAAATCTTCAGAATCTAGGACTAGGTAAATAGTTCTTAGACTTTATATGCCAAAACCAATAGAGTACTGTAAAGTAAAATAAAGTAAAATGGAAGCTCTAAAAAAAATAAATAAATAAAATTTAAAAAAAGAAGGAAAAAAAGTATGATCCAAAATGGAAAAATTGATAAATAAGATCTCATCAAAATTAGAAAATTTTGCTCTTAAAAAAAAAACTCTATTGAAAGAAAGAATAAAAAAAAGTTACTACAGACTAAGAGAAAATATTTGCAAACCAGATACCCAACAAAAGACTAGTATCTACAATATACAAAGGAATCCCAAACTCAACAGTGACAAAATAAATGATCTAATTAGAAAATGGGCAAAAGACATGAACAGACATTTCACCAAAAAGGATATACAGATAAGCGTTTGAAGGGATATTCAACATCATCAACCATCGCTGCTGCTGTCTGATTCTTTGCAACCCCAGGGATTGTAGCCCACCAGTTTCCTCTGTCCATGGGATTTCCCAGGCAAAAATACTGTTGCGGGATGCCATTTCCTTCTCTAGGGGACCTTCCCCACCCAGAGATTGAACCCATGTCTCCTGCTTGGCAGGCAGATTCTTTACCACTGAGCCACCCGGGAAACCCATTAGCCATTAGGGGTTAATTTAAATCACAAAGAGAGATCACTACACAGAGAAATGAAAATGTATGTTCACACAAAAACCTGTACATGAATGTTCCTAGTAGCTTTCTGCATAATAGCCCCAAACGGGAAACAACTTAGATGTGCTTCAATAGGTAAATAGTCAAATAAATTGTAGTATATCCATACCATGGGATACTACTCAGCAAGCAAACAGAAAAAACTAATGACATACATAGCAATTTGGTTGACTCTACAGAGAATTACACAGACATCATTGTTATCTGGAGCTGGGGCTGGGGAACAGTGGGGGAGTGACTGACTACAAAGGAGTAGCTACTCAAAATGCCCTTGTGCTACTAAGGGCATTTTGAGGGTTGGAGAAGGAAATGGCAACCCACTCCAGTGTTCTTGCCTGGAGAATCCCAGGGGCAGGGAAGCCTGGTGGGCTGCCCTCTATGAGGTCGCACAGAGTTGGACACGACTGAAGCGACTTAGCAGCAGCAGCAGCAGCAGCAATATTCTGCTGGAGAAGGAAATGGCAACCCACTCCAGCGTTCTTGCCTGGAGAATTCCAGGGACGGAGGAGCCTGATGGGCTGCCGTCTATGGGGTCGCACAGAATCAAACACGACTGAAGCGACTTAGCAGCAGCAGCAGCAATATTCTGCACCTTGATCTTGATAGTGGTGGTTACACAACTGCAAGCATTTGTCAAAACTCATAGGACTATACACTCCAAAGGGTAGATTTTATTATATGTAACAATTGTAACTCAATTTTTAAAACCGTGAAAAATGATAGAAACTTTTTAAACCAACTTAGCTCTATTACTGAATTAACCAACATTCTCCATTCTTTCCATAAAATATACCTATTGGTACCCAGAACATTTACAGTTGAGTATTTATAACTAGTCTCTCTCTAATATACAGTGATTGTCTGCTCCTGCCAGTTAAGCACAACACAAACCGAGGATCAGTTGCATATTTTCCCAAACTTACTGACATTATTTGTGCTTGTAATTCTAATTACCTGATTTAGTTAAATATGACATAAAGCCATGAAACGTAAGTGTGAAAGTTTTTGTTTCTATGAAAATAAAGATGAATGCTTTGGAAAGACTTGCTTGCTTGCTAAGTCACTTCAGTCGTGTCCGACTCTGTGTGACCCCATAGACGGCAGCCCACCAGGCTCCCCCATCCCTGGGATTCTCCAGGCAAGAATACTGGAGTGGGTTGCCATTTCCTTCTCCAATGCATGAAAGAGAAAAGTGAAAGTGAAGTCGCTCAGTCTGTCCGACTGTTAGCGACCCCATGGACTGCAGCCCACCAGGCTACTCCGTCCATTGGATTTTCCAGGCAAGAGTACTGGGGTGGGGTGCCATTGCCTTCCCTGTTGGAAAGACTAGCTAATGGCAATTTGCTAAAAAAATAAAGTTCTTAAACTAAAAAATAAACAAGACAGGGCCTTCCCTGGTAGTCCATGGTTAAGAATCCATGGTTCCACGTCTAGCAGCACAGGTTCGATCCCTGGTCAGGGAAGCAGGATCCCTCATTACACACAGGGAAGCCAAAATAAATGGACAAGACAGTTAACGAAAGATTGAAAGGAAATGTAAAAATCTAAACTCAACCCACAGTTACCTTGTTTTTGCAAGTGGCTTAAAGGTTTTGCTCCATTTAAATACAATCCAAACTAGAAATCATACAAGGTACGACTTGAGAGTGGATTATGCAATGAAAATGTCTTGGCTCTTCAATTCAGACTCACTCAAAGAAAAAGTATGGTGGATGAATGTATATTGTTCTAACCTAAACATTTACCTAAAAATGTTAAACTATGTATGAACTATTATTTATGATTTGTCACTTTAGCTGAATTTTTCTACTAGCCAAATTTCCACAGTCCTCAAATAAGAGCGAGGAAGTGACTCAAGCCTAAGATTGAACACTTTTGGTATTAAGTTCAAGAATAAATTATTGTTTAATAATCTTGGCAATTTAGATATCTCTTATTTCATAAATGTATACTTGAAATATTGAATTTATACTTGTGATTTTAATTTTAAATATTGAAAAGAATTTTATTGATAGATTTGGGATTCAAATGTGAGATGTGTAAAAGTTGAATTGATTATGATTATAAACTGTGTTTGAAATTTTCAGAGAATCTGAGATACTAAATCTATAAATTTTGAGTCACTAAGTTTACACAGTTTAAATGCTTAGGAATGTTGGGTTTTAGATTTGTAGGATTGCTTTTGAATCTTTAAAGTGCTTTGGAGAATCAAATGTTACATTATAGTTGTAGTTTGAAATACCTGATAATTTAAGCAATGTAATAATAAATGTTTAGGGGACTTTTCATATTTATAAATTAATTTTAAGTTGCAACAGAATACTACATTTGTCTTAATATTACAATATTTAAAATTAAGCTTAAAAGCCTAAGAAAAACTAAATCTTACAACTGGCTACCTTTAACTAATTTGACGTTAATTAAACAAATGTAGTTCTAAGTGTTTGTTTTTGTTTTTCTATAGATGATGAATTAATGAAAAATTAACTTCTCCCATATCCTAGTTCTCTCTCTCTTGACTTTAACCTTCAAGCAAAGAAAATCAAACACTTAAACACAGAGTTACCACTATATGGTAATTGACCCAGCAATTCCACCAATAAATATATAGTTAAGAGAAATGAAGGCGTATGTGCATACAAAGACTTAGACATGAATCTTATTTGTAATAGCAAAAAGTTGAAATCAACCCAACACTGATCATTAGCAAATGAATGCATAAATGAACTGTAGTATAGCCATACTAAGAATAGTGCTCAGGTTAAAAAAAAAAAAGGATTAAAATATTGACACATGGATCAGTATAACACAGATGAACCTTGAAAACATGCTATGCTGCTGCTGCTGCTGCTAAGTCACTTCAGTCGTGTCCGACTCTGTGTGACCCCATAGACGGCAGCCCACCAGGCTCCCCCATCCCTGGGATTCTCCAGGCAAGAATACTGGAGTGGGTTGCCATTTCCTTCTCCAATGCATGAAAGAGAAAAGTGAAAGTGAAGTCGCTCAGTCTGTCCGACTGTTCGCGACCCCATGGACTGCAGCCCACCAGGCTACTCCGTCCATTGGATTTTCCAGGCAAGAGTACTGGGGTGGGGTGCCATTGCCTTCCCCGGAAAACATGCTATAGATATGCAATAAACAAGATGTAAAAGCCACATGTTAGATGGTTCTATTTACATTAAATCTTCAGAATAGTTATTAATACAGAAAGTAAACCAGTGGTTGCTGGAAGGTAGGATGGGTAAAAACAGAGTGGCTTAATGGGTGTGGCATTCCTCTTTGGGTTGATGAAAATGTTCTAATATTGATTTTGATGATGATTGCACATATCTGTGAATATACAGAAAACACTGAATTTCACATTTTAAATAGGTGAATTGTATGGTATGTGAATTGTGTCTCAATAAAGATGTCACAGAAAGGAAGGAAAAGAGGAGAAGTGGATGGGAAGAAGGAAGAAAACAAAAACAAGAAAGAAAACTAAACACAGACTTCAAACTTTTCAGATTTCCCAAAGTAATCACATTCCCCATGTAAGGAAACATGCCTTCCCATAGCTGCAAAAAAAAGTGGAGAAATTGAATTCTGGTTTCAGCCTAGGAATCAGAACTCCCAACAGTAGTTGTTCACTCTTTCAGTCATCTCCAGCTCTTCACAACCCCATGGACTGCAGCACACCAGGCTCCCCTGCCCTCCACCATCTCCCAGAGCTTGCTCAAACTCGTGTCCATTGAACTGGTGATGCCTAACAGTAGAGACTTTCTAAATAAAGGAGAAATATTCACAGATACTAAGAAACTGTAATGTAAGAATATGACAGATTGTTCACTATAGTCAGCCACATTGGAAAGTGTGTGAATTATGTTAAAGGGGGGCAAGATGGGAGACACAGGGACCAGTTAGATGCCTGGTGCAGGCCCACAAAGAGGGATGGTTATGATCTGAATGTTTGATGACTAAGGCTGCAGTAATAGAAGCAGAGAGGAGCAGATTTGAGAAACAGTTTGAAAGAAAAGTCAGCAGAATTTGGAGATTTGTTTCACAATAGAGATGAGGAAGAAGAAGGAATTAAGAATTTTTTGGTTTAGGTTTCTCTGGTGGCTCAGAAGTAAAGAATCTGCCTGCCAATGCAGGAGACATGAGTTCAGTCCCTGATCCAGGACGATCCCAGATGCTGCAGAGCAACTAAGCCCGTGTGCCATAACTACTGAGTCTGTGTTCTACAGCCCAGGAGCCACGAGTATTGTGCCTGTGTGCCACAGCTTCTGAAGCCCACAAGCCCAAGACCCCGTGCTCAGCAACAAGAGAAGTCACCACAATGCGAAGCCTGTGCACCACGGCCAGAGAGCAGCCCCGGCTCTCCACAACTAGAGAAGAGCCCACGCAGTCACGACGACCCAGAATAGTCAGAAATAGTTAATTTCTTTTCAAGAAAAAAAAAAGTTTTCAAAAAGAAGAAAAAATTTTGGCTTATGTAACTGAATGAATAATGGGATCTTGGCGGAGAAAGGACGAACATGGGAGGAAGAGGAATTTTGAGACTTCGGGGAAGGAGGAGGGAGTACCCTAAATTCTAGGTATATTACTGACTTCTAATTTAATTCCATTGTGGTCAGAGAGGATAATGTGTATGACTTAAATTCTTTTAAATGCATTGAACTTTATTTTATAGCACAAAATGTGGTCTACCTTGGTTAAGTATTCCATATGTATCTAGAAAGGATGTCAATTATTTTATTGGATGGAGTGTCCTACAAATGTCAGTTAGGTGAAGCTGCTTGATGGTGTTGTCCAGGTCCTCTACATCCTTGCTAATTTTCTGTCTACTTATTCTGTCAATTACTAGGAAAAGGGTTTGAAATAAACAAGTATGATTGCAAATTTGTCTACTTCTATGCTTGCTTCATGTATTTCAAAGCTCTGTTATACTAAATAAACATCAGAATTGTTATGTCCTCTTGACGAATTGACCCCTTTATCCTTGTGAACTGATCTTCTTTACTTCTTGTAATATTCTTTGCTTTGAAATCTTTTCTTTTAATTTCCTTTTGTTTGCATAGTAAATCTTTTTCCATCCTTTCAGTGTTAACCTATACGTGTCTGTGGATTTAAAATGCATTCTTTGTAAGCAGCATACTGTGTGCCTTCTCTTTAATCCAGTCTCTACCTTTTAATTAGAGGTGTTCAATCCATTTATACTTAGTATGATTATTGATACAGTTTGGTTAAAGTCTATCATCTTGTTGTCTTCTACCTTTCCAATTGATTCTTTGTTGCTTTCTCCTGTTTTTGTATGTGCTTTTGGGTTAATTAAAATTTTTTATGTTTACATTTTAACTCATTTGTGGCTTTTTTAGCTTTTACTATCTTGTTATTTTAGTAGTTACTTTAGGGTTTATATGAATTTTTAACTTATCAACATTTAAATTCAAGTGAAGTTTTATTTAAGTTTCAATACAGTATAAGAAACTTATAGCAACATACTTTTATTTTCTCTCTTAGAATTTTTTCTGTTTTTGTCGTACATTATAAACTTCAAAATTGGGCTGCCAGATCTAACGAATAAAAATGGAGGACACCAAGTAAAATCTAAAGTTCAGATAAATACCAAATAACTTCATTAAATATGTTTCATGCAATATTTAGGAACATATACTATAAGGTAACAGTTATTTGAAATTCAAAGTTAATTGGACATCTCATATTTTATCTGGCAATCATAGACATAATAGATTGTATTTTTGTTTAAGTAATAAGGCATCTTTTAAAGTGATTTTAATAATAATTTTAAAATTTTATATATTTATACATAAAGTTACTATTTTTCACTCTTTCTTCATTTCCATAGATCCGTAATTTCTTTCAGTGCCATTTTTCCCTATGTATGGAAGATTTCCTTTAGCATTTATTGCAGTACAGGTCTGCTATGATGAATTTTTTTACCTTTTGTACGTCTGAAAAAGTCTTTCTTTTGTCTTCATTTCTGAGAAATGTTTAGATGAGAATAGAATTCTATTGTGTTAATGAGCAATCTGATTTTGATGTGCCTTCATATAGTTTCTTTATTTTTTTATGTGTTTTGGGTGTTGAAATTCTTAGATCTGTGAGTATATAGTTTTCATCAATGTTGAGTACTTTAGGCCATTATTTCTCCAAATGCTTTTTTGGCTCCAACTCTCTTTTTCGGAGATTTCATTTACATATGTTAGTTTCAAATCCTGAAAGATGATGCTGTGAAAGTGCTGCACTCAATATGCCAGCAAATTTGGAAAACTCAGCAGTG
>SJYX01009955.1:442553-461793 GCA_006410675.1 Oreotragus oreotragus | reverse complement strand
ATAAATAATACCAGTGAGGGTAGGAACTGTCTCTTATACACATCTAGATGTGTATAAGAGACAGGATTAAAAGAGGAGAGAGCAAGCTAGCCAGTAATCACTTCCTTATGTGCGCTCTACAGTCTGGACCGATGAGGCTTCTACCTTATGACCATATGGTGTAACTGTTCACCAACGTTTCTGTAATGTTTTATAATTTCCTCTGTAGATTCATCTACTGTTAGATTTATTGTCACAACTTCATATATTTTAGTAAAACACTAGTGTTAATTATATGGTTAAAATTTTATTTCTGACACAATGTTTAGTATAAAGATTTTTGTAGAAGTCTTCTATTTCTAGTATGCTAAAATTTTCTCCCTTATTCTGTTTTTGTCAGAATTTTATTGATTTTTTAAAAAATATCTGGCAGTTTATTAAAAAATGGAGCATACTGAACAACAAACTATCTTACACCTCTCAGGAAGAAAAACCACTAAATTTGAAAAGACATTATCCACTGAATTTGGACACAACACCTCTACACAATTAAGAGGAACGTTTGTATAGTCCAGGTCTTTATTTTTACACCCATCAGGCCATGAATTCACAGGGAATGGGCTCCAACAGTTTGGGTTCCTTTCCCTTGGTCCTCACAAAGTGTGCTTCTCTGTGTGGAGCAGGCTGGCACTCCAGCTGAACCCAAGTCCCTTCTTCTTTGGCTTCCTTCTTTTTCTGATCATTTTCCTTCACACGTTTCAGGAAGCTATCTCAGCTCTTAGAGTGCTTAATATGCTCGATACACACATTAATTCTCTTGGCAAGAATCTTGCCCTTAACTTGTTTGTTTACAATGATGCCAGCAGCATGCTGGGTAACATTGTAGACTTCCCCAGTTTTGCCATGGTAACACTTGTGGGGCATTCCTTTTCGAACAGTACCCATTCCCTTGATGTCTATAATACCACCCTTCCTGTAGATTCGCATGCATGTGGCCAAAGGAACAACTCTGTGTTTTCTGAAAGGCCTGGAGAACACGTAGTGGGTACTCCGCCTCTTTCCCTTTGTGTTGGTCATCTTGGCGAATCAGCCTGAGGGGCTGGGGGAGAGACGCCCTGGCCTTTACCTGGCAAATTTTATTGATATTGAATCAGCCTTGAATTCTATGGATAAATGCAACTTGAGCCTGTTATATTATCTCTTTTATACATTGTTAGATTCTGCCTTTATCAATGTTAGCAATTAAGACCAACGTATAATTTTCCTTCCTTATGTTCTACATTGTTTAGGTATCAGAGTTTTGCTACCCTTATACAATGAGCTGAGCTGAAGAAGTTTCCTTTTTTCTATTCTCTATAAGAGATTAATTAACTTTGTAATTATTTCTTCCCTAAATGATTGCTGGGAACTTACCAGTGAAGCTATATGGGCCTGGAGTGTTTTATATAGGAAGATTTTTGATAATTCATTCAATTTCTTTAGTGACTGCTAATCAATGCAGATTTTCTGTTTCTTAAGTCAGTTTATTGAATTACATTTTTCTAAGAATTTAGCCATTTTGACTAAATTTTCAAACTCTTGACATAGATTAATTCATAATAGTTTATCTTTTTATTTTTTTTAACTNTAATTAACTTTGTAATTATTTCTTCCCTAAATGATTGCTGGGAACTTACCAGTGAAGCTATATGGGCCTGGAGTGTTTTATATAGGAAGATTTTTGATAATTCATTCAATTTCTTTAGTGACTGCTAATCAATGCAGATTTTCTGTTTCTTAAGTCAGTTTATTGAATTACATTTTTCTAAGAATTTAGCCATTTTGACTAAATTTTCAAACTCTTGACATAGATTAATTCATAATAGTTTATCTTTTTATTTTTTTAACTTTTGATTTCCAATCAATTAAAAAATTTTTTTTGTTTTATTTTTTTTTTTACTTTACAATATTGTATTGGTTTATCTTTTTAATATCTGAAGATCAATAGTAATATCCCCCTTTTTATATGTGATATTGATTGGTTGTGCCTTTTCTGTTTTGAGATGTGTTATATGAAAATAGTATAAACTACAGTTATTTGTGTCAGCTAAGTATTATTAATCCTAAAATACCAACACAAAATTATTAGATATATATCATGAATATTGCAGTCATGATAGTTCATCATATTTTTATTTGACAGTATAATATGTTGATCTATAGATAGTCTTTGCATTTTAGCCATGAATCATACAATTGAAAAGGTAGAATAGGGTCACAGAAACCAAGAAAGAAGAGAGTTTGAAGAAGAAAGGGATAGCCAGTAGTGTCTAGGAAAATTCAAGGAGAAGGCAAATGGCAAGTCTTAGATTTGACAGAAATAGGTCTTATTAACAGTGGTCAACCTCTTAGTGTCATTTAAAACTTAGGACCTTAAGTTAATTTCTTAAAACAATTTTGCTTTCAGAATCTACAAGGCATTGGAGGTAAAGTCTCAGAAGTCTTAGCTAAAGAAATGGCAACTGTGTTGTTTTTTTTTTCATTTCTTTAAGCTATTACTTTAAGCTCAAGGGTAAATTCAGTGGCAGGGAATTTAGGGAGCTTTTGTTCTTACCATTCATGCAGTAGATATCATGGTCTAAATCCAGAATTTTAGTGCTTTCATTTTCTACGAATTCTGAATTACCTTTTATATAAAAATCTGATTTTTTTTTACATGATTTTTTCTGGTTTTGCTCACTTGTAATATGTCTTTAAATTGTGGCCCTCTATTGAGGTCTCTTGAAAAGCAGTATAGAAGCTCATGAAAGTATTGATGTTGGTATTATGCATCACATCTGTGGAAATTCTATTTAAATTTAACAATGAAGATTATTTTTATCTTTTTCTTTTGTTACAGGAACTTGTGGCCCTGAAGCCCTGTAAAGCTGCAGAGCTGGTTGCTACTCACTTTTCTGAACAGATCGAAACAGTCATTAAGAAACTTCAGGTAAATTCTGCAGAACATCTAGTGGAGAGACAGTTACTGAGTACCTACCTAAGAAATGTTTATTGTAATGGTTTCTTCCAGTCATTGTTGCCTTTTAATAGCAGTTTCTACATATTGTGTGTGTGTGTGTGTGTGCATGCTTAGAAGCAGTTCTGTGATAATCTGAGTCTAGAAATGAGGGAATTTATCTTTGTGCATAATGAATATTACCATCACAGAAACATTTTTGGAGATATAACCTGTACTTACTGTAAAATCGTAATCCACAGAGGGTCCTCCACCCCTCCCCGCCCCAACTCTTACCTTTTTCTATAGTGACTATGACCATATTCTCTTTGGAGTTCATGTTATTTGTTTAGATTTCTATCATGCTCCTATTGGGCTAATGCCATCTGTTTAGAACTTTTTGGGGGGGAAATCTTAGCTAGAATACAGCTGTTTTAATGCTGAATACTGAGATGCTCAGGTTGAAGTACTGTTCAGTGGACCAGCATTCCATTTGTCACTGCTGTGGTAGTGCTAGTAGTGAGTTTTGCTCACTGCCATTGTGGCCACAAGTGATAGAGACAGAGAGTAGGACAAAGACGGGGCATGTAGCACAACCGAGTCTTAAGTGGTAATCATAGTAGCAGAAGCTAGGTATGCAAGAGGGAAACCAAAGTAGTGAGGGGGGAGGCAGCTGGCGTGAGTGATAAAGGTATGGATTTAATTTAATTCACTCATTCATATTCACACTACATACTACTGTGGCCCCACTCTGTACCACAGTATGGTGAGCTCTGGGGGGACACTAATAAGGATATAGCCTTTTTCTTAATTTTTCCTGTGGAATAGAGAAGCACTTATATAACCACAGTATAGTGTTATAAGCTCTACACCAGACATACATAGAAAGTGCTGTAGGAACAAGAGGAGAGAGTGGCGGACTGTGTGAGCAAGTCAGACAAGTGTTCCCAGATAAGCCCAAACTGGGTCTTGAATAATTGGTGTCAGTTTTCCAGGCAGAGAATTGAAAAGGGCATTCTAGATAAAGGGCTCTGGGTGAGTAAAGACTTGAAGGCATGAAGCAGCATTCGTATTCAGAGAATGATGTGGTGAAGACGATGGTGGAAGAAGCATTAGATTAATCTGTAAAAGGTATATTGGAAGGAAGGAATTAAATGTATAGAGACTGGAAAATAAGAGTTTGGGGGTTGATATTGAATAGTCATATATGTAATGCTAAGAAATTATGCTATATCTTCTGTGTGCTGGAGACTGAGGTTTTTTTTAAGCAAAGGAGTGATACCAGTAGATTCATTTGATAGAATATTAACTCTGTGTGTGGAGAATAGGGTGGCAAAGAGAGCAAATAGAGGTGAGACTAGTTGGAAGGCAAAAGGTCTTGGCAAGAAATGGTTAGGACAGGATGAAAGCAGTGCCAGTGGAGAGGACAAGTGTAAGATACATTTGTGAAATAAAATGTGAGGGGCTTGGAAATTAGTTGAATGTGATGGGTGGAGTTAAAAATGACTCCTGGGTCTACAGGGTTGGTTGTCCAGTATGATGAGGTCCATTAACTCAAGATAAAGAGTCATGTATTAATTCAGTGA
This sequence comes from Oreotragus oreotragus, assembly GCA_006410675.1. Lineage (NCBI taxonomy): Eukaryota > Metazoa > Chordata > Mammalia > Artiodactyla > Bovidae > Oreotragus > Oreotragus oreotragus. The sequence continues at coordinate 457,254 of SJYX01009955.1, read as the reverse complement.
ATATATCTTTTGGCTGTGGGCCAAAAGAAAGAAGCAAAAAGTCACTCAGTCGGGTCCGACTCTGTGACCCCATGGACTATACAGTCCATGGAATTCTTCAGGGCAGAATACTGGAGTCAGTAGCCTTTTCTTCTCCAGGAGATCTTCCCAACCCATGGATCGAACCCAGGTCTCCCGCATTGCAGGTGAATTCTTTTTCAGCTGAGCCACAAGGGAGGCCATAGGCCAAAAGCACAGCGATAAAGTGATAAAGGTATAAAAACATACAGTTGACTCTTGAACAACGCAGGGGTTAGCGGTGCCAATCCCAGTGCAGTCAAAAGTGCCTATATAACTTTTGACTAACTACTGCTAGCCTACTGTTGGCTGTGAATCTTAGCAGTAACAGAAACCTTCAATTAACACATGCTTTGTATATTATATGTATTATATACTGTTTTCTTAGAATAGGTGAGCTAGAGAAACGAAAATGTTATTAAGAAAATCTTAAGAGAAAATACATTTACGGTACTGAACAAAATTTATCAATACTGTTGTATATTTACAAGATGAATCATCCCTCAGCACTCATATCACTATGTCTTATAAAAGCACTGTATATGTTATATATATTATTAAAACATGACATCAAAAATGAAAAAAATGTGAAAAAAATTTATATTTATTTACAAGCATAACAACTCATGCATTGATAATGAAAAAGCAGTATGATTGCTTTATGGTGGCCTAGTGTAATTGACATGTTTGCTTCATGGTGAGCCTCGCCTGTGCACTAGTGAGTGAATTGCTATAAAATCTTTATATCACGCAGTGTTGTTGTTCAGTCAGTCAGTCGTATCCGACTCTTTGTGACCCCATGGACCGCAGCACACCAGGCTTAACTTGTTGTAATTTGCTGTCTCTTCTGTAGTTGATTATATTGGAAAGTTAATGGGCTTTTTTGGTGGTGGTTGCTATTTGAAGCCTCACCTAGGTTAACTGTCTCACAGTTGCCCATTGTCACAGGGAGAACCAGGTGAGGCAGGGTGAACCCATCTGTGCAGCTAGAGCAGGTCAGAGCACTTGCTGGGAACTGTTACAGGATTTGTCTCAGCAGAGGACATTTTTTTTTTTTGGCAAGGATTGAGGGGTAAAACAATGTATTTGTATTTCTTCTGCACTCAGAATTGAATATGTGACAATGATTAGAATTACTGAGAAGAAATGACCTCCAAATGATTCTTCAGCATTTCTTAGATCTGCACAGAGGGCTTACTAGAAGTAAACATATGCATGCATGCTTTTTAAAGGGATGTTGTAAAATTCTTTATCACAGCATAATTGGAAGAGTTTTAATATTTAATTGTATTCTTTATTTTTCTGTTCAGAACCAGGTTTTGCTTTTCAAGTTTTTGAGAAGCCTTCTTGACCCAAGGTATGTTTATAAAATTTAGTTTTTCATGATATATGGATGAAAAACCAGAGGAAATGAATTGAGTTTAAGAAACTGACTCATGATATCCAGATGGTATAGTCAGCTCTTGATTTTTAATATTAGCAGAAGTACTGGTTACAGAGATTATTCAAAATACATGATTGGAAAATTGATTACATCTTGAAGGTATATTTTCCTTCCCATTTGAATGTGAACCTACATGATAAGTTGTCATCTGTGTGAAGAAAATAATGAAGGAATGCCATTAGGACATGTTTCAGGAAGAATTTGATGACCATCTAGCTTCCCCTGCCTCTGGTAGCATCACTCCTTCTGATTCCTTATTCTATACTGTAGATTGACAGCTTTACTTTTCAAAGTAAATAACCTAGTTCCCAGCCCACCTTTAAATGTATTGCTTTTTAAACTTTCATTTGAAATGTTTAGTTTTAAATAACTTTCTGGAGGTGTGGGAAGGAAAGATTAAATGTTTAAGTGCTCCTGTAATACTCATCAAATAAAAACTAAACCAAGGAGATGATGAGATTAGTAATGCGTTTGTAAGCAAAGCAGCTCTGTATGTGAGATCTTAATGTCTTCCTGCTCTGGTGGCTCAGACAGTAAAATCTACCTGCAGTGCAGGAGACCTGGCTTTGATCCCTGGGTCGGGAAGGTCCCCTGGAGAAGTGAATGGCTGCCCACTCCAGTATTCTTGCCTGGAGAATTCCACGGACAGAGAAGCCTGCTAGGCTATAGTCCATGGATTGCAAAGGATTGGACATGACTGAGCAACTAACAGTTTTAAGACAGTCACTCTTAACTAGAATTGTGTGTCAGAATCACCTAAGAAACTTTTAAAAATATAGGTGCCTGAGCCCAACCCCACAGAATTATCATGATGTACATCTGGAGTTAAGCATCACTGACTTGAATGTAATGTTCTAGGGTGACATAGCTTTCACATGCCTTGTAATGTACACTAGCCATTGAAAACAGTCATATACTTACTTTAGAGATTCTGTTCAGTCGCTCAGTCGTGTCTGACTCTTTGCAACCCCATGAACTGCAGCACGCCAGGCCTCCCTGTCCATCACCAACTCCCGGAGTTTACCCAAACTCATGTCCATTGAGTTGGTGATGCCATCCAACCATTTGATCCTCTGTCATCCCCTTCTCATGCCCTCAATCTTTCCCAGCATCAAGGTCTTTTCAAATGAGTCAGCTCTTTGCATCAGGTGGCCAAAGTATATTATTATAAAATTTTGGTTCTTCTAGTATTCTCTGCCTATTTAAATGCCAAAATACCAGGAATTTTTGTAAAAATTTTTGAAATTTCTATCATTGAACCTTAACCAGATTATGCTTCTTTAAATTGAGTCATACAGATGTGCGGATGTTGAAAAAAGCAGTCTGACTACATACCCTCCTGAGCTCCAGTTCAATACCTTTTCAAAGTATCTATGTTTTAATTCCCTGGCTGCAGAAATTACTGAGGCTCGGCATCTTTCTTTAATTTGTATGAGTCATTTGTTCTTCCTTCATATCCAGTTTGGGCCCTAGCCCACTGCTGGAATTAACTGATGGAGATACCTTAGAATTATGATTAGGGGTAGGGAGGGAAGGAAGAGAGCTGGGAGAAGGATGGGGCTGAGGGTGGAGCTGAGAAGAAGGGATAGGGGACTGAGGAGGACTGAGCTAAGTGGAAGAGGAAGGAGGTGCCCAGCCCTTTCTCTGGATCCCATGTACCTTTTTTTCCCCAGAGCAGAATTCCTTCTCTCCCACCAGTATCAGGTCCATTCTCTTAAGACCTGACTCCTCTTCCCCTTGAATAATTTATTTTAACTGAGTCCTTGTTCTCCCACCATCCTACCTGGAGATACTCAAGCTGGAAGGACAGAGAAGTTCAGGTTTGAACGTGGCCTTTTCTCATATGTAGCAAAGTATAAAGGACGATGGTGATGAAATTTTAATTTTTAAAAAAAGTATTTTTAAAAAGTATTAGGTATAGTATCAGTATAGTCATTTGCTCTGCTATTGCTCTGATATTTAATTTAGTTAAGGTAAGGTAAGGCAAGGTGAAGTCGCTCAGTCGTGTCCGACTGTTTGCGACCCTGTGGACTGTAGCCTACCAGGCTCCTCCGTCCATGGGATTCTCCAGGCAAGAATACTGGAATGGGTTGCCATTTCCTTCTCCAGGGGATCTTCCCAACCGAGGGATCGAACCCAGGTCTCCCGCATTGGAGGCAGATGCTTTAACCTCTGAGCAAACTTCACAGTAATAAAAACGACAAATCACAAGAGTATTAGAGGCCTTCCATGAAAAGTCCTGCTCTATTATTACCTATACCTAGATTGTAAATATAAGGTAAGATCCTTTATAACATATGAGCGACTGAACTGAAGATCCTTTAGAAGTTCTGTGACAATTGTTTTGTTCACTAGCAAACCACAAATAATTTTACATTTACTCAGTATATCCCTGGTGGCTCCCTGGTAAAGAATCCGCCTGCCAATGTAGGAGGCACAAGTTCAATTCCCAGGTCGGGAAAATCCCCTGGAAAAGGAAATAGCAACCCACTCCAGTATTGTTGCCTGGGAAATCCCATAGACAGAGAAGCCTGGCAGGCTATCGTCCATGAGTTTACAAAAGAATCAGATGCAACTTAGCGACTAAACAATAGCAGTATATTTTATCTCCCTAAATATCTCCCAACCCAGGGTAATTAACTCTGAGTTAACTTTTCACACGCTCCTTCCTTGTCACATCAATTCAGCTCTGAGGCTCTGTCTCACCTACTTCAGAGAGAAGCAGTGCACACACAGTCTTTTCCCTTTCCTCTCCCCACAAAGCCACATGACCTGGAATGTCCTCACTTTTGATAACAGCCAGGTCGCCAGCTTTACTTTAGCCTAGAGAAATTGAGTTGACAGAGATTCTCCTCTTGACCAAACTTTATTCCGACTCCTCTGAGCCCTCTGCTCCACTAGGTCTGACCTGGGGCTTCCACCTCTGTTTTTGTGAAATATATTTTGAAGAATCCTGCTATTGTTAGTTTAACCAGAATCCTCACCCTCAATATCTGGTCACCCTTGATATCTGTCCAAATTTCTTGTTCCCTACCACCCGCCTAGGAAATATCTGATCATCCTGGCCTGCTTTCAGCAAGTATTCTGTTAGGTCAGTTTGTCAAAGAATTATCCTATCCTCTTAGTAATTTTCTATCCATGGACTGCCCCCTACCCCGTAGCTATAAATCTCCACTTCTTGTATTTGAGTTGAGCCCAGTCTCTCTCCCTTACTGCGACACCCCATTGTATTCCTTATGCCTATCATGATGGTCCAAATAAAGTCTACCTTACTGTTTTAACAAGTGTCATGGATAATTTTTTCTATAACAGAAAAAGACTGAAAACTTCAGCTCCACCTTTAAAGAGAGCATTCTTTCCTACTGATCCACCATATCCAAGATGCCAGAGACCTAGTGTTCTGCTTTGAGAGTCCCAACCCAGAACCCATTACACTTCATCCTCTCTCTTTATGTCTTACCTAGGAGGCAGCATCAATTTTGATTATGCTGTAAATTTATTTTAAATTTGATGTTTGGCATTTCAGTACAATCATTTTTATATAAACAGTATTTTAAATGAGAGTATCTCAACTAACCCATAAAAGTCTGTTTGATTCACAATGTTAATAAATAATACCAGTGAGTGTAGGAAAAACTGATTTCCTTCTACCTGTCTAGGTTCTAGGCAGGTTAAGAAGAGAAAGGCATACAAATCTTCTGAGTGTTTTATGTGATATGGAAAGCACTTAAACCTGAGCATTTTATGCTAGGTTTGATGAAAAGTAGAAAGTCACGGACACATGTACTAGGACTGAAGGATTTGAGCTAAGGGTAATAAACTGGGGGAAACTTAGCAAGACATGTTTGTTTGGATTCCTCTCAGTGTCTCTCTATCTTCAGAGATGAGGAAGCTCCTTCCCTCTAGGAAGAGACAGAATACCTTTCCTAAGTAGTAAGTCAGTGTTAGTCACTCACTCATGTCTGACTCTTTGTGACCCCATAGACTATAGCCCACCAGGCTCCTCTGTCCATGGAATTCTTCAGGCAAGAATACCAGAAAATGGTTACCATTTCCTCCAACCTTTCATAAGGTAGTCTTATGATCTGCTTCACGGGAGAAGGGGAAGGCCAGAGAGTCCATGAATATGCCAACATGCTCTATTTTGGGAAAGTGTGTCCTGAACCCCATCACTGATAATATGTACATTGAATTCTGGATTGAGGGGAAGGAAGGTTAGGAAGGTTGAGTTCAGAGAAAGTAAGGAGGCATTGCTTCCAGAGCCTGCCTTACACCAAGTTCTGAATTATAGTTTGTCTTGGGTGCCCTCTGAATTCTGCCTCCTTCCACTCTGTCCTCTTCTTTCAAGGGGTGCAGGGTGCACACACTTCAAGCTCTCCACTTTATAAGCACATTCAGAAATACAGATCCTAGGTAAAATCCAAGATTAGCTTCTTCCATGCCCCAGTCAAAACACTCAAAACTCTTGCCAGTTGCTTGTCAATTTCTGTATCATGTGACACTTTTACAGTGAGAATGTACAGTTACCATATGAATACAATAAAGTATACACAACTTTGAAAAAAGCCCTTTTTCAATGCCAGTTGACCTCAAGGTAGTATGGACTAGTTTATGTTGATCTCTGAATGATTTCCCATCCCAGTTTAGCCTTTGTAAATGAGTATGCTGTTGACGGATCTGAAGTAAAGGATTAGAGTCTTTGCAGGAATTGGGAAAACTGAAGTGGAAACCAAGGGGAGTGAAGAAAAAGGGGTTTAGGGTCAAAAGAACATCAAGAGGAGGTAGACTGGTTCTGCCTAGCAGTTTTCCCTGGCAGACAACTTCAGACTATTTTTGCATTTGATTCTTCTCTTTCTATTCTTCTTAAGCAGTAAGACTTTTTTTTTTTTTTTAACATCCAGGTTTTTCTTCTCATGAAGCTCCTATTGCAGCATTCTGTAAAGTAGAGAAAATGAAAGGAAGTTATTTTGAGATGGGGACTGCTTATATATCTGTGTCAAATCAATATTTCTTTTTTTTCTCCCAAAAACCTGAGTTAGTAGGATCCTCCCTCATTCCTCTGTGTGTGTGTGTAGTTTATGCATATTTGATTTAACATTTACTTGTATTTATTGAGTACTTAAAGCAAGAATTTATTATTTTATTATTTTGTCAACAGCATTTTTTAGGGAACCAATAATCTAGTTGAATTCTCATGTGTATTTCTATATTTTCTTTATCCAATGTCTTTAAGTTACCTTTGCTCTGTAAATAATGTCCTTTGTAGAATTAATTGACCTACAAAGATATTGGTGGCATTTGTATATAGAAAGATTAGATAGTTTTGAAAGGAGGGAGGTTAATCCTCCAGAAGCAAACTATTTGCCTGAATTGAGGCCAGCAGCCTGGGAGAGAAAGGATTTGCATCCTCTTCAATTTCCTTCTTTTGAGACAGCTGCTACATGAAACTACCCCACCCCTACGCCCCATGTGCATTCCTGCTGGCCAGGAATTCTTACCGCAGTTCTGATACGTTTACATCCAGGTGCAGGTCCTTTGTACAGGGGGGATGCTTGAAGGACAATGCAAAGGGACACTGATAGTTTTTGTGGGGCTATGAGCTTCATAAGGAATGAAGAGAATGTACAAGTGTGTTTATAGTATTTTCCTCGGTACAGTTTTCTCGGTACTGTCGATTTTAGCCTTTGTTAACAATATTCTGGATGCCTCTGAAATATGTGGTATGATTTTCTTGTAGGAAAAAAAAAAAACATAAAACATCACATTGTGTTTCTAAGTCTTTAATCACAATAAAATAAAAATTGAACATCGCTAAGGAAATGAGTGTCTTTGCCAAGGAACAAAAACATAGATTATGGAAATGGTTATACATTGATTTAACTTGTATCTGTCAGTTTCTCTGGATAATTTTGAAGGGATATTTTAAGATACTGACACAGTGTTGAAATAACATATTTCAGAGTTAAAAAGAAAAGAATATTATATATCTTCATGAACTTTAACATATAAAAATGCATTCCCACTTCAGTGAGTGCGTACTTGGCCAGATTCACCATCAGCTACTCTATCTCTGGTTAGTATTTTTGCCAGCAACTCAAATTCAATCTTCTAAATCCTTACACATCATCATCTCCTAATCTCCTTTCAGGTAACTAGATAAATGGATGGATGGGTAGATAGATAAATAGGTTACATTCAATTATATCTTTATTCCTTAATAACTCTTGATAGTGAGATTGCTATCTGCTAAGCAACGTGTGAGAGATTGAAATAGCTCAAAATTATGCTGTTTTTTCAATCTCAATGTGTTCCTCCTTTATTTTCTTTCTTAGCAAATGGCAGTATCCACACATTTATTTCATTTAAAAACTTACTGAGTAACTACAGCATACTAAGCACTGTGACAGGCATGGGAGATAAAATGGTGAATAAGATGGGACCCTGGCTTCAGAGGCAATTGTAGTGTAAGCATCTGAAATAAAATACTAGGTGCNGCGTGCTGCAATTCATGGGGTCGCAAAGAGTTGGACACGACTGAGTGACTGAACTGAACCGAACTGAACTAATTACATATGCTTAGTAATGAAGTAGATATTATCTGAGTAAGCTAAAGACATGGAACCGTTTACCCCTAAATTCTTCAGTGTGTATTTCCTGTGAACAAGGACATTCTCTTACATAACCACAGCACAAGTTTCAAAACCAAGAAACTGAACATTGTACAATGTTCTTGTTTAGTCGCACTCCTCATCACCTTTAATTCCATCAGTTGTGATGTCCCTTAAATCTATTTTTCCCTCCTGGTCTCCTTCCATCTCTGACAGTTCCTTTATCTTCCCTTGACATTCATGACACTGATCCCGGGGAAAACAGCAGGCTGCTCATTTTGTAGAATGTCTCTCCATTTGGGTTTGCATCTCGTTCTTCCCTCATGATTACATTCAGATCACACACTTCGTATGACAGGAATGCCACAGAAGTACTTTTGTGTTCTGATTCTCAGTGCATCGTATCAAGAGGCACATGAGGTCAATTTGTCCCGTTGTTGGTGATGTTAACTCCGGTCACTTGATTTGGGTGGTGTCCACCAGTTTTCCCTTTCATGGTTAATAAGTATCTTATAGGGAAAACTTTGAGGCTATGTAAATATATGTATCTGTTCCTCAACACAGCTTTGCCTGCTTGTTTTGACATCCATTGACGATTTTCTGACTCCACCCTTCCATCTATATTTATTGGTTGGCATCCTACTGAACAGAAGTGTTCCCTTTTCCTCATTTATCTATTCATTCATTTATATTAATGAAGACTCAGGAATTTCTATTTCAATAGGTTATAATCTGTTGTTACTGTTATTTATGTCGATGCTCAGACTGTCCCAGATTAGAGCAGTCTCTGTTTCCTTTTCACATGACGCTATTTGTTTTTGAGTACTTCTTACTTACCGGCCCCTAGCTCTAGAATCAAGGTTTCTCCAAGGATCCCTTGGTTGCTTTCAATGGTGAGTCCGAAGTTTTGCTCTTTTTATTTTTAAAGTCTTTATTGAATTTGTTACAATATTGTTTGTGTTTTATGTTCTGGTTTTTTGGCCTCAAGGCATGTGGGATCTTAGCTTCCCCACTANTGGTCTGCTCTTTGCTTTTAGAATTTGTAACACAATAAGTTTTCACGTGATTGCTACATACTAAAGTTTCAAAAACTTTGCTTGTTTTATTTTTTTTTCTTTTTTTTTCTTTTTGCTTGTTTTATATTTAAAGAAAACTTCCCAGATATCCATATTTTTCTGTTTACAATGAAAAGGACACATATTAAGGTACTTTTTGGCTTTTAAAAAATCCTACCCTTTCTTCTGTTTTATTTATACTATTTTTTTTCATCACCTTTGTTTTTTCTTTTTTGTTTTCTTTTCCTTTATGCCTCCTCTGACTTTAATTGAACATTTTATATATGATTCCATTTTTCTTCTCTTAGTATATTAATTATACTTAAAAAATTTTCTGGTAGTTACCTTTTGATTTTTGAATATACATTTATAACTAATTCCAAGTTCAGCTGTAACACTGTAGTACTTCATGGGTAGATAACATTCATAATTTCTTACTCCTGTGTCTTATAATATTAATGTCATTCATTTCACTTATTTCTAAACTATAATGGCTGAACACATTGTTACTGTTATTCTTTTGACACTGTTATCTGTTACGATAATTAAGAGTAAGAAAATAAAATTTCTGCTTTACCTTCATTTATTCCTTTCCCAGTGCTCTTCCTTTTTTTAATGTGGATCCAGATTTCTTACCTGCATCATTTTTGTTCTTTCTGAAGAACTAACATTATTTAAAAAGCAAGTTTACTGACAATGTATTCCCTTAACTTTTGTCTGAGAAAGTATTAATACTTCTTCACTTTTGAGAGATAATTTTACTGAATATGGAATTCTAGGTTAGTATTTTTCTTTCAACACTGGAAATATTTCACTCCACTCTCTTCTTGCTTGCATGGTTTATATAATTCTTTTCCTAGCTTTTCTGTAGGTGAAGTTGTCTTCATCCCCCCCTCCCACTCCGCTGCCTTCCTTCTGGGTTTCTTTCTTTTGTCTTTGATGTTCTGCAGTTTTGACATAATATGCCTAAGTGTAGATTTTCTGGAGCTTCCCTGGTAGCTCAGTTGCTAAAGAATCCACCTGCAGTGCAGGAGACTCTGGTTCAATTCCTGGGTCAGGAAGATCCTCTGGAGAAGGGATAGACTATCCACTCCAGTATTCTTGGGTTTCCCTTGTGGCTCAGCTGGTAAAGAATCTGCCTGCAATGTGGGAGACCTCGGTTCGATCCCTGGGTTGGGAAGATCCCCTGGAGAAGGGAAAGGCTACCCACTCCTTACCCACAAAAATAGTAGATTTTTGCTATTTTTCCTGCTTGGTTCTGTCTGAGCTTCCTAGCTTCCTATCTTTCATTAATTTGAGGAAATTCTCAGTCATTATTGCTTCAAATATTTCTTCTGAACTTTCCCTCCTTTTTTCACCCTTCTTGTACTGCCACCTTGTATATATTGTGCCAAGTGTATTTGTCCCATAGTTCTTGGACATTATTTGATTTCCCAGCCCCACCCCCAGTCTTTTTGCTCCTTGTGTTGCAGTTCTGAAAGTTTCTGTTGACACATCTTGAAGCTCAGTGATTCTTTCCTCCGCTGTGTGCAGGCTGTTGATGTACCCACCAAAGACACTCTTCATTTCTTTTAGTGTTTTTCTTTTTAGCATTTCTTTTGAGTCTGTCTTAGTGTTACCATTTCTCTGCTCACTTTACCCAAATGTTCTTCTATGTTGTCAGTTTTCCCATTAGATCCCTTAGCATATTAATCATGGTTGTGTTAGATTCCTGTCTGGTAATTCCAGCGTCTCTGCCATATTTGAGTCTGATTCTGATGCTTGCAAAGTTGCTTCAAACCATCTCTTTGTGTGTTTTAATATGTCCTATACTTTTGTTGTTGTTGAAAGCGAGACATAATGTAGAGTGTAAAAGGACTAGAAGTAAGTAGGCCTTTGGTATGAGTTTTTATGTTTATCTGAGAGGAATATCCCCTGGAGTAGGAAGGGGCACCCCACTCCAGGATTCTTGCCTGGAAAATGCCATGCACAGAGGAGTCTGGTGGGCTGCAGTCCATGGGGTCGCAGGGAGTCGGACACAGCTGAGCACACACATGCACACAGCATGCAGGATTTCTGCTAAAGTGAGGTTTGAGATGTGTGGTTCTTTCTTTGTGTGTTCCTGTTATTTAGAAGCACTGCTGATGTGGCAGTGAGGTATGACAATGGTGGAAGGAAGCAGTCTGTTGTCTTGTGATGAGCTTTTAGTCTTTTCATGAGGCAGTGCCTCTGTGACCTTCCCAAGTACCTCTTGGTCCCCAACCCCGCTTTTAAGTGAGACAGGAAGGCTAGAGGGTGCTGGAGTTGGGCATTTCCCTTTCCCCACATGAAAGGCTAGAGCAGGCTGGAATTGGGCGTTTCTCAGCTTAGTTACTTTGGCTACCTAATGCGAAGAGCCAGCTCATTGTAAAAGACCCTGATGCTGGGAAGAATTGAAGGCAAAAGGAAAAGAGGGCGGCAGAGAATTAGATGGTTAGGTAGTATCACTGACTCAATAGATATGAATTTGAGCAAACTCTAGAAGATAGTGAAGGACAAGGAAGCATGGTATGCTGCAGTCCATAGGGTTGCGGAGAGTTGGACACAACTGAGTGACTGAACAACAGCAGCTTAGTTATGCTCTAGGAAAAGCCCAGTTGGTTTGGAGCTAATGTAATAGTAGGGCAGGTATATTAGATCTGCCAGGGCTTTCTTAATAAAGCACCACAAACTGTATGGCTTAAACGACAATTTATCATCGCAGTTCTGGAGACTTGAAGCCCGTGATTAGTGTTGGCAGGTTGGGTGGCTTCTGAGGGCTGTGAGGAAGAATCTGTTCACTGCCTCGTCTATAGCTTCTGCTGATTTGCTGGCAGCCTTTGGCATTCATTAACCAGTAGAAGCATCACCCAGTCTTCAGCTTTCACCTGGCATTCTCCCTGGGTATATGTTTGTGTCTAGATTTCCTCTTCTTTGAAGGATACTAATTGAATTGGACTAGAGCCCCACCCTACTCCAGTATAACCTCATCCTAACTTGACTAATTACATTTGCAAAGATCATATTTTCAAGTAAGATCTTATTTTCCTCACAAGTCACCTTGTGAGGAACTGGGAATTAGGACTTCAACACATGAATTTGGGGGTATCTATTTCAGTCCTCACAGCAGGCCTTATTAAGAAGGACAAAGTGCTCCAATTGTATTTCAAAGTGGCCACATTTCCCCTCCCTCTGCTGAAGCATGATGGGATTTTTCTCCAGTCCTCACAGTGAATCTGGCGATCTCGCTGGAGGTAAAACTAACAAAAGTATGAGAACTCCCTGACAAGACATAGCCCCTCTGGAATTTTTAACTCTGAAGTTGGTCCTCACTGAACCTCCAGTGTGTTAATTACAGTTTAGGTTTTCCTGCTCCAGTCCTGCCCAGCAGCAGTGGCCTCTGCTTCTGGGCTTCTGTTCCAGCTAGCTATGATACTTTGTATCCACCTCTCTCAAAGTTGAAGGGTGGCAGTTTGCTCTGTGACCCCCCTTTCTCAGATGGATCCAAAAAGAGCTGTTGATTTTCAGTTTGTTCAACTTTTTTTTCCTGTGAGGATGGAATTGATAACTTTTAAGGCAGTGGCACCCCACTCCAGTACTCTTGACTGAAAAATCCCATGGATGGAGGAGCCTGGAAGGCTACAGTCCATGGGGTTGCTGAGGGTCAGACATGACTGAGCGACTTCACTTTCACTTTTCTCTTTCATGCATTCTAGAAGGAAATGGCAACCAACTCCAGTGTTCTTGCCTAGAGAATCCCAGGGACGGGGGAACCTGGTGGGCTGCCTTCTATGGGGTCACACAGAGTCGGACACAACTGAAGTGACTTAGCAGCAAGCTCACTTCATGGGAAATAGATGGGGAAACCATGGAAACAGTGTCAGACTTTATTTTGGGGGGGCTCCAAAATCACTGCAGATGGTGATTGTAGCCATGAAATTAAAAGACGCTTACTCCTTGGAAGGAAAGTTATGACCAACCTAGATATCATATTGAAAAGCAGAGACATTACTTTGCCAACAGAGGTCCGTCTAGTCAAGGCTATGGTTTTTCCAGTAGTCACGTATGGATGTGAGAGTTGGACTGTGAAGAAAGCTGAGCGCTGAAGATTTGATGCTTTTGAACTATGGTGTTGGAGAAGACTCTTGAGAGTCCCTTGGACTGCAAGGAGTTCCAACCAGTCCATTCTAAAGGAGATCAGTCCTGGGTGTTCTTTGGAAGGACTGATGTTGAAGCTGCAACTCCAATACTTTGGCCACCTCATGCGAAGAGTTGACTCATTGGAAAAGACTGATGCTGGGAGGGATTGGGGGCAGGAGGAGAAGGGGACGACAGAGGATGAGATGGCTGGATGGCATCACTGACTTGATGGACATGAGTTTGGGTGAACTCCGGGAGTTGGTGATAGACAGGGAGGCCTGGCATGCTGCAGTTCATGGGGTCGCAGAGTCGGACATGACTGAACGTCTGAACTGAACTGAACTGAAGCTCTTTGCATGCTAGACTAGAGACCAGAAATCTTTGTCCTTTTTATGGTCAGAATTATGTATGGATATCATAATAGATTTATAGTAGTCTGACCCACTGTCTGTTTAAAGACTTGTCTCTGTGGTGGTATCATAGAACTGCCTTTTTTCTATCTCTTCTAATTCCATCTATCCTTTGGGAGAGAAAATGGTTCAAGTTTCCCACGCAAAACTGAAAGTGTATCAAATTATACTATACTGAGATGCCAGGACCTGCAGCTTTTCACTCTTTAATCTACTTGGGCTTCATTAAGGCAGTCTTTTCTAGTAGGGTCAGTAGCAGATATTAGTGATATGGAGAGCTTTGCATTAGAAAAATACACTTGCTGTTACTTGCGTGTTTATTATTATTATAGTGGTAGAAAAAATTGTTTTAGCTAACCTGTTAAGTTTTTATTTGAAATCTGTACAGCATTAAATTGATTCAGTTATTGTTTATACTTGATCAGGTTATACAGCTAAGTTTTTTTTTTTTTTCTATCCATAATATCGTTAGGCTTATAAAATCTATTCTTCCTGCTTATGCAGGAGATCACTCAAAACAATACATGTTTTTCCTATGAATATCAGATAAATAACAAAAATTCTATTGAGATTTGGAAGCGGACATTTTGACACTTGATTGTTAGAGTAAGGAAATGGAAGGCAATCCTATCTGCTAAAGATCTGTCTTCAATCTGCTATTACATTGATTTATTTGATGTGGCAGCATCTTTGCTGTTAGCCTGTCTCCTTTGGACTGTGCTTCATAAAAGTGTATATACGATTGCAGCTGTTCCTCTCTGAGGAATACCAGCAGCTCTGCACAGCATGCAGGGTCAGCATGGAGAGTGGAGAGACCGAGTACTGGCTTCCTTCTTGCCGGAGGACAGGTTTCCATCTAGGCAGTCACCTGTCCAGTTTGTGGAACGTTATTGTTGATTATGTTACAGTTTCGTGCAAATTGTAGGCATTGTCTTTGCTATCTATAATTAACACATTTAAAGCATTTTTTCAGGCAAATTGGCAAACTCA
>SJYX01009955.1:414608-429626 GCA_006410675.1 Oreotragus oreotragus | reverse complement strand
TCTTAATTTCTTTCTCTGACAGTTCATTGAGTATATAGGAACAGTGGGTTTCTGTATATTAATTTTGAGTCCCGTTTATTGAATTCATTTAGTCTGACAGTGTTTTGATGGCATCTTTAAAACTTTTTTTGTATAGTATCATGTCATTAGCAAATGGTGATAGTTTTACTTCTTTCTTTTATTTATTCCTTTTATTTTTCTTGTCTCATTGCTTTGTCTAGTATGTTCAGTCCTGCGTTGAATAAAAATATCAAGAGTGAGTATCCTTGTCTCATTCTTGATTTTAGGGGAAATGATTTTAGGTTTCTTCTATTAACTATGATGTTAGCTGTGGACTTGTCAGTGAAGTGGGCTTTTATTACATTGAGTTGTGTTCTCTTTATACCCATTTTTTTTTTATAATAAGTGAGTATTAAATTAAGTCACAGTCTTTTTCTGCATCTGTGAAGATGACCACATGATGACATGGTTTTTATTTTTAAATTGGTTAATATGGTGTATCCCCCATCTCCACCAGATGTGTATAAGAGACAGATTTGGAACCAGTCTGTTGTTCCATGTCCAGTTCTAACTGTTGCTTCCTGACCTTCATACAGGTTTCTCAAGAGGCAGGTCAGGTGGTCTGGTATTCCCATCTCTTTCAGAATTTTTCAATTTATTGTGATCCACACAGTCAAAGGCTTTGGCATAGTCAATAAAGCAGAAACAGATGTTTTTCTGGAACTCTCTTGCTTTTTTGATGATCCAGCATGATTAAATTGTTCTAAATTATGAAATATTTCAAAATATGCAGAAGTGTACAAAATATCAAATACATATGTGCCCATGAACCTGACTCTTTAGATATTAATATTTTGCCATGCTGACTTCAGATCTTTGTTGTTTATTTTAGAAATAGAAAATGATCCTTTATCTGTCATGTTTCCCCTGAGGTCACCACCAACCCGAAGATGGGAAGTTTCTTCTTCCATCCTTCTTAAAAAATTTTTCCTATATATGAATTGAATTTACCTATAAAATACAAGTTACAGTTTTATATGCTTTTAAATTTTGTATTAATGGTATCATACATAATAATCCTATTGCAAATTGCTTCTTGTTACTTTTTTGTCTTATCAGTTTTTATGCATGTAGCTGTAGTTCTTTCATTTTCTTTTTGTGATGCAAAAGTAGTTTATTATGACACCATTTATGTAAAATTAGGTAATATTTACAATGGAAATGATCAGCTACATCCATGGGAATCTAGCATGTCACGCAAAGGGATAAATATTTTAACAAATAACGCTTTAGTTGTCGTGAACAGTTGATCAGAAATTTTGTTATTAAAAAGCCTCAATCTAAACAGTAAAAGTTTTGCATTGTTAGAGTAGTTCTTTCATTTTAATGTCTATTGAATGACTGTGCCACAGTTTATATATTTTCGTATCATAGTGTTGCCAGTTTTTTGCCATTATAAACAATGCTACTATGGACATCTTTGTCCATATATTCTATGTACCCATCTGAGATTTCTCTAAGTAGTATGCCTGAAAGTGGAATTCTTTCGACAATAGAGTAGCTTAATTCTACTCAATTCTATTGCCAAGTTGATTTCTTATTTCCATTCTCATCATTAGTGTTTGCAGTGTGCTATTTTTTTATGTCCTTGCTGATTTCTAGTATTTTAGACTTCTTAATTTTTGCCAGTATGATTATTATCATAGCTTACACATGACATTGCATATCTTTCCATATGTTTAGTGACACTTTGGATTTTCTTTTCTCTATGTATTCATATCATTTGTCCAGTTTCCTATTAAGATTTTGCCCTTTCTTTACTGATTTCTAGAAGTTCTTTCTAATTTCTGAATCTCTAGTTCTTTACTGATTCTGTGTGTTGGAGATGCCCTCTTCCAGTCTGTTATTGCATGTCTTTTAACGTGTTTTTAGTGACTTGTAGTTTAAGTTATCAGTCTTTTCCTTTAGTATCAAAATTTTGTGTGTGTGACCTTTATTTCCTACTTTAATGGCATTAAGGATATCCTCTTATATGAGTTTTGTAGTTTGAGACTTTTTTCATTTAGGCGTTTAATGCATCTGGAATTTATTTTGTAAACTGATCAAAAGAGGAATTTGTATATTTTTTTGTTTTCCGTGTACGTGGTTAATGGTCCATGTGGCTTCTTTGGCTGTGTCAGGTCTTCATTGCCGCACAGGCTTCTCTCTCGTGACGGTGAGCGGAGTCTGCTCTCTAGTGGGGCATGGGCCTCTGATTGCGGAGGCTTCTCCTGTCGAGGAGCATGGACTCTAGAGCACACAGGCTTCAGTAGTTGCGGTACATGGGCTCAGCAGTGTTGGCTCCTGGGCCCTAGAGCACAGGCTCAATAGTTGTGGCACAGCAGCTTAGGTCTTCAATCCATTTTGAGTTTATTTTTGTGTACAGTGTTAGAGAATGTTCTAATTTTGTTCTTTTACATGTAGCTGTCCAGTTTTCCCAGCACTGCTTATTAAAGAGACTGTCTATTCTGCATTGCGTATTCTTGCCTCCTTTGTCATAGATTGGGTGACCATATGTGTGTGTGTTTATCTCTGGGCTTTCTGTCCTGTTCTTTTGATTTGTATTTCTGTTTTTGTGCCAGGGCCATGTTGTCTTAATAACTGTAGCTTTGTAATATAGCATTGAGTTAGGGAACCTGATTGTTCCAGCCTCTTATTTCTTAAGATTGGTTTGGCTATTTGAGGTCTTTTGTGTTTCCATATAAATTGTAAAATTTTTGCTTCTAATTCTGTGGAAAATGTCATTGGTAATTTGATAGGGATTGCATTGCATCTACAAGTAGTATAGTCATTTTCACAATATTGCTTCTTCTAATCCAAGAACATGGTATACCACTCCATCTGTTTGTGTCATCTTTGATTTCTTTCATCAGTATCTTATAGTTTTCTGAGTATAGGTCTTCTGCCTCTTTAGGTAGGTTTATTCTTAGATATTTTATTCTTTTTGTTGCAAAGGTAAATGGGATTGTTTCCTTAATTTCTCTGTGTGATCTTTCATTGTTAATGTATAAGAATACAAGAGATTTCTGTACATTTATTTTGTACCCTGCAGCTTTATCAGATTCATTGATTAGCTCTAATAGTTTTCTGATCCTAAAAGACTAAAGGCAGCTAAAGACATCTTTAGGATTTTCTATGCATAGTATCATACCATCTGCAAGCAGTGACAGTTTTACTTCTTCTTTTTCAATTTGAGTTTCTTTTTATTTCCTTTTCTTCTCTGATTGCCGTGGCTAAGACTTCAAAGACTGTGTTGAATAATAGTGACCAGAGTAGGCATCCCTGTCTTGTTCCTGATCTTAGAGGAAATGCTTTCAGTTTTTCACCATTGAGAATATTGTTTGCCGTGGGCTTGTCATGAAAAGAAAAAACTGTTGGTTGCTCAGTTGTGTCTGACTCTTTGCAACCCCATGGACTATAGCCCATCCAGTCTCCTTTGTCCATGGAATTCTTCAGGTAAGAATACTGGAATGGGTAGCTATTCCCTTCTCCAGGGAATCTTCCTGACCAAGGGATCAAACCACAGTCTCCTACATTGCAGGCAGATTCTTTACCATCTGGGCCGCCAGGGAAGCCCATGGACTTGTCATATATGGCCTTTATCTTGTTGAGATAAGTTCCCTCTATGCCCATTTTATGGAGAGATTTTTTTTTTAAGTCATAAATGGGTTTTTAATTTTGTCAAAAACTTTTCTGCATCTGTTGAAATGAACTTATGGTTTTTATTCCTCAGTTTGTTAATGTAGTGTTTCATGTGCATTGATTTATGGATACTAAAGAATCCTTGCATCTCTGGAATAAATCCCACTTAATCATGGTATGATCCTTTTAATGCATTGTTGGTTTCAGTTTGCTAGTATTTTCTTGAGTGTTTTTATGGCTGTATTCTTTAGTGATATTGGCTTGTAAATTTTTTTTGGTAGTGCCTTTGTCTGGTTTTGATACCAGAGTGATAGTGGCCTGATAATATGAACTTGGGAGTGTTCCTTCCTCCGCAATATTTTGGAAGAGTTTCAGAAGGATAGATGTTAACTCTTCTCTAAAAGAGCAAGAGAGTTCCAGAAAAAAATCTACTTCTGATTTATGCCAAAGACTTTGACTGTGTGGATCACAACAAACTGTATGGAAGATTCTTCAAGAGATGGGAATACCAGACCACCTGACCTGCCTCTTGAGAAACCTATATGCAGGTCAAGAAGCAACAGTTAGAACTGGACATGGAACAACAGACTGGTTCCAATAGGAAAAGGAGTACGTCAGGGCTGTATATTGTCATCCTGATTATTTAACTTCTATGCAGAGTACATCATGCGAAATACTGGACTGGATAAAGCACAAGCTGGAATCAAGATTGCCGGGAGAAATATCAATAACCTTAGATGGGCAGATGACACCACCTTTATGGCAGAAAGTGAAGAAGAACTGAAAAGCCTCTTGATGAAAGTGAAAGAGGAGAGTGAAAAAGTTGGCTTAAAGCTCAGCATTCAGAAAACAAAGATCATGGCATCTGGTCCCATCACTTCATGGCAAATAGAAGGGAAACAATGGAAACAGTGAGAGAGTATTTTCTTGGGCTCCAAAATCACTGCAGATGGTAACTGCAGTCATGAAATTAAAATTTTCTTTCTCCTTGGAAGAATAACAATGACCAACCTAGACAGCATATTAAAACAGAGACATTACTTTGCCAACAAAGCACTATCTAGTCAAAGCTATGGTTTTTCCAGTAGTCATGTATGGATGTGAGAGTTGGACTATAAAGAAAGCTGAGCGCTGAAGAATTGATGCTTTTGAACTGTGTTGTTGGAGAAGACTTTGAGTTTCTTTGGACTGCAAGGAGATCCAACCAGTCCATCCTAAAGGAAATAGTCCTGCGTATTCATTGGAAGGACTGACATTAAAGCTGAAATTCCAATCCTTTGGCCACCTGATACGAAGAACTGACTCATTAGAAAAGACCCTGATGCAGGGAAAGATTGAAGGCAGGAGGAGAAGGGGATGACAGAGGAGGAGATGGTTGGATGGCAAACTCCAGGAGATAGTGAAGGCCAGGGTAGCCTNGCTGAAATTCCAATCCTTTGGCCACCTGATACGAAGAACTGACTCATTGGAAAAGACCCTGATGCTGGGAAAGATTGAAGGCGGGAGGAGAAGGGGACGACAGAGGATGAGATGGTTGGATGGCGTCACTGACTTGATGGACATGAATTTGAGTAAGGTCCGGAAGCTAGTGATGGACAGGGAAGGAAGCCTGGTGTGTTGCAGTCCGTGGGGTCGCAGAGAGTCAGACATGACTAAGCGACTGAACTGAACTGCTTGATAGAATTCACCTGTGGAGCAGTTGGTACCTGGACTTCAGCTTGTTGGAAGTTCTTAAATAGTAATTTCGGTTTTAGTACTTGTGGTTGATCTGTTCATATTATCTATTTCTTTCTCCTTCAGTCTTAAAAGGTTGTATCTTTCTAAGAATTTGTCCATTTCTTCTAGGTTGTCCGTTTTATTTGTATATAGTTGTTTGTAGTAGTGTCTTGTGGTTCTTTATATTGTCGGTTTTAACTTGTTTTTTGTTCTGCCATTAACTCCTTCTTATTTATTTTAAATTCTTCTTGTTGAATTCTTCAGCTTTGATAATCCTCTTTTCTGTTTTCTTTTTGTTTCAGTTATCACTGTGTTCATATTATTTTCCCTCTTTCAGATAGCATTTTATTAGTAATGCTTTGAACTCTTTTCAGGTAAATTATTTATCACTTTTTGTTTCCCATCCCCTTAATGAATTTTTCTCTTTCATCTGAAACACATTCCTCTCTTTTATATCTTGTTTGATGTTCTGTGTTTTTCTCTGTGAAATTATGTGAAACAGTTCCCAGTCTTGAAGGCATGTCCATATGTGGGAGCATCCCTATGAAGTCTGCCTGTCCCCAGTGGCATCGGTGGAAGAGCTAAATTTAAAGTGAGCGTAGGCTGCGTCCTTCCCTGTCCTGTGCTACCAGGCTCTGTACTGCTGGCATGCAGGGCTAGAGTCACTGTCCTGTCAGGGGTGATG
This sequence comes from Oreotragus oreotragus, assembly GCA_006410675.1. Taxonomy (NCBI): domain Eukaryota; kingdom Metazoa; phylum Chordata; class Mammalia; order Artiodactyla; family Bovidae; genus Oreotragus; species Oreotragus oreotragus. The sequence goes on along the minus strand of SJYX01009955.1, from coordinate 423,544 downwards.
CCAAGGCCTGAGGGTCTGGAGCAGGGTTTCTTCCCAATATGATGATGCTTTCGCCATGGTTCAGGGTATGGCTGGGACCTGAGGGCTTGGGACTGCACTTCTAAGATTGTTCCACTTTTTTTTTTTTAATTAGCAATTGTTAGTTACTTATGGCTGTGCTCAGTCTTCATTGCTATGCGTGAGCTTTCTCGAGTTGCTGTGAGCAGGAGCTACTCTTGTGAACGGGGGCTGTTCTTCCTTGTGGTACATGAGCTTCTCATTGCAGTGGCTTCTCTTTTTGCAGAGGGCGAGCTCTAGGCCCCTAGGTTTCAGTAGGTGTAGCACACAGGATCGGAAGTTGCTGCTCGTGGGCTGAAGATCACAGGATTAATAGCTGTGGCACACTGGCTTAGTTGATTTGCAGCATGTGGGATCTTTCCAGATCAGGGATTGAATCTGAGTCCCCTGCATTGGCTGATGGATTCTTAACACTGGACTACTAGGGAAATCCAATTTGTTCCCTTTTTCCCCTGGTGTGCACACATTGGGTAGAGGCAGGGTCCGGGCCAGAGTGGCTGAAGCCACAATAATAAGCTGGATCCATTTTTACCTTTGTGCAGTTGCATCAGCAATGGCAGCCTCCCCCCTAGTTAGAGGCAGGCTGAGGGCCTGAGCTGGTTCCAGTCCTTCCTGATGCTTGCACTTAATTGTGTGCAGGCAGTGACAGACACTGCCAAGGTGGGAGGAAGGGGCGAAGTCCAGGCAGCTGCTGCTGCCTTGCAGGCACGGGCATGCACACGAATCCCTGCAGTGGCTCTCCGCTCTGGCTAGATGCAGGGCCGTGGCACGAGGTGGCTCCACTCCCTCCATGGCCAGTTGGGCTCACTGGAAATGAAATTTCTAAAAGGAGATTTTTTGAAATGACTTTTTAAAGATTGATTAATGTTGGTATATGCTGTTAATTTTTGTGCATTGTTTTCCAATCTTGTATTTTTTTTAATTCCCTTATCAGATGTCTGGGAACTCTGAGATATTACTGAATAGAAGCAGTGATGATATGCATTCTCTCCTTATTTCTGATTTAAAAAGTTGGAGAAGGAAATGGCAACCCACTCCAGTATTCTTGCCTCCTCCTCCTTGGACAGAGGAGCCTGGCGGGCTGCAGTCCATGGGGTTACATGACTGAGCATGTGTGCATGAGGATGGAGGGAGATGAGTTGGTAGCAATAAACTGGTAAAACTAAAAAAGATAAATAATAAAAGGGACCTGTCTCACGTTTTATATTAAATATGGTATTTATTTTAGGATTCTAATAGATGATTTTTGTTAAACTAAGAAAGTTCAGTTACCAGTTTGGGTTACAGTGTTTTGTATTGTTTTTGTTTTTGTCAGAAACGAGTGCTGAATTGTATTACTTTTTCTCCATTTATTAAGATGATTACATCTTCCCTCTTTGATCTGTTCACCTGTTAATATGTTATTTGTGCCTTTCTTTTTTCTTACTCCTGAGAAAGTTTATTAGTCTTTTCAAAGACTAACATAGGATTTTTTAAATCTCAGTGTTGTTTCTTTTTATGACATTCTTTTCTGTATTTATTTTCTTTTTTCTTAGCTTAACTGATATTTCTTTTTTAACGTATTAGAAGCTCTTGGTTTATTAATTTTTATTAAAATCCCACAAGCTAATTTATAGTGTTTTCATTGTCATTTTGTTCTAAATATTTTCTGGTATATATTATTCCTATTTATGTATACATGTTACTTTTTGTTCAGTGGACATACATAATTCAGGTGCATAACAAGTTTTTAAATAAGTGAAAAGAGAATGAATGACTTTAGTCCCAAATAGGCCACTCTAAGACTAGAAAGACAAATATTGCGTGTTATGCTGTAGAGTATCAGTAATATACTGTTTAGCATATGAATTCGTTATTTATTATTATGGTACTTTTTCATCCTTACTAGGATATTTTGACTCCACAAACAAGATTTTTCAACAAAAGCTTTATCTTTTTTTCTTTGCTAGATTACCCAGAAGTATCAACTTTGTGAAGTCACTGCTTATCTATTAGAAAAGAAAGGAGATATTCATGGTGCCTTCTTAATAATGCTAAAGGTAACATTTTACTCTCTTTGCTTTGTCATATTTCTCTCTAGCCCTCTATCCATTTATCAATTTATTTTTTTTCTTGTGATAAAATTGACATATAACATTGTGTAAGTTTTCATCAGTTTCTTATGTTTCAGAATAAGTTGCAGACAGCAGTACATTTTATCCCTAGATATCTTTATCATGCATGTCTTTAACTTGAGTCAATCTTTCTTTGTATTTTTTTAAGGTAAAATTTACATCCAACAAAATCCTCCAGTTTTAAATGTATCATTTAATGGATCATAACCAATGCATGCACTTGGTTAACTCCAGTGCCTGACAAGAGAACATTACCTTCAGCCCAGAAAGTTCCTTCACAGTCAGTTCCCAATTCTGTCCCCTCAGAGAGAACAATTTGAATTTTTTTCTCTGTGGATTAGTTTTGCCTTTTTGTTCATTCATACTAATGGAATCATCCCATAGATACTCTTGTATAATTCTTCTTCTATTTGGCATAATGTTTTCAAGATTTATCTCTGTTATTACATATATCAGTTCCTTTTAATGTTGAGTAGTATTTAATTGTATGATTACATCACAGTTTATCCACTCTCCTGTTGACTGACACCTGAGCTATCTCTAGTCTTTTGCTATTATGAGTAAAGTTGCTATGACTGCTCCTGTACAAAAATGTTTTCCTTTCCCTGGGGTCAGTACCAGGGAATGGAATTGGTGCCTCACAAGATAGGTAGAGGTTTAGTTTTATAAGAAATTAGCAGACCTCTTTCCACAATGGCTGTAGCATTTTATGTTCCACCAGTAATGTATGAGAGTTTTGATTGCTCTACATTCCAACAGCAGTTGGTGTTATATCAGTTTTGTAAAAAATTTCTTTTAATCTTTATAAAATTTACCATTTCAGTGGCATTAAGTATATTCACATTGCTGTGTAACCTCACCACCATCCATCTCTTTTTCAACTTCCCAAACTCATTAGACCAGGTATTCTTCCCTGCCTGCTAGCTCCTGGCAACCACCATTCTACATTAGACTCTGGGAGTTTGATCACTAGGTACCTCACATAAAAGGAATCGAGGAATTTGTCCTTTTGTGTCTAGCTTATTACAGTTAGCGTAATGTCTTCAAGATTTATTCGTAGTGTAGCACATGTCAGAGTTTCATTCATTGTTTAAGGCTGAATAATATTCCATTATATATACACTGCGTTTTGTTTTTCCAGTCATTCAACAGTGGACACTTGGGTTGCTTCCACATTTTGATTATCGTGAATAATGCTGCTATAATCATGGGTGTACTAATATCTTCTTGAGTCCTTGCTTTCAGTGGGATTGCTGAATATATACCAGAAGTGGGATTGCTGAATCAAATGGCAATTCTATTTTTAATTTTTAAAGAACTGCCGTACCGTGTTTCTTTCTTTTTTTTTTAAACTTTATTTTTTTTTACTTTATTTTACTTTACAGTACTGTATTGGTTTTGGCATACATTGAGATGAATCCGTCATGGGTGTACATGAACTCCCAAACATGAANTGTTTTCTTGTCATCTCCTCAGGGACTGAGCTCCTCAGAGTCCAAATACTTTACAATTAATACTTAGGGAAGATGAAAGGGGCCAGAGGACAGACTGGATAGTAAGCACCATCATAGAAGTGCGTCCTTTGTGCTACAGGAGGAACTGTCTAGAAAAGAAACTAGGTCCAGCACAGGGAAGGCATCCTGAGGACCGAGTCTTTAGAGTTGCATGGGAATCAACCATGTAAAAAGTGTGTGTGTGTGTGTGTGTGTTGGAAGGAAAAGAGGAGTAAAGGCTGAGGGAAAGTATTTGCAAAGGAGGAAAGCTTGAGACAAGTTCAAGTAAATAGCTAGCTGTGGCTGGAATAGAGCGGGTAAGTAGGGACGGTGAGAAATGCAGCTGAAGGTCGGCCAAGGGTAACCTCAGAAAGAAGCTGGACACTGTGTGGTTTGAGTTCTATTTCAAGACAATGGAGGAGCTTACTAGGACCCAGGGACAAGGGAAGAGGCAGACTGCCACTTTAGAGACAGATGCAAGACCAGATGACAGTGTGAATATGCAGACAGGGAAATCAGTTACCAGTTTTGGCAATAATCCAGGTAAGACATAATAACACTTTGAATCAAAAGCAGTGGTTGGCTCGGGGTGCAGCAAAAGAGGGAAGAGGGTGGAAGAGGAGTATATTTTCAAACTCTGAAATCTTTCTCCATTCCCTAATGGATGCTTACTGTTTTCTTTCCTGCTACTTTCATAGAGATCTCAGCGCCAGCCCTGACCCCATGCATAAGGCAGTGACTGCCAACATACTGCTTGAAAGATACTAAAAGCCCAGCATACCAACGTGCTGCCCTCTCCAGGTCTGCAGCCCCTTCACTGGCGTCTCTTTTTTGGGCTGTGCTCAGTCACTTAAGTCATGTCCAACTCTGTGGGCCCCTACGGACTGTAGCCCGCCAGGCTCCTGTGTCCTTGGGATTCTCCAGGCAAGAATACTGGGGTGGGTTGCCCTGCACTCCTCCAGGGGATCTTCCACACCCAAAGATCTTTAACTCCCACCCTGCACTAAGGACTAGCCAAAGACTAAATCTAGAGGCACTGATGACCGAGAGGATGGGATGCTGAATTTTCCTCCTTGAGTGTGATACCCAGGACAGCTCTCTAAGCTGGAGGGTGGAGGTTCTCACCATCGCTCTGAACAGGAAGGTCGATTTTACCCTAATGTTCACACAAGCGCCCGCAGGGTAGCCAGCCACCAGTAAATGAGACGCGCAAACATTGTTCTCTCTTAATCACTGATTTTTAAAAATTAAGCTGCTTGTTAGTAAGCCGATTGAACATCAACAATCTTTCCAAGAAAATCTTTTAATTAAGTTTACACAGAAACAATTGGTTGCAATTGTATACAACAGTCAATTAGAAGATGTAAAAGAGGGACGGGGGCGAGAGGTAATGGGGTGAAGGTCGTGTGTGTGTGTGTGTGTGTGTGTGTGTGTGTTTGTGTGTTGTGTCGGGGAGACTGAGGGTTGTGTGCAAGATTTGGGGAGGGAGGTGTGTCTCTGCGGGCACTGGAGGGGGGAGGGGGGAATGGGAAGGATGGGCCGGTGACCCTGCTGGAGACCCTGAACCTGCAGGAGGCGGTCAGCAGGCAGCGATTCTGAGAGGGCGAGCCGCTGCATCCCTGCGAGTCGCCCCAGAGAGCGAGCCGAGGAGCGCGGAGGGCCCAGAAGACTGCTGGTTACTCTCAGCAGAGGTCAGGTCCCGAGTGAGGGCTTTGCCTCCGGGAAGGGGGCCCGCGGAGAGGCGACCTCACCACAGAAGGCGGAGGGCTGAGCCCCAGTGCCGATTAGCGGGACTCGACGGGTCGGAGCGCGTCATCCCCGGGTGGGGCTCCGCTCTCTCAGGTATCCTCTCGAGGCGGAGGCTTCTCCTTCCTACAACCCGCTCGGGCAACCGCACTCGGCTTCCGCGTTAGGCGGCGCCCGCCCGCCTGACCCCTGCCGGGCCCCCTCGCCCCGACCCCTACCCGCCACCCCCTACCCCCCGGCGCCGGGTAGCCCGCGGTGGACAGCGTCCTGCTCGCGTGCCGCCGAGTCAGAGCAACACGGGCGTCGGGCCGCGACGGTGCAATCCCGGAGTCCTCCGCGTCGCGACGGTGCAATGCCGGAGTCCTCCGCGTCGCGACGGTGCAATGCCGGAGTCCTCCGCGTCCCGCCCACGTCCGCGCCGTCGCGGGGCAGGCACCGGGAGACGTCTGCGTCCCGGCTGAGCGGTGTGCATCTCGGGTTGCACACGCAACTCCCGCTCCGCACTCGCGGCGGCATTGCCCTGGGCACCGCCAGCCCCTCGTCCGCCGAGGATGCGGCAGTGAAAGCCCTCGCCCACTCCCTTTCCCGGCCCAGGAGTACACCAGAGCTGCCAAGGGTTGTTAACCCGTGGATTCCTCCCGATGGCGGGCTGAGGCACGCGTGGGAAGTCTCCTGGCAGGAAAGACCAGGGCCTAGTGGGTGCCAGCGGAGAGGTAAACAGATGCTGTCTGTTCAAATTGAAGCCCAATTAAATGCTGTGCCTCCGACTTTTATAAGTCATCTTTACTGAGGTAGAGTTTATATATAATAAAAGCATCCGTTTTAGGTGGACTTTTTGATGAGGTTCAACACGTTTTTAACCCCCTACCATGATCAAGATACAGAGCAGTTCCATCTCCTCAGAAGTGCCTTTGTCTCCTGTCCCCAGGCTACCCTCCCCGCCACGTCTCTTCCCACCCCGTACACTAACATAGGGTTGTATGTATATTTTCAAATTATAGTTTTCTCCAGATATATGCCCGTGAGTAGGATTGCTAGATTATATGACAACTCTTTTTTTGTTTGTTCGTTTGTTAGCTTTAGAGAAACCTCCATACTGTTTTTCTATAGTAGCTACACCAACTTACATCCTGACAAACAGTGGAAGGGAGTTTCCATTCCTCCACATCCTCTCTAGCACTTGTTATTTGTATACTTTATACTGGTAGCTATTCTGACTGCTCTGAAGTGGAATCTTATTGTAGTTTGATTGCCATTTCTCTAATAATTGGTAATAATGAGTGTCTTTTCAAATGCCTATTGGCCATTTCTATGTCTTTGGAAAAATGTCTATAAAGGTATTCTGCCATTTTTTTAAAATTTGTGTGTGTGTGTGTGTTGTTGTCATTGTTGCTATTGAGTTTTATAAACTGTTTAAATAATTTTGAAAGTAAGCCCTTGTCAGTCAAATCATTTTTATCATTACTTTAATAAACAGTGTAAAAATAAAAACATGCAAACATACATTCTTATTATAACTTATTAGAACCTAGTATTAATGCCTCTCACCATTTCACAAACAAAGCAAGAATCTAGAATACTGTATCATTGTTGTTTTTCAGTTGCTCAGTCGTGTCCGACTTTTTGCAACCCCATGGACTGCAACACATCAGGTTTCCCTGTTCTTCACAATCTCCCAGAACTTGTGCAAACTCATCTCCATTGAGTCAGGGATGTCATCCAACCATCTCATCCTCTGTTGTAAAGTTCTCCTCTTGCCTTCAATCTTTCCTAGCATCAGAGTCTTTCCTAATGAGTTGGCTCTTCACATCAGGTGGTCAAAGTATTGTAGCTTCAGCATCAATCCTTCCAGTGCATATTCAAGATTGATTTCATTTAGGATTGACTGCTTTGATCTCTTTGCAGTCCAAGGGACCCTCAAGAGATGTCTCCAACACCAAGTTCAAAAGCATCAATTCTTTAGCACTCAGCTTTCTTTATGGTCCATCTCTCACATCAATCTCACAGTGATTATGGAGCCCAAGAAAATAAAATGTGTCACTTTTTCCACTGTTTGCCCATCTGTTTGCCGTGAAATGATGGGACCAGATGTTATGATCTTATATTTTTACATGTTACCTTCAAGCCAGCTTTGTCACTCTCCTCTTTCACCTTCATCAAGAGGCTCTTTAGTTTCTCTTCACTTTCTACCATAAGGGTGGTGTCATGTGCCTATCTGAGGTTATTGATATTTCTCTTGGCAATCTTGATTCCAGCTTGTGCTTCATTCAGCCTGGCATTTCTAGTGATGTACTCAGCCTATAAGTTAAATAAGCAGGGTGACAATACATATCCTTGACATACTCCTTCCCCATATTTTATCAGTCTATTGTTCCATATCTGGTTCTAACTCTTGATTTTTGACCTGCATACAGGTTTCACAGGAGGCAGGTAAGGGAGTCTGATATTCCCACCTCTTTAAGAATTTCCTACAGTTTGTTCTGATCCACACAATCAAAGGCTTTAGCATAGTCAATGAAGCAGAGGTAGATATTTTTTCTGGAACTCTCTTGCTTTTTCTATGATCCAATGGATGTTGGCAATTTGGTCTCTAGTTCCTCTGCTTTTTCTAAATCCAAATTGAACATCTGGAATTTCTCAGTACACTTAAACTTGCTGAAGCCTCTCTTGAAGAATTTTAAGCATTGTGCATTTATTATGTATTTTAATACAACATATACTTTAAATATCATAAGAATATTAGATGTGTATATATACATGTGCATATCTGTATATGTGTGTGCTCTACTTACTTCTGAATGTATGCTTTTCCATCTGCTATTGTTTTCCTTATGACTAAAGAACTTCCTACAAAACTTTCATTATTTTGTTTATTGGAGTTCTCCAAGTTTTATGTCCCAATTTTATCTTTCTAAATTTTTATATTTTGCTTCTTATATTTTCCTTTATTTAATGACTTGGAATTTTAGGCTTGTGCTGATTTATTTTTTGTAGTATATTAGAAAAAACTCGTGTTTAAGCTTTCTTTTGTAATATTGTGTTTCATTTTTGCTCATTTGAAAATACTGTGTCCTGCCTTACACTTTGCTCCTTTTAATATTTCTTTTGGGTTTCCCTTGTGGCTCAGCTGGTAAAGAATCTGCCTGCAATGCGGGAGACTTGGGTTTAATCCCTGGGTTGGGAAGATACCCTGGAGAAGGGAAAGGCTACCCACTCCAGTATTCTGGCCTGGAGAATTACATGGACTGTATAGTCCATGAGGTCACAAAGCAAGGAGATCCAACCAGTCCATTCTAAAGGAGATAAACCCTGGGATTTCTTTTTTTTTTAACTTTCATTTATTCTTTTTTTTTTTTTTTACTTTATTTTACTTTACAGTACTGTATTGGTTTTGGCATACATTGACATGAATCTGTCATGGGTGTACATGAACTCCCATACATGAACCTCCCCTCCCACCTCCCACTCCACTTCATCCCTGCAGATCATCCCCATACACCAGCCCCAAACATCCTGCATCCTGCAT